>LR990138.1:4896896-5505571 GCA_905147285.1 Hypena proboscidalis | reverse complement strand
ACAACCAATAAATAATGATTATTATGACACTGGCTGTTTTAATGTTGGCAATTAGCTAACTGTTTCAAGAACGTTTATAGAGGATTTATAGCATGGGTTTAGATAAATATGTTTAAAGACATAAAAACCTTTTTTTTTTTTGCTCGAAAATTTCGATCGAATCTCAATGATCGTGGTCACGATTAAGACACGTCTTTATTAAATATAATGATACTTATACTTAGCTATAATTATATCAGTCATAACATATTAAGCCTGCTGAAACACCCACCCCGTGTTATGTTATGTTCCCACGTGATTGTGGGGGAGGCTATTGCGTCTACCGAACTCTATTACAGACTGCTTCTAGTGCTACTAAAACTAAGTTCGTTTACAAAATCTACACCATTAGTAGACCAAGCCTTAGTAACGACTACGATCTACACAACTTTTTACTTTCTAAAGCACCAGTTTCTTAGGTTCCGTATAGGTCTTATCCAGCCTAAATAATATAACCCAAACGAATTTAAAACTGAGTTTGTTCACAAAATTTCCACCATCAGTAGACCCAAGCCTTTGTAACGATTACAATCTTTACCACTTTCTACACTATTAAAACCTAGTTTCTGGTGCCAGATAGTTCTTATCCGACCGATAAAATATAATCTGAACGAATTTAAAAGCACTTGAAAAAATAATACAGCTGTCACTTTTATTTTCTTGCCAATAAGGGTTATCTAACACCTTTGAAATTGGTGCTAACTCTATACGTACAAGGTAGATAAATCACAAATAACATCAAAACTATAACAGATGTGACATTCTGTAGTTGTATAATCATTGTTATCCGCTGTAGCGTTATCTGATTATATGGATATGAAGTTTTGTTGTGACGGAGATGAAACTGCGGATGAAACTCAAATGATTTATTGGAGTTAGACTGGTTTGAACCAGACGAAGATTTATATCAAGTCATATCTGTGCTATTACTTTTGTAGGGTTTATGAGTTAACATAGTTTGTGGTTTATTAGTCTTATGCTAACTAAATTAAGGCAAAAGTGAGTATGTTTTTTTCGTAGGCGTTCAAATAAACGACAAAAGCTTTTTTACCAGGAGTGGATCCAGGGAGATTCATAGGTACAATGACCAACACATCTACCTGGGCTCTGACATGGCACTTTTTATTTGCGAAAAAATAACTTGATAAAGAAAAGACATCCTCCACATCAGCTCGGGTCTGGATGCCTCAGGAACCATAACAGGCGCTTGAGACATCCTGATGTAATTAAATAACATGTTTTAAGTTTTTTGTATGTTTTTCAGAGTTCTCTGTGATTTTTTAATTTAATTTTTTTTTATTATTATAGATTAGTTGCATGTACATGTATTTACGTTATGATCCAGATCGAAATATTGTTTTTTGTTATGTCTTGTTTTATATTAATTGTAATGTGTTTTGTGCAATAAATAAATAAATAAATAGAATTTGTGAATACTATCCATAGTAACAGTATTAAGTAACAGGGTACAAGCTAGTTTATTATACAAATAACATAACAAAACATCATGCCTGTATTACTCCGATAGGTATTGCAGAGGTGTACAAGCCCACACTTCACCTGTTATGTATAGGTCTCATGACGGAGGTGTGAGCCGATGGCAATCCACCAGGCACAACTCCAACTCCATGCTGATATTTAAGATAAAGAGAAAAAAATATCCGTATAATTAGCTTTCACTTCTAAAAATCTAAAACGATCTTAAAACAATCCTATTGATTATTTTTATAGCATTTAGCTTAGCAAATTATACTAAGAAACAGTTAAAAAGTTATGAGGCCGGCAGGATTTGAACCTGTGACCGGGCAGCCGCTTTAACCAACCACCTACGGTCGCCTCTTGCTAAGACCCTAATTCATAATTCATAATTCTTTATTTGTGAAACATAGGAAACCCTAAGGATCTTGGAAATGTATAGAGCCTTCTTATCCATTGTGATTGTGCCACAATAATGCATTTTCACTGTATTATATGAATAAGTATATCAACAGATGTGAGTAAACTACAAGATTAAGCTCCCCTCCCTAATGCATTTCCAGAAATACCTACTTAATCACATCTGAGATTTACTTCATGCTGGGGTCCAAAACCAAATAGAGGGTGGTCATCAGTTGGTCTGAAATAGTTGTATGAATTTTCAACAGTTATTCAATTACATATAATTATGATAATAATATACTTAAATAAAAAGAAACGGCCAAGTGCGAGTCGGACTCGCGCATAAATGGTTTTGAAACATTATCTATTAAAACGGCAAAAAATCATGTCTATGGGATTTAGCAATTTTGGCCTTAACAATTTATTATAATTTTATTATTTATTTTTAAAGTGAAGATACTACTAAATATATTGTGAGTATTTCAAGCGTCTTCCTGCTACCGTTATTATTATCAAGCTGAAACGAGAAATAAAATCGCGGTTCTTTTTTGCGAGCCGACTCCCCTATTTTTTTAAAGATTTCAAGCAGTTATACATCACCTGTGAAATTTTTAACTGTAGCTATCACGGGTCATGAGATCCAGCTTGGTGACAGACAGACAGACGGACAACGAAGTCTTAGTAATAGGGTTCTGTTTTTACTCTTTGGGTACGGAACCCTAAACAATAAAAAAATGTCAAGATAAACACTTAATTCATAAAAATAATATTCGCGCAGTGAAAATGGAAAATGGCAATAAAATCAGTCCAGAAAATAATTCCTTATGTCGTATTTGTATTAAGATATCGTCGTCTTATATCATATCATCAATTTATTAAAATAATGAGTGTCAAAAGAGTTAATGCATGCAATTTTTATATATTTTTAAAGGATAGTCCAAGTCCGTTTATAATAGGAGAGCAACATTTGCGCCATTAAAAAACTAAAATTATAAAAGAAATTTTTTTTCAAAATTACAAACTACTAAAGGCAGTTTGAAACGGCGTGTGACAACGTCAAATTACATCACCGAGAACAAACTTATCTGTGCCGGTAAATTCACTCATTTCTCATACTAAATGTTGACGCTTCGAAAACAAAATTATAAATGCACGCGGTCTTAATTTCGCGAGTTCTTAATTAAAATAAAATTGTTGTGGGTATTTCAACTGTGTTGAATTTTCGTTCCATTTTCCGTACTTTTGATTACTGTTTTATGAATGAAAAGTGCGTCAATATAAAAACAATTATACAGATATCATTCTGAAGCATTCAAGTGTACAAAAAATACAGTGTAAGTCAGATTTAAATCTCATGCATATTATACTAAGACAGTTGAAAAATATAATAGGACCGGCAGGATTTGATCCTGCGACCTTCTGCACACCGGGCAGATGTTTTAACCAACAGGCTACGGTCGTCTCTTGCCAGGACCTCAATTTTCTCAAATGCATGTTACGTCATTTCGTGACGTCACGTTCATCCATTTGTTCCTATCTTAAGTACCAACATGGCGAAGTTGCATTCAACACAAATGTTGTAAAGAATGAACGCGTACGATATTTCAACTTCTAATTGTTTATTTTTATAGCATTTAGTAATGCTTAGCAAATTATACTAAGAAACAGTTGATAACAACATATTTTCCATTCGTTTGTACAATTCACAAAGGCTCACAAAATAGCTACTTACAACCAAATATTGGCAAACAATAAAGTAACAAAGTAGTAACCAACAAGCAACGCAGAGAAGTAAATAGGTGAAGTTATAACAAGGTGGTAACAAAGCGGTAACTGGTCGATGGTCAAACAAAACTTCGTAATGAGATATCCCTACATCCAGGATTTGCGACCCTCTGTTTGTAAATAAACTAGCTAAGGTATAGTCGGTTTATTAAGTAACTTTTGAGATAAACCTTGGATTAAAAAAAGTAACAAAAGAAGTTTTTTGTGCCCTTTAATATTGACTGCTTTGTGTATGAATATTTATTGATTTGATATTGATTTTATGAATTAACTAACGTGTTGGAAAGGGGAAATATAAAATAGCTACAGCACTACACTTTATATCAATAATAGAATCAAATCTAATAACATAACATCATGCCTATATTACCCAGAATAATGTGGCAGAGGTTTAAATCCCATGGGATAGGGGTTGAGCCTATCACCATCCACCGGGCACAATTCCAACTCATTGCTGCTATTAGGAATTGCCCGACAGTAAGTTCAAAAATAACAAATTGCCCGACCCGGGCATCAAACCCGAGACCTAGCGGTGAGAGGCGCTCTTCTTAGGCGCGCGCTAAATTGAGTGTACAAACTGTATGATCAATCAATACAATCGCAAAACATCGTTACTAATATGCCAGCCAATATTACTGCTATTTTAGTATATTACTCTTAAAATAAATTGAAACGATATTGGTGTTACATTATATCGAGTTTGCAATATGAAATAAATATTCAATAACCAAGTTATGAGTCTAAAACCTTGTTATATTATAACGAGAATGCAACAAACAAGTTGATTGAATTTTAAATTAACTATTTGACGTCATATTTGCATTATTTCAACACACAGTTGAACTAAAATAATGAGTAGAACTAACATAATATTCAGAAACTAATTTCGGTACAAAATGCAATGTTAACGTCGTTTTGTTCCATTTTGTGGCGAAATTGTTAGTTTCGTCAAATTACAAGTACTAAATATGTTCTGCTATATAATTGTTTGGCTAAATTGACTAAATGCCTGACTGATTCAACAACGCAGAGCCTTCACCCTTACGGAGCTAGAATCTTGAAATTTAGCATGAAGATGTTTTTAGGGATTCCACCCAAAGTGAGTAAAAACAGGGTTGAACGGTTGTATAAAAGTGCTTAATTTTTTAAATTAAAAGCACAATAATACTTGATCTTAAATAAAAACAAATGAATTTCTATATCACATTTCCAAATGTTATCCCCAAGAGAGTAAAATAAGAATTTCAAATTAGTAATAAGTTTACGCTTGTATTTCAATAGATGGCGTTGTGCATATTTTCCTAGTCACGCTACAACTCATAGGAACAGAGCAGTGTAAGTGTGTAACGCTTAAGGTGTCCGAACGAATCCCACGCGGGCAGAGTCGTGGCCAACGGAAATTTGAAATCATAAATAATGCATTGATTTTGAATTTTAGGGTATTTATATAATATTTTTAGGGGTTCCAGTTAGGCTTTGATTTTGCTATCAAATGTATACTATAACGTTTATAAGCTATATAACAGAAACATATTAGTCTAAATTTGGAGCTTCATGCTCTAAAGCCTTTACAACAATTCGCCATCCACAGTGAAAATTATTGCCATCACTGCTAATTACACGTAACAGTTGTACAAACTAACAACCGCTCGCAAACCGTACCGTCAATACCGCGGAGTATTAGCAAAATAGAAACCTATTCCCTTCTCAATAGCCGCGTTTAAAACAATAACCATTTGAATCAAGCGCAGCGTAACGAATCGCAACAGGTTCGAAGGTTCAACTCCACTGCTTTAATTAAGCACTGGCTACATGAACCATTCAAAACTGACCGTAGGCAACTAAACTGGCTCAAATAACTCGCTTACTCGACCTTAAAATTGCGTTACCTTTAATCGAAACTCCACTTTGTTACTTTGGTAACAAAGTCGTTTATTGAGTGGTTGTGTTACAGTCTTTGTGAAGTCAAAATGAAGCTTGGTTCGGCGCATTCCTGTAATGTATTGTTCGATATGAGTTCGTCTCATGCTTATATGAACTTTTGTTACGTTGCTGCCTTAATATTTCTGTGCTGCGCAGTTTTCGGATGATTTTCCTTTGTAATAACTGCGTGTGTAGTTTGGGAACGAGAATAAGCGTCGAATATTTGTAAGGAAATATTTGAAAATGAGTTTCCGCAGCGACTGTTGTTTGGGATGCAATGCAATTTTGTAATTTTCTTCGTGTGCCACTATATGTATATTAAAAATGTAGGAATGCTTTTTATTCAGAAAACTTCCTGATAATTTTCAATCTCATCTTGATTGTGGCTTATTAACATGTGAAAGACACGAAGGTTGCTTTTCCACGAGCAGTAGCTAAAACCTCGGTGGACAAGTATTACCCAATTGTTTGATTTGCTGATTGGAAATCAATTACGCTTGGCCGATCTTCCTCCATTTCTGCATACGTTACCGGGAATTCCGGAATCCAAATTACAAAAGAAATGATTTTTGCTCTCATGGGGTTGTTTAGAATTTCAACTCACGATTGTAAACCCAATTCAAATCAGGAGACATAAATAAAACCATGAACGTTTGATTTCTCTTCTTCGTTATTTTACCTTTTCTTTCTTAGATATACATTTCGCTACAGAAATAACAAAAGAAAATTGCTTGTAACAATTATGTACAGGATATAACCCTTATACGTTTAATGTTTAGTATAAGGTTTTTACATCAACATTAAGTATATAACTTAGTTACAATATACTCCATACTGCTCTCAACATTCAGGAATAATATTCAGTTACATTTTACGAGATAAGCAACCGTTTCCAACATTGTATTGAAGTTCACTCGTCCATACATATTCCTGCACAAGTGCACTCAAAATATTTGGTACGTTTTGAGATATCAACTTCCATTTTGTTACTTTAATACTGGCGGATATAGATATTCTCCTATTTATATATATATTGCTTTTCTAAAATGATAGTTCGTGTTCACAGTGAACCGTGGTTAATTTCTATGCATACATAACATCACGCCTATATTACCCAGAATGGTGTGGCAGAGGTGTACAACACCCACACTTCACCTGTTATGTTTAGGTCCCATGGGATACGGGCCTATTGCCATTCACCGGGCATAATTCTAAATCTGTGCTATTGTGTATTTCTAGACGGAAAGTTTACAAATAACACTTTGCCCGACTCGGAAATCGAACCCGAGACCTCAGGTTGAAAGGCGCATACGCTAACCACTAGACCATCGAGGCAGTTTAATATATATTTTATTTTAAAATTTATGTTTATTTTTATATTATTTTATTTTAATTTTATTTTATTTTATTTTATTTGGAAAACTTACAGCTATAAACTTACAGATTAAAAGAAAAAATAAACACAATGAAGGCCATTTACAAGTTTCCACAGATAGAAGTAGATACATAACTAAATAGATACATACATAACTAAATAGATAAAAGAGAGAGAGATACATACTGGTCGGTACAGAGTAACAGATATAAATATAAGATTACATCAATACAAAATATTAAATACACAAATTAAAATAAACAGCATATCAAATCTAGAAGGAAAAAATTACAAATTACAAAATTCAAGGAGAAGATGATAGATACAAATTTAAATTGTGAATAAAGAAAATGGAGAACAAGTTAATACCGCAGACAGCCGAAAAAGTTTTTCACCAATATAATTATGCTTTAGATGAGAAACACTGGTATGAAATAGATCCAGGTCATAGTCATGTGCTAAGCAATTGTATGGTTTACATACTCGAATGAAAAATGAGTTTTGCCTGTATGTGCTTCTCACCAGAGGAATGTGCAAAAGCTTGTCAAAAGCTTTTTATCAATTATATATTTGTGTTCTGTTAACTCAGATGAACAATTCTTATAATCTTCTCAGAGTCTCAAATTAGCGGACTGTAAAGTTTTCTGTTAGTATCTTCTACATTTGCAAGCATAAACAAGCAAAACAAAAAAAAACATAAACTGTACATGAAAAACATACAAAGCACTTAAACACAGAAATAATGATGTTGTACCACCGGTAAGTGTACACCTTTTTATACCCTGCAGGTACATCATCACCTTGTCAAGGTTCTTCTGAAACTTTTCAGAGTAAGATCCAAGCGCGCTCAGGTGTGAAAATTTCGTCGTCAAAACGCTTTGTATTAATATTTTATTTTCGAGAAGCAAGCCTTTCATAATGTTACATTGTAAGCTTAAATTTCCCTTTGAAATAAAATTACTTACTCCAGTAAACCTTTTGCTAAGAATGTTTGAAGAGTTCGATCGTCTTCAAAACCGTTCGACTGCAAAATGAATTCTTCAACTACAATTATAATCCGTTTCGAACTTATTTTCGACTTTTGACGTTGATTCTTGCCCAAAATTCGCAAGTTAGCCAAACACTGGAAAAAGTTATTCACAAAATATTATTACAAAAATTCGTCAGATGTTTTGGACGTAAAGAATTTACAGAAATAGCAATTCAAGTTTTCTAATTTGTTCGGAAATGTCGTAAATTTAATTATCGCAAGGTACGAGCAATTTTTGTACAATGGCGACAGGTCTCGGGGACCGGCTTTAAAAATTAACGAAGATCGCTATTGAATTATTTTTTTGGCAAACAAGAGGTAATTGAGGAGCGTTGTGTCATAAAAAGGGGGTTAATGACGCTTTAAAAACTTTTCAATCGTGTTGGAAACGACAAACAATTTTTTCTTATCAATCTTAAAATATCGACACAGTAGAAACTTGTCTTAATTGTAACACTTTTGCGCAGTACTTAACTGTTCCACTTCTTTATAAATATGTTAGTCTAGTATTTGTATAAATATATTGTATTTGATAGAAGATAGTACCTTAGAACCTAACAATGGAGGTTTTCCCCTTTGTATGTTTTTCGCAGTACATTACTATTATAATATTATATCATCAGATTAAACAAATTCAGTAGCACAGTACTTAAAACCATTTCAAAATACGCGGGTTAATCCTTTGCAATATGAGGCTCTTAATTAAATTGTCCATAGAGAATTGAACTAATCAATTTAATAATCGCGTGAAGCAATTCATTTGCTGATTTACATGCATCACTAAGCTCACATAATGAGCTCTAGCTAAATAATGACGTCATAGAGTCAATGCCTCATTGCTGTATTTGCTTAATTTATCTGATAATAAAATTAAAATTAAATTATATTATAATAGAAATTTATTTTCTAGGCCTCCACTATCTCCTCACTGCTTAGCTTCTGTAACCTGATTGGTTGTTTAAACTCTCTCTCTTGTCATCTTAGTGTAATTGTACTAATTGTAGTTTCTTCAAATAATTGTCTTTTTTGCCTATCATACACTTGGTTAGGTGAACTACAACAGACATTCTGTCGGTATCAGAGTCAATAGTGGCTCAACTTGTTTTTACTGAAAATGCATATAACGTATAACAAGTCCAAAAGCTTATTGTTTTCATTGATAACTGACTGAATACTGTGTCAGTGCGTGTGTGCATTTTATGTTTTTCAGCCGCCACAGTAATTCAAAGCTCTCTCTCCCTTTGACAATTTTTACAACCCAAAAACATTCCTACCCACAATTTCACATGAAAAAGAATCTGGAAATCAACATGCGTCACTGCATCTCACCGTCGCTTTTTCTTTCGGTCGAGTAATGCGAAAAATATGTCGAAGCCAGGGCCGGCATCCATCATAAATCACGGGGAGCTTGCGCTTTGCAGAATGCGTCCGCTGGCCCACACTTAATCCGGCCCTGTGTGTACCTATAGAGGTATGTGAGAAAATTCGTCGCTTTTGTATGAGAGGTGTGAATGAGTGTTTGTTTCCTTTGTGATGGGTGAGGATTTAAGCCAACAGAAGAACAATAAAACTTAAAATAAAATGTTTTTACTCGGTCAAATGGCCATCTGGATATATTTTTATGAAAGCCTATTACGACAGTCGAAACCTGATCTTGACTAGAAAGTATATATAACTTTTTACATAAAGTGACCCAATAATCTGAGGTAGGTATTTTATTGTTAACCACACCCAGTCAAAACTACCTCTGAGAATTTTGAAGTGCTCCAGAATTTTAGTTCGACACTTCACGTTAATTACTTAAATAAAAACTTTCTTCAACGTGTAATGTATTGAACTGTTCGATACATTAAACATTCAAAGATGGTTTGCTGAGCCGCCTATATGTGCGAGCATATAATAGATTAATATATATATTATAGACTTCGTTACTGGAATATAAAAACATTAACAATATCTTTCATCGTAGATATTGCAAAATGCTAAACCGCTTAAATGTGCGAGCGCATATAATATAATAATATGTATATTATTGACTTCGTTACTTGAATATAATAACAAGTTTTATCTTTCATCGTAGATATTGCAAAACGCAAAAAAAAACAACATTAAAAATCAAATATATTTCGAGTGAAGCCCGTACGATTCACATCTTTTTTTCCTTTCAATACATCAGACAAACTTGAGTATGATTTCTTCGCCAAAAATCCAAAGCCGAGTGAGGCAGGAATTTATTAATATAATCTAAAGAAATATAAGTACTCGCAAAAAGGTATTCGATAAGATTTCAGATTGGATGTGCCCTCTTACTTAAGCAGATGGGCTTTGGTTGGATAACAATAAAATATGATTATACTTCACCGTGTGCCCCAAATACTTCTATTTCATATAATAGCAGAATGGCCTGCGTAGAAGGATTATGAAAAGCTTGTCTTTGATAAATTATTCGGAAGGTATTAAATAAATGTTTCGTCAAATAATATTTTCTCGCCTGGTAGTTCGGATTCAGACAGTAATACTCCTAAAGCCCACCTAAACATACGAAGTCTTATATCGTCAAATCAATCTATACATTTGGTGCGTGGAACTTAAGTCTCATCCAATATAATGTTTCAACATGGTCCTAAAATAAAAACCAATGTTTATTCGCATACAAACACTTAACAGTCCCATAGTTTTTCCACGCCATTCAAAATGAATTGCGCTCACAATTTCCATACAATTCATACCCGAACATTCAAAAATTCCGTCTACATCTTATGTTAACACCATCATAAAATAAACTCTTGTTTACAGACCAAAAAATAACGTTCTACACACAGCATATCTTGTACAACATTTATTTGCGAATACCACCTTCAGAGAAGACCAAACTCCAAGATCTCCCCCCGCCTCCTTCTTTAATCCTTCTCCGAAGATAAAGGTGTCGTGGTTAAGAAAGCAAGAGGTCTTTCTAAAGTGGTGGTGTTGTCTCAAAAGCTGTACCATAAGTTACCATCAAACGCCCTCGCGTACTTAGAATAAATTTTCAATACTGTGGTACGGGTCGTTAGTTCTATTCAAAGGTTCGGATCCGCGCCGCCGATGTTTTGATGTCAACGTTTAGGAAAACATTGGGACATGACGCATTTTAAAACAGGTGCAGATTTTCCTGGATCACATGTTGATTGTAACTTTCAGCCAATACCTACTACATGAATTAAGAAACTTTTGTGAACTTTTGTTGAAGTGGCAAAACTTTGTAAATGAGTTTATGACCGCTAAATGTTTTCAGATTGTATCACTGCAATTTACGGTACTTACACGCTAATAACATGACAGGTCAAAACCATATCTACGAATGCTCTAATATGAATGCTCTTTAGCAAATATTAAGAGGAAATAATCCTTTTCTGAAGATTTTATATAATTAATGATTACATAAACATATTTGATTGAAATTTCGAGTAATGTGCTATCAGACCAAAAGATTCACTACTAGACATCAAAGTCTAAAATTGCTGAGTAAAACATGTTTAAACTAATAATTTACTTATCAAATATGACAATTTTAAACGAAACGTTTGACAAATGGATCTTGAATTGATTTGATAGTACATACAAACAATAATTTTCGAAAAAAAAAACCGACTTCAATTTCAAAAATTGAAGTAAAAAGTAAGAAATACGTAAGTTAAATCTGTGTATAACTTTATAGAATACAGTAAACGGCCTTAAGATGCCTATATTTAAAGAATTATCCCCGTACTCCTAACCGTTGAGGAGTTGTACCTTCCAGCATCAGCCCAGCAATATGAATGCTGACTGCGATGTAAATATCCAAGTATTATACGAAAAACAATAAAAAAGCCTTTGAAATTTGAGGGTTGCCCTCAATTTTGTGGGACACCGTCATCAGATCGTTACCTAATGAAAATGGGACCACATGACGAGTAAACTCTTTCAGACAAAAATAACTTCTTAAATCGATTCAGGCGTATTCGACGATCGAACTGAGAACCGCCTTCTTTTTTGTGAAGTCGGTAAAAATATACAATACTCCTTCACGCGATACTGTAAATACGTGATACCCCATAAGCCCATAACACAGGGGACGCACCGAGTTGAAAAACTTTTCTCCAGTAATGTGTTTTTAATACTTTATTTAGCCTAGTCTCAAAAGATTGGATGATTGATTGTTTGGCCAGGATTCGAACGTGTTATACTTGGGGGACTGATTACGTATTGATAACGGAAAAGTTTTTAATACGGTATTGTGGAAGAAGTGTGATCATATTGATGTTATGGCAGTTTGATGTGGGATGAATAAGTTTGAATATATTGGGCAATGTAGCGGTTTATTTATGAAGTGAAAATGTTGTTTTTTAATCTAAATCCTTAGCTGTTATTTTTCAAAAAAATCCCTTTGACTTTACAATACATAGTATCGCGCCGATAACCCAATATATGGCAAAGGTATATTGACATCCAAATTATGAAAAAGTATATAAAATTATGTAGCCATTAATTTTTGCATATAATGTACTCAGTTTTATGAACTTTGTGATCTTTCAATATTGATTTTGCTGTGTGCACATTATGTGTTATGTTACGGTTTCAGATCTGAACTGTATTTTATCTACTTTTAATGTAACCATGAGTTTTGTGCGCCTTATAAATAATTAAATGTATGCGTGTAGTTATAATTATTCAATTATATATTATTAGATAAGTGACAAATTATATATATTTAGGTATTAGATATTTTCTTTACCTATCTTTACGTTAAGCTAATGGAAAAATTAAAAATGTTTCTAAGCTCCACACACCCTGAAACTACAAAGCTTTTTCTTTTTAATCTATCCATCCAAAGGTTGCCTGGCAGAAATTGCGTCAAGTGATAAGGCCGCCCTTTGCATATTGTTATTATCTTTCAATAGTTATCTTTAGTTTGTAATGGAATGGTATGCAAATAAAGTTTTATCTATCTATCTAAATCAATATTTTCAATTCGCGTTTTGTTCAATATTTAACTTGACATCGTCGAAAAAATCCGAAGCACATAACTATTTTCTTTAAAATATTCCTACTTTCTAAGGTTTCTCAGAAAATTTTCTTTGATGACGTCACGCCGTAGCTACCAGCAATATTGTATAGATTCGTCTCGTTACTGGCTCGAGGTAATGAGGTGTGCACACGCGATAATGTGCCACAAAGCCGATGAAGAGGAAAATATCGGGAAAAAAACACATTTTGTGTGTTTGTTAACATATATGTTGTTTTAGTTGCTATAACTTACACATAGAATTATTGTCAAAAAAACAAACAAATATTGTATGCATTATTTGAAAAGATGGTGCACTTGAGTTTCTTACCAGCTCTTCTCATGATGCAATACCCATCGGAGCTGGTACTTGGATTGATTTGAATTCAAATTTCTAAGTTTAATTAAAGTCAACTAAGCTCCGGTGTCAAATAATTTTATTGCAATAAGTATTATAATTTAATTAGCTCAGTTTTATTTTAATTTTATATTTTTTGTATTTTGATGTTTGTTTTGACGTGTTCAAGCGCCCCTTGGGGCCCATGGAAATAAATGATTTTGTTTGATTTGATATAATTATGTTTATGTACCTAATCCACGACGGCATTTGTTAATCATTGGTGCTATGCTATTGAATCAAATTGACAAACCATCTTACTTTGAACCTGTTGCCCTATCAATACTCTCCTTGATACAGTCTTCCAGTTTGGTTGAAAGATCCTTGAAATTTAGACAGGGGACCTAATAATACTTGCATTTCTTTTTAGCTTCAGATACCATCAGATGGAGATCAACCTCATAAGTCCTACATAACATAACATCACGCCTATAGTACCTAGAAGGGTGTTTCACACCCACACTTCACCTGTTATGTTTAAGTTTCATGTGGTTAGCCTCTATGGGTAGGACGAGCCTATCGTCATCCACTGGACCATTCCTAAAGGAAAAATCCTAAATAACACTTTTGCTTGATCCGGGCATCGAACCCAAGACCGGTGAGCGTTACACAAATTATACCGCTAAAACAACGAGCAGTTGCTGCCAACTGCCTTGTTGGAGACTTACAAGAAAAAAAAAAATATTATACTTTCAACTTCAATCCATCTACTAAACACAAAACTAATTTCTACCTCATACCCATCTGTTCACATCTCATACAAGTCCTTTGTCTCTATTGTCTGATAAACCAAGCGCAGATCTTACAAGTTGATTACAAAAGACGGATCAAAAGCTACAGTTTCCTTCATACAGCACGTACGTCGAACTCTATAGTGAACACTACCAATTGAAAGCCACCCAGCCGTGATTACTCCTCTATACCGTTCAATGTACTCTTTAAATTACTAGCATAATCACTTATTCACTCTCACTGAAATTTCAACCTTATCTTGTTATTACTAAGGTAAGTTTTTCAATGATTGTGATTTCGTGGTTACGGTGTATTGGTTGGAAGGTTTGGTCTTGCAAGCTTCAATATTGTTTGCTTCGGTAGTGCGTTGTTTTGTTATTAATTATTGTACAATATGAAGCATTGTTATGTTCATATTGTAAGCTTAAATCGGATAATGATCGGGTCTTTGAGCTGAATAGAAGGGGGTTTGTTTCAGTGAAAGAGGCGCTATATGTGAATTTTTAATTCATAGATTGCATGGATTGCACTACCTATTTTGTTTCAATTTGGTGGTTAAAGTAGGTTGATATCTAGTTAGGATAAGGTAGACCGAAGAATGGATGGATGGATTTCGTATAAGAATATTAAACATAAGGGAGTGAATGATAGCAAGACAGTTAAGAGAATGGAGGAAGACGCTTTGCGATGACTCAAAATGGATTGAGATAAGGACAGGGAGAAGAAGGTGAGAGTAGGCTCTGAAATGACTGGTGCAAAAGGCAATCCTGGATTGTCAATGTCCGCGATCTCATCCGCGTAAAATTCAATATTGCTTACAAAATTGAGAAACTTCTTTCATACACTTTCGACCTCAATTTTTTCCCCTGGGGGAGTGAAATTTTCAAAACATCTATCTTTTTGTTAATTTAGGTTGTGTAGACACATGTGCAAAATTTCGTGAAACTTCCTTCATATTGACTGACTTCACATATAATGTTACACAACCCCTAATTCACTCAAAATCTATCTCACAATCATGTATGGAACTTATGTGCAGAATTTCATGCATTTAAATTTAAAATTTATGTACCGCCCATATAGACTTACACTTCCTATTTTACCCCTCTAAGGGCAAAATACAAAGATAAGACCTACACCAGTTCTTAAGTTAGACCTCCAGCAACACAACTGTGAAAACCGCATCCAACGTCATGAAGTAGTTTTTGCGTAAAGCCCCTACGAACATACAGACGGAGAGACAGACAAATAAAAATCTAAAAAAATATATTTTTGCTTTTACTGCTGTTATAAAGACACCTTGTATTAGCTTTTCTTAAACATCTCTAATGTACAGACACGGAAAATTTTCAATATTATTATTATGTATATGTTGTGGACTTTTTTGGTTGACTGACACTGGCTGGCGAAGCTGGCCAGTTGGACTGATATAATATTTAAATTTAAAAGACGAATAGAAAAAGAATAGGACGACAAGACCGACTTGACGAGACAGCAAACCGATTTTGTACGCGGCTGAGTGTGTTTAAGCTGTCAATAAAATAGTGTTTAAAAATCCTGTGTTTCTCTGCGTGTCGCCCCATCAGTATAGATTAATTATCTCTTAGCTTCGAACAGACTTCAGTACGTAATACCTGAACCGAGTAAAGCTTATCGGCCTTGGACCACTGCGTCACCCATAACGTCGTGGTTCATAACCACTGCAGTACGTATGCAGCATTACACCTGAATAATAGCGCATAGGTACTGAGTATTATGGTACGGGCAATGTGTGAAATCGGTCTTATGTGTTATGACCATTATTTGTATTGAAACTCGATAATTTCTAAATAAATCTCTTTATTAAATGATGCAGATGTTGCTACTCCTAGGCTACATAAACGTTTGATATACATATATAACGGCTGGGATCCCTTGATTTTGCATATTATTATTTGGCATAATTTAACTTCGCATACCTTCATTGGCATAATGGTAGTTACGCATCATATTATTTTGTGTGTGTGAAATGAATGTATGAAAACTAAAAACTAACTATAAACTCGGTTATCTACACGGAACAAGCGGTTATTCCTAGTGCGGGCGTCGTTTTTGTACAAAGAAAAAATAAAAAAAAACAGAAAGGATATATGGACGTACATGTATAATGTCTTATATGGTACACTCAATATGAAGTTACTGTTTAGGCGTCCAATGACATAATCATACTACTACAGGAGGTAGATGGGTGATGCCTATCGAAAATTTTTAATTATTTATGTGTTAAGCTCTTACATTCAGTTCAAGTTTAAACTCAAAACATTAACTGGTTATAGCACAAGATACCTGAATCACATACAATGCCTGCAACATAAATGGTAGTTTGTAGATATAATACATTTAGTCTAAAGACCATTTGCCTAGAGATCGTATCTAGATTTTGTATTAGATACCGTCTTAATTATGTGCTAGCTACCAAGTGAGCTACTTATTACTTACATTTGGCTGTTATTTGGTACTATAGATGTAAAGAGGGCAAAGCAATTAGGTATGCAGGGCCAAAACTTTTATTATAGTGAAGACTGAAGACTGACTACACTTGTTATACTTGTGTATGTTATATTTTAATATACCTACTACTTTAATATGTGACTCAGATATATCCATAATTGGTATAGTCAGTTTTACTCTTGACTATGACGTTAAAGTATTTACCCTCTGTACCTTCGATATTTTATGGATATTTTAATTCTGAATTAGTTTGAAATTTCGAAGCTTTTTTTTTGGCAACTGTCCATTTTCACCTTCAATTTTTTTCTTTTATGTTTTTATTCGTGCAATATTATGCTTAAAATTGTATTAACCAATTAGTTTTCCATGAGAGTATGAATAAAGTTTTATGTGCTACGACTCGTCTACGAAAGCTACGCAGTTCGTAGCCAAAGCTGCTTTGTCCGTTTGCTGGGCAAATGTGTCCCAAAAAAAAAGGTTTTTAAGGTAGCCAATGTTCATTATAATGTATGAAGGGTGATTTTTGTGACAGATTCCTTCACAACCACTCCGTTGTTAGAAGTTTTGTTTGTATGTATCCTATATAGGATAAAAATAAACGGAAAAATTACTATCTAAAAGTTACAAAGCCATTGAAATATTATAACAAAAAAAGAAACCAGACAGCTTGTCACAATCTATTATCAACTCCAGTCAATATCTAAATGTTACCCAATGCGAAAAAATATAGATGTTCGGCATAGATACGCCTTGATTAAGAACGGCCTTGGCATTACTAGTATTCGGAATTCATAAACAGATTTATGCTGTATGAATTTATTTTCTAGATGAAGTAACTCGGTATTAGTATGTTATTTAAGCGATTGTTATTTTAATGGTGGTTATGTTTCTAAGTAAAATCAATGTTTTAAGTAATTGGTTCAACGTCGATTGTACTAAGTAATAATTTTGTAGTTTTGGCATTTAGAAATGTAGGTTGAATCGGGCTGAAAATCAGTGTAAGACATTATTCTCGCAAAAAAGACAACAAAAAAAATTGTACATTTATATTTATAAAATATTTATAATACCTATATAAATGTATAGTTTTAAATATTATTATAAATAATAAAATTATACACATATATAATTAAATAAACATTTTGTTTCGCCTTCTTTCAAATCAAATTAGACCAAAATATCATTCAAAGAAGCGTCTTCAGAATCGACAATTACCTACAACCATTCATCCCATAAGGATATCCTCAGCTATACAACAGCCAATTCACACGTTTAGCAAAGGACGTTCAAATAAACAAACTTTTGAATAAAAATCACTTGGAAATAGAGGGAATAATAAAATATTTCATGACAGCGCAATGGAAGCCACTGGGAAAACCGGTCAGCGGTTTCGTGGCACCGGAATATATTTTAGTGAACCGTTTACAATTTTTCAGAAATATACGACTGGAGTGTTGACATTTGTGTTTATGCACTATCAGAGAAAAAGATTTATGACCCGTTTGACCAAGTTTAAGTTTGAAATTGTCACATTAGTCAATTTTTTTTTGGACTTGAAGCAGGATTTGACCCGACTATATTGTTTCAGCTTACCGCTTTACCACTCAGTCAAGCTTTACTCCAAATCCACAAATCTTTTATTTTATTTTAATATTTTAGGAAAACTTACAGCTAGTACAAGATATTGTGATAATACATAATAAAACATGGCCAATTACAAGTTTCCACTAGTAAATGAATAACATTTTGAAAAAGTTTCACATCGGTGATCGATAAGTATGCTCACACACACGCAACTGGATATAAATTAGTCTAAACTTAAAGAAGATAATACATACCTACAATAAATGCCTAATTTAGTTATGAATCAAAAAATATGTTACTAATAGCTTTTTATAACTTGGCGATATTAGTATTAAATAATATATAGTTCAACCATACGACACTTGCCGTTAAAAGTTCGACAAACTCTTACAATAAATGAATTCTGTTTATTAGTAGTTTTGGCTAACGGTATGTTAAGAAGATCGGTTCTTCTAGTAAATGCAGAAGGCACACGGAATTCTATCTTGCTCAGTTTTGACTGTATACATCGTCTATCCGGATTTGGAGTAGGGCTTGGATGGCTAATGGTAAAGCGATAGGCTGAAATCTCATAGTCGAGGGTTCAAATTCTGCTTCAAGCCAAAAAAAAATCGACTTAACAAATGTGACAATTTCAAACTTCATACTTCAGATCAAGGTTGGCAAACCATGCTGAGGGAACAATTTATTTATGCTTTCAGTTTTTTTTATGTCTATTGTAATCTGTGTTTTTAATTTACTTGATATATTAAGCATGGTGTATTACACCATCCAAAATTTTGCGAATTTTCAACTTACTCTAAATGGGCGATCGCGAAGTTCTGACATGTAACCCTATGCACTCCTCACACAATACATTACAATGCGATAAAGGTGCACCCAAATTGCAGTTTTATCGCTCCACGCCATCAAATACGTTCGCTGATCTATTGCGCCGTTTGTCGGCGACTGTACCGTGTACAGTCACCGCCATAACTCACTGATTTGTGTAAAGTGAGAATGCCACATTTTGGCCATTTCTTTATATTTATGCAGGTTTATTTTTTACGTAGCTGGGGAACCTAGTTGAAATACAATTAAATAAAGTTTATTTCTTCTTATATTATTATTATTATAAGATAAGATAAGATAATTTGGATTTTTTACATTAGATAGAACGCCAGAAGCAATTACACTATCCAATGGTCCCAATGACAAGGCCAAATACACACATTCACTCACACAGTCAAGCACACCCAGTCTCAGAACAAATCTTTGCGAATTACACAAAGATTTGTCCCATGTGGGGAATGAACCCACAACACCAGTGCAATGGAGAGCGGCGAGGTGACTGCTTAAACCACTACACCACACGTGCAGATTATATACGTGATAACTAAATATATACCTAACTATATATACATCAAATAAATGAATAATACAAACTTATTAAATAGAATAGATCTAATAAAAAGTACAGGTGTCAATTTCAATTTCTTCTTTAAATTTGGAAATTAGCAGGCACTTATGATTTATACATATATACTTCATCAGGACTTCCCCAAACGCCTAATTAAGTTTGCCTTCTGAGGGTTCCCGAGCTTTACCAAAGATTAAAACTTCCGCAACATAATTAATTTGTAGAATGGATGTTGCTCGAATAGACAGGAAATTGCAGGAGACAAACAGTTGCTCAACCACATGAATAAGTAACTAAAAATAGTAAAAAGGTTGCGAAAAACTATCTTTACTTACCTTTTATGATGCTGAGTCAGAACAGACTATCTGATTGATGATTTTGAGATACATTGTCTGTCTTGTAGGCACGATGAGCCAAACAAATAGGTATGTAGGTCAAAAACTTCAACGTCACAGTTAAAACTGAATGTTCTTTGGCGTTTACTGTGACGTAGAAGTTTTTGCTCTGCATACCTAACTGCATGGCCCACTGTACATAATAGGTACCTATCTACTTTGATCTCGATTGCAAGAAGACTACAAACTATAAGGATATCTATACAATATCACAGTATAAATAAACACTAAAAACTCCGGAAGTACGAACATACAAAATAAATCATACATTAATTAGTAACGAGTACAGGTTTTATCTAGATATGATGTACGGTGTTATCACCTAGCCCACTAATTGCATTCTACGCTGAGTTATTACCCAGCGGTGGGCAAGCCGGGCAATTACAAATATTTGGTTTTATTCTGGTAATATCATGGGATATATGATATATTATGAAGTTGAAGAGCAAAGTAAAAGATGGCGCGATGAAATCGGTCTATCGACTATTTACAAATCAAAGAAATTGTGCCGATTTCAGTAACGTATTGGACTTACACGTTTTACATTAAGCTACAGTTTTCAATCTCTCTGTTCAACGTTAAATGAGAAAGAGAAAAAGAGATAAATTGAAATACTGGATAAAGAAATCTATGGTTTTAAATTGATGACGGGGCTTGGAGATGTTTCAAGACTCATCGTGAGACTATTTTGCACATGATGTTCGATCTGATATCTACTTGATCATGATAATTTTAAGCGAAATTTCAAAACGCAGATACAAAAGTTATTAATCAAATTGTTTTTGGAAACGTGACTATTTAAATCTTTGTGGTAATGCCCCTGTCCTTTTTAACATAATGTAAGTATCAAAAATATTTTTCGATGACATAGATACAAAATATATACATAACTCCTATGGAGCTAGCACTTCCTATGAGCGTGAGATTAATTTCTGCGCTTTTTCGTCATGTTTCCTGCCTCGATCACTCACTGCACACTGAAAACTGTTATTTGGCATTTTTCCGTCAGGAAATTCTCAATGGCAGCACGGGGATGGAATTGTGCCCGGTGGGTGGCGAAAGGCTCACCTAGACATAATTGGTGATGTATTGGTGTTGTCCACCTTTGCTACAGCCTTTAAGGTAGTAAAGGCGTGATGTTAAGTTATGCTTTGATGATTTTTCCGTAGGAAAATATGTCAACAAATCCGACAAAACCTATCTCGCGCTCGTCTGGTGTGTACAACACATGAGAATGAGTTTGTGTGCGTCCGCGGTCGTTTTTCAGCAATGCATAAGAGAAGTTTTGATGAGGTGCAACCATATTTGAATTGTTATTCACAGCGGCCCATGAGACTTCAATACAATATTTTATTATATACTAGCTTTTGCTTGCGACTTTGTCTGCGTGGAATTCGATATTGAGAATTGCTTCACTGGAGTCATAATTTTTTAACCGTAGTATTGAAAAATAAATACTAAAATTTGCTCATACACTTTCGACCCCTAATTTACCCCTTTTGGGAGTGAAATTATGTCGTATGTGTAATATTTCGTGAAATATCCTTCTATATTGACTAACTTTATATTATATCTTATATTGATAAAAAAATACGGAACTCTAAAACTTTATCCTACTTATGATAAGAACAAATGGATGAACGTGACGTCACGAAATGACGTAACATACAGTTGAGGGCAAGTTGGAAGGGCAAGAGGCGACCGTAGCTAGTTGGTTAAAATGACTGCCCGGTGTGCAGAAGGTCGCAGGTTCAAATCCTATCGGTCCAATTTCATTTTAAACTGTTTTTTACTATAATTTGCTAAGTAAGCATAGCTAAAAATAATCAGTAAAACTCGTAAAACTATATCTAAATTTGTATTATAGCCAAACAATTGACTAATAAATAGAAATTGTTATCAAACGACGACCATTAAAAAAAGTAAAACCTAGAACAGGCTGAAACAGCGAAAGTAAGTGGCACGACATAATTCGAAAGGGCAACATGACACCTCCATTAGTGGCAACTTGTTATAGATGGCGCTTTAAGCGCACAAGATAATGGACACTTTTACTGTTCAAGTGTTCAAGGAGAAATTTATCGAGACGATAGGTGTCTTACGACGTCTTACCGCTAAAATTGAGAAGTTTAAAAAGCCATTTATTTTATAAGTAAGAAAGAGATTAGGAAGAAATTCACTTAAAAGTTATTCAGTCATGACCATGTCACGCTTTAATCGTCTAAAAATTAGAGGAAAAAACCAATCTCATAGTCATGACACAATTTACTGTAATTTTTAATCCCAAACTTAAATCGGGCGCATCAGAATATCAGCGCTGCAGTGCTTTTAGCAGTATTGTGCTGAGATGCGTACCATTTCTGGCATTATTAATAGTATTTTAAATTATTTAGTCTTAGATGTATTATAATGTATTATATTTTTATTATGCCCGAATAAATGATTTATCTTTCTTTCTTTCTTCTTTCTTTCTTTCAGACAACTCTTTTGCCCGACCGGGCCATGGCATCTCAGAGTATGAACATATTTTGATTGAACTACACTGCCTACTGCTAGCCGAACTAGGCATTTAATCATTAATCGGACTTACAGAAGCAATGTTTAAATGCCGTAGATTTTGCTTAATTGTATTTATCAAACAGAACCAATCACTAAACAAAGCAGAGAAAACTTGAAGTCATTATAACATAAATTTTCATTGGGCAATTGGCGTGCATTGGCCAGTCTCGAAGGGTTTAAGCCACACTGGCCAGCAACACGCCTGGACACGTATGTAAACAATCAATATGGTAATTCGGTTAGCCCCCAGGTGCCTAGGGTTACTTGCTACATACAAATTTGGTCGATTGTACATCTGAAGTGATTTAGTGCGTATTCAGACGGGGTGAATTGTAATTGAATATAGTTAAAGTCGTATGCGGTTGTTATTCCGACTTGTAATGTAAATTAAGCAAGAGTTGCTTTATTTTATTATATTTACGAAAATACAGACAAACAGACAGATCAAAAAATCATAAATTATATGTTTTGGCTTCTTACTGCTGCTATAAAGACCTCTTGTATTATTTATCATAAATATCTTCAATGTACAGACATGGTTAATTAACAATTTTATTATCTGTAGATCCGACAAACGTCTTAAAAATTGTAAAATGGTCCGTTCGATCTCACCTGATAGTGAGTGATGATGCGGTCTACGGTGGAGCACGCTTACCTATGAGATACCTATTTACTCTTGCTTTGATAAGACTCAGTTTGTTCGGATTGAGATTGATTTATATGTTACTTGTCATGTGCCTAGAAATAATCGATAACATATTTCAACTACATTATCGAGAGATTCCAAATCATTGGTTACGCGCTCCAATTTAAGTAGACCTTCAGCTCAATATTTACCAGCTTAATACCGATACAATCTGCGTCTAATTAGAGCTCAAGTTATACTAGACATTATTTGTTACTACCCGTTCAATATTAATAGAGGTGCTTAGATTTTCAATAATGGTTTTAGAAGCGGAATTGGATTTAAGGCAGTTATATTGGAGGTCAAGTTAAGTTGGACGTTGAAGTATGGGTGCAAATGACATAAGAAATGAAGTGGAATGGATGGGACGTCGTCGGGTCCATTGGATTGGTCATTTCTGTACATTAGTACCGTTGGTCTCATGTCATTGTGATATATGTATTACGAAATGACTGTTTAAGAATGTGAAGGTATTGTAAAGATAATTAATAATTTTGCATTGCATTGTGCGAGTGAATAATTTTCTGTTGACAATGCATTTTGTGTTTACCACATAACAAACTTTATGTTGATGGATGTTTGTTATTCCTTCATGCAAAAACTACCGGTTAGATTACGATTATCACTAAAAACGAACGCAAAAATAATCTGCCAAAAGGAGTAAGAATATATCTACAACTTATTGAAATCGTAATCCAACCAAAAAGAAAAAATACCTACTCAAACAAATTTCCGTAAGTCTGGCGTTCGTACAGCCACATTTCCCCGCATTTATTCCTCCAAATCCTGAAATTCAGCAATGGTAAACAGGCTGGCCGAGAAATTTACATAACTCTCAATTACATTTGGATTTAAAATGGCCGCCACGTGCGTGAAATAGAAAAAATAAAAATATATTGGCTCGATGCGTGCGCGGAACGACCACAGGATATAAAGTTTTATGATTTTTGTGCATTCCTGTAACGCAGTTAGTCTGCAATAAATGGCGCGTTCTGATGATACTTTTTATTTGGCGTTTGTGAACTTTTATGGCGGTTTAGGAGATTAAAATAGTTTTATTGATTCAGTTTCATTATCTTATGCCTCGTGAGATAATACACTCATTTGCCAGGTGGACTTACGACCTGAACAAGGTCGTTGAAGGGGACTGGATGCTGAAGGCGGGCGACCAAGTGTTGTGGCCCAAGTCTAGCTGATTTTAGAATTTAAAGTCCCTGTTTTTCAAACTTTATATTATTATAGTCACTTTTATTAAAAAACTTAAAACTTTCATCTAGTGAAAGAATCTACGAAAATACTTTAACTCTCGGCTATCGGTTTTTGCCTATAAAATTCAATAAAAATCTAAAATTAATATAACAGAGTTTTTCTCTCCGGTTAAATTCTTACTATTTGATATAATTTAATTTTAGCGTAATGGAAGATTGCTGTTTTACAGGTTAGCCAAAATAATAAAAAAGTAAAATAAGAAGGAGGCGAACGTATTGCCTTCTACCAAATGTAGTAAATGTAGTTACTTAGGTTATATCCCTGCTCCTCCTAAATCCTCCTAAATGACCCGTGAAGAAGCAGTTATGTTGTTTAGTATATTTGTTAAGGTATAATAATGTTACTATTATTATAGTTATACTTAATCGGTCTGACATGTTCACAATTGTATTAAAGTCCTTAAAAATAAATATTAAGAAAAAAATAAAACTTATGAACCAACTAACAAAATGATGTCAAAAAATATCGATTTGATTTCCATTAATGATGAATAAATACCTACTCTCTGACTCAGCAAGAAAATACCGAACATATCAACTGAACCTTTTGGCAATAATTACCAGTCGGCCGAAAAGCCATTATTGTCCCATTTTTCTCCTGTCCTCCATGGTCTCCGTTTACATTAAAATTCCATGTAACATAAGATAAATCTTCACGCCATTACCCGTAGGGGTTGGACAGGACAGGTGTTGGAGTTTTTACCCCGGAAATTGGGTGGCCACTTTAATTTTGGATACATTACTTTGATACATGCATCCTGAGGGTTGGATGGCTGTATTCGATAAGTACCCAGGCAATATTTCAACTGAAAAAATATTTTGAAACTGATGCAATGTTTAGTTTGATACAATTAACTATAATCAGTATTACTTGAGTTTCTTAAGTTACTCACCGTTACTTTCAGCGATTTATTTTTGATTGCTAATAATATTTACACAGACGCAAATAACCTTTTTCTGAAAAAAGAACCCATTTAAATCAAGTATGCAGCAATGTACTTACTTAATATTAGATATCACGGGATATTTACCATGTCTATTGGTTTCAGCGAGTTATTTCGATATTTCAGAGATGTTGCAATCTCTTCTATTCACGATAAAACAATTTTATAAGAAAACTAGCTTCCGTTCGCGTCGTACATTAATAAAATTGAGATCCCATATTATTTCTGGGGCCTAGAACTATCTTCACACCAATTTTCATTGAGATCTGTCCAGTAGATACAAAGGTTTTTGGGTACAAACAAACAAATAAACAAAAAAAAATCCTCTTTATAATTAGTAGAGATAACCATGTTTGGTCTCGAAACTTATATAGTGTGTATGTGTATGTGTGGTATAAACCTATCCTAACCCTTTAAAATGACCGGACTGTATAACAAAACAACGGGTCACGCTCTCTACTTAACCCTGACTTGTACTTTTTTTATACAATGAAATAATACGATACCGCATACCGTCGACTGACTTTGTTTTTAAAAAATAGTTACTTTCTTTTTTTTGTCTGATGTATGTATATATATTTATAATATTTTTTTAGAACTTCGATATTATGTTTTTAAGCTTTCGCGATTTGATAACATTTTTCAAATTTTAGACAACGGGTCTGAATCGCGTAATTATTGAAAAGGTAAATAGTATATTATTGTATAGGCTTAGTGTAAACGTCTAGCATAACCTATGCTCGACGTTTCGAATGACTTGCATCATTCTTGGTCACGAGCCGACTTTATTTTCCTTTATAATAATTACGCAATTAAGACCCGTTGTCTAATTTTTGAAAAACTTCGATATGATTGTTTATCATAATTTATTTATGAGTAGATAATAGACAAAATATTAATTATCTCAGCACAGTTATTAAATGATACGGAGTCAATAGTTAGGATATACTATTCTGTATTTATTAAGTTAATAGTGATAATAAGATATTTACAACTATACCTAATAAGAAGAGAAGATTATTTAACATTTATATGTGAAAACTTAATAAATACTTATTTATTTATATAAACTTTATGCACTAAAATGTACAAAGGCGAACTTAAGAGCGTATATTCCTTTTCAAAATGTAACTGTCAATTTTTGTAGTGTTTTTGGAATATTTCGTAAAAACTGAATGAAAGTATGATTTTATTCAACTAACTTTTCAGAATGCAAGTTTTGAAAGGTAAATATAACAATTTCATTCGTAAATACAGCTTAATTTTGTAATTTATTAACTTAACAGTTAATACTCTTTCAACTGATAAAATAGAAAAGTATGCTTTAGTTATTAAATGTAATTGTCATATTTACCTTTTAAAGCCCACATTCTAAAAAGTTAGTTGAATAAAATCATACTTTTATTTTACGAAATATTCCCAAAACACTACAAAAATTGACAGTTACATTTTGAAAAGGAATACACGCTCTTAATACTAAAAGTATCTATTCTCTACCAGTCAACCTTTGGGTGATGCAGAGATGTAGATAGTAGGTGCAGTTTTATTTAACATACATTTACATACATCAAATAAAAAAATAAAACATACTTATTTAATAAAATTAATCACAATAATGTTTTATTACTAACTAGTCATATATCAGACGTTATCTCTAATATAAAGTTTCTTCATTATGCCATTCGGCGAATCATAGTAGAACTTATTGTAACACTAACATCCTTGTAACCTATGTTTTACGAAATAAATGAATTGAAATGAATTGAATTGTGTTCACCCTGAAACAGCTGATGGATGAATGCTATTTATTTAGTAGTAACATCCTTGTAACTAACATCCTTGTAACCTATGTTTTACGAAATAAATGAATTGAAATGAATTGAATTGTGTTCACCATGAAACAGCTGATGGATGAATGCTATTTATTTAGTAGTATTAAAGAGCGTCCGTTGAGCCGTTTTCAAGACTTTTCTTCACCTAAGCTAATACATAATAATATATAGTTACAAACAACATTTAATAACCTCCTTATTTTAACTCAGAAGTAATTTTATAAATAGACATCACTAATAAGATACAATATTATGAAACATCTAAAAATAAACGTACTAATGCTGTCTAACTCAAAGTTCATTATCGCCTATCGCAGCGTTCTCGGCTGATGTAATCATGGCGCGACGTGACGTCATACGCATGCGCACTAGACATATTGCTCGCGGTAAATGAACGGTAATTTCGTCTGGCATGCTAAGAGCAGAGTGGCGCAGTGGAAGCGTGCTGGGCCCATAACCCAGAGGTCCGTGGATCGAAACCACGCTCTGCTAGAAAAATAATTTTTGCTATTTCACTTTTTTGTAGATTATATCAGTTATTAGAGCGTTTTTTTTGATGTTTTTTATTTTATATATTAGTAAAATACATACGTATAGTACGCACGTTTTATATATTATAAAACGTGCGTACTAAGTTAAAAAAACAAACTTAACTATTAAGTATAATAATATCCAGCCATATTGTCGTCCGATATCAAACTAAACAACCCGTAACAGGAAAAGTTATGGCAATTAAAACCCCATCACAGTTTTAATCCGATCACAGAAAATGTAGTATTAAGTGTTTAATAGGTGCTCCATCCTGGCTAATTGGGGGATAGCCTGTTGGTAGGCTAACTTTAAAATATTAGCGCTGAAGGGGTTCGGCAGTGGTCTAATACACAGGCGAAAACTATTTTATTTTATACCGTGAAATAAATTTTTATCAAATATTTGATATCACGGGATATTATAGGTATATTTGTTGTAGCAAGTTATTTTGATATTTCAGAGTTGTTGCAATTTCTTTGTTCACGATAAAATTGGTATAATACATGGTAAATATGCCGTGATGTCTAATATTCAGCAAGAATATAACCATGTTAAGACTCAAAACTTATATTAATTTTGATGATTATTTATATACATTAAAACTAGCAGTTGCATGCGTGAAAATCGTTATATTAACTACGGTTTTACCTACGTAAGATCTCACTGCTCTGCACCCGTGGCATTGTTCCCCGTTACTGCAACATGTTTCATTGCTGCTCCGAGTAATGTTATATAGCCTATAGCCTTCTACAAAATATAATTATTCATTTCGGACCAGTACTTTCAGAGATGAGCGCGTTCAACCAACCAACGAAACAAACTCTTTATAATATTAGTATATAGAATGAAATAATAAAGACGAGGTTTTGTAAGTTCTTGTTCAAACTAGGTAAACAATTATACATACTTAACTAATCAATCAATAACACACATAAACCACTTCATAATATAATAGAAACATATTTGTCTACAGAAGCCTTATCAAGAGGGTTGAATTAGCAAACTGGTTGCCTCGTGCCGTTGCTTAGCAACCACGATTTAAGGGATACGGGGTGAGAAATGCCTTTGTCCAAAATATTTTTTTAAATTGGTATATTATTAAAATGGAGGCAAGATAAAAGGGAAGGCATTCAGGCTTACTTGCTTGGTTGGGTGCGACAGATTTGATTAAGTAAATTTAATTTGATCGATGTTTTGGACAAAATTGGTGGGTAAATGGATATTAAAGGGTGTGATTGTTTACAAAGCAGGTAGCCCACCTGCTTTTATTGTATTTTTTTACATTTTTTGTTAGTAGTAGAGTTTTGATAGTTCGCTAAAATATGTCAGCAGCATTTTCGATACAATGATTTGGTTCGTGCTTGTTATCATAATTGGCACTAGGGAGAAATATATGGAGAACAATCGAACAATATTGGTTAGCCCGTCGTTTGTACAATCTATGTATATTCTTATTATTCATTATTTTGAAAGCATTTAGCTATGCTTAGCAAATAATACTAATAAATATGCTATAAAAATAAACAATAAGAAGTTGAAATAACGTACGCGTCCATTCTTTACAATATTTGTGCTTAAGATAGGTACAAATGGATGAACGTGACGTCACGAAATGATATAGCTAGTTGGTTAAAGCAGCTGCCCGGTGTGCAGAAGGTTGCAGGTTCAAATCCTGCCGGTCCCATAATATTTTCAACTGTTTCTTAGTATGTATATTCTTGTCAATATTGCAATTATGCTCCGATAGAGGTAATTACAGCCCATGAAGATTCTAGAGAGCCTTGATGAACTTTCATGGTATTTTCTACTAATTAAAAACTATACGTTCTTTTATCTTATAGCTGTAATATGTTGTTTTACGTCGAATAAAATGCACTGTACATTTTATGAGATTTCTGTAGCAAATTGCACTCAAGAGTTGCCATTTAAATAATTTTTACTTCGCAAATGTTCCTTCGGAGATATTTTAAAATGCAGATTTACAAGGATTATTCCTGAGAAAGTTTTTATTTTCTTTGTAAGTTCAAAGACATGCTGTTACTTGATTTCTTTTCTCTAAAACTATTGGACAAGAAATTTATTTTGGTTTTTTTTTATAACGGTAATTATATGTATTTTTTAATGTTTCTTTATATTCTTATAAAATTCCTGAAAGCAGTCTTAAAAGGGCAATGCAATGATAGGTTTTAGAAACCTTGATCTTTTGATCGCAATTTCTTTGTTATTATAGCGATAATAAGATCCAAAACGGACAACACATTAATGAACTGAACATATATTACAGCTTGCTAGCTGAAAATAAAATATTTGTCTGATTATTTTACATAGCTCTGTTAAATGCCGTACAAAATTTTCTCACCCATCCAGGAGCCCATTGCATAAAGTGTAGCTTAATTTGACATTTCGCACATTGACTGGTTTTTGTGACGCTTTTTCTAGTGAAAGCGGATAATATTGTAGGATTTGCGTCACCACGAGGTCCTTCAATAACCCATTATTACATAATTACATTAATTATATTATTATTAAGATTTATCACCACTTACTTTTTATTGTTTCCCACAAGTTTATGTCCTCATAAACCACATTTTTCCATCTATTCCTAACCGCTTTATGTACTCAAGGCCATCTTTAGTAATACCCGCGTAGGCGCCTATGAACATTCATTCATAGTTTTACTTTTTGTTGTCAACCGAATTTCAACCTTTCTCCATTACCTTTATGACTTAGATTACGTTAACCCTTTTTAAAGGTAAGCTAAAACAAGTTGCAAATATTGCCATAGTGATTTATACTTTGTGTTGTAAGAATTAAGGTGTGTTTTCTTTTGTACTTATTTAGAGGTCAGTATATTAGCTAGATTATTGAATAATAAGGCGGTAGGCGATAGACACTTACACTTGCATTACTGGATGACTCAGGCTTAATCGGTTAGCCGTGAACTTTTGTGGGAACTCTAGTGACATAAATATTTGCATGTTGACTTTTTTTTTTTCACTAGCGTCTCACTGCTGTGCAAAGGCCACATGACTTCCAAGTCTTTCTGTTATATGCTATCCCTGGCCAATCGTTCTGAAATGCATCCAAGTAGTCCCGCCATCTCCGTTTGGGGCTTCTTCGTCGCCGTTGACCGTCACGTGGTACCCAGTTGGTCGCTTTTTGGGTCCACCTCTCTGGACTCATACGGCAAACGTGGCCAGCCCAGTCCCATTTTAGCCTGGTAGACTTTTGCCCTATATCCGTGAGACCAGTTTCATATATATTAATGAAATGTTATGTATGTTAGTCTAAGGTATTTATGTATATGGGCCTTTGATACCTGCAATAAAAAATTATTTGATTTGATTTGATTTATAGCGCAATTATGTGTTTCTGATTATAGTGTTTTCACAACAAATATACAAATATATTCAATGCATATATTGAGAATCGCTTTTGAAAAGGTGTGGAATTCTCGAATAGGAATGTGAGAAAGTTTAAGTCGATACAGTTTATTACGTCCCTCTCTAGCGCTGTAGACGTTCTATTGTTCTATATCCGTCTTAGAATGTCGACATATATTACCCAGAAGGGTGTGGCATAGGTGTACAACACCCACACTTCACCTGTTATGTTTAGGTCCCATAGGATGGGGATGAGCCTATCGCCATCCATCGAGCTCAATTCCAACTTCCCGTCAGGAAATTTTCAATGGCAGCACGGTGCTATTGAGGATTGAGAATTTTCTGACGGCAAGTTCACAAATAACACTTTGCCCAACCCGGGGAACGAACCCAAGACCTCGCGGTGAGAGGCGCATACGCTAACCACTAGACCAACGAGGACATTGTCTCGTTGGTCTACAATATATCGTTGGTCTATAATAATGATATACAATATTGTCATAATTGTAAGACAGATATAATTATTAGAAGTTCAATTTTTTTTTTTTTAAAAAACACCGCCCGCACTAAGAATAACGCCGGTGTCGCGGGGGTGTTCACAAACATACATTTCACACACACAAAGCACACCCAGAATCGAAACAAATCTTTGCGAATCACACAAAGATTTGTCCCATGTGGGGATCGAACCCACAACACCAGCGTAGTTGAAAGCGGCGAGGCGACCGCTTTAACCGCTACGCCAACCGTGCACCGTGCACCAAATGCCGCTGGTTTGCCTTGACTGTGCCTAGTCTAGTACGAACCAAATGATTTGATTGCTTGTCAAAAAGGCAGGAGACCAGGCTTAGTAACAACTGACAAATACCACCAATATTGGTCGAACATCTGTCATTTCGGTCAAGCTTATCCGATTTCACCCTTCCTTGATCCCTTCAACCGTTGATAGTATTGCTAATGAATTTGTCAGTAAATCTGTCCTCTTATTGGTGCGGACACTATAAGTGTATGACACTGTTAGAATTACGGTCGCTATGCATTAGGGTTTTGAATCATAGGACAGGTGAGGGACAGAAGTTTAAATTGACTTTGAGGTTGACATTGAAACTAGTTATATGACCGCGAAACAGGAAAATGTGTTAAATGTGATACTGGATTTGATGTTAAATGGTGTTTTTGCAATATTATTTTATAGACATAGATATTATGATGATTGCAAAGCGACTGCTGGGTGCAAGGTAAGGTAGTTGTGAAAATTTTCTGCTCTAATTTTATGATAACTGTTTTTTTATTATATTTCAGGTAAGATCGTGGCAGCTGCTACCATACTCTTACGTTGGTAAGAAAAGTTATATTGTTTGAATCTAAGATTCTTCGTTCACAAGACTTGAACGTATTTTTACGTAATGTAACGTCAGCTACAGAGAAATTTCACCCCCTTTAATCTGTTTTATGCACTTCTGAGGGGTAACTTTACCCTGGAGCTGCCGGTACATTACGTTATAACCAGTGTAGGTACATCTATGTCCGATTTAGGTATTTTAATGGACGACGGGACTAACTTCGCCTTTATTTCGTTATGAAGTAACCATCAATATAATTGTAAAGTTACATATGTATATAATATATCTAAATAAATAACAGCTTAATAGCCTAATGCGTAATTTAATATAATTATACCAGATACTGAACCAAATGTTAGTCGTTGATCTTCTGCGATATACTTGCGACATACCCTCATGATTAATGCAGAGGCAATTTGTCACCACATCTGAGGCATCACCGTCAGCATTGGAGGTTTTCTGCCTGATTTGTATATTGCTAGTTTGATGTTTATCTTATATTCAGTGGTCCATAAGTATGGTCTTAATATTCTACAGTACCCATCATTGGAACTGTAAAATGTATAACGCAAGATGGTGGCCATGTTTTTATTTATTTATACAGGGTCTTAATCAATTTTTTTTCAGTATGGATCCAAAATCCAAAGGCAACATTAATATGGATATACAGGGTAGACAAGACGTTAGGTGTGTGTTTGCAATACATAAAAACACTTATATTATGCCGGGTGAAAACTATTTTTTATTCGGAATATTCGACGTATGTATATTGTTGTTATTCTCTGATCCATATCCATATATATTTATAAATATTAAGGTGCCTTAATATTGTATTAAGGCACTTTAATATTATATTAAGGTACCTTATTATTTATATGGATCGGAGAATAACCACAGCCGAGTGGAAAATAGTAAAATACAAAAAGGCATAACAAAACCTTTAATTTGTTTTAAAATACTATACCCATGTTTGGTGCTTTTATGTTTTATTTTTTATTAGTTGCAGAAAGTAGCATCTATATTTTAAATTATTTGAAAATGCGCTTAAAACAAAATGAAATAGGTATTTCAGCTCTATTCAAATAAGATAAATGGTAAAAGAAAATTCAGAAAGTTGTATGAACTTACAAAGAAAATGTATGATAATGTAAATCTAATTCAAAAGGTTAACATAAACATTTCAGTTAATTAACATAACCTTTGACTACGAATAAGTAGCCCGAGGCTATCTGAGTCCTTTGCTAAAGTTAAATGAAATTTACTGAACAAATCTTTGTAATATGAATGTGATTCAAATTATATTAGTTTTAATAACGTTACAAAGAAAATAGAATGCATATTTGTGATTTTATAGAATAAATGTTTTATAATAAGGCCCAGTTTCTGAGGTGCCTTATAGTTCTTATCCGTCCCATAAAATATTACCTGAACGAATTAAAAGTGACAAGTTACATTTAAAAAAGAACACAACTGTCAATATAATTTTTGTGAGTTTTATGCTTATCATGCCAAAAGGGTTTCTTACATCTGTAGCTAAGTCTTATTAAAGTTAAATTAAAACGAAACTCACTGATATATTTATACACAACGTTATATAGAATGAATGCTCACATTCTTTCACTGCTTTATAATATACTTTTTAACCCTTCGACTCCTTCCTATCTTAAAAAACGTTTCGACTACCTTCATGATACTCACAATAGATATCTTAGATCATCGGATAACCTGAAGTAAAGAATGTCAGCGCATTCCACAACGTTTTATGATAACTCCTTTACTGTCACAGCTATACGTCTGTGGAATGCGTTACCGGTAGATATAAGGCGTGCCAAGTCACTACCTATTTTTAAGTCATTGGTCAAGGAGCACTTTTTATCTTTAACTTAGTCGTTTTACTTCAATTTCATCTCTTCAAATTTATTTAAATTACTTAAAATGTCATAAAATTTATTTGTTGCTATAATTATGTTTATGATAATATTAATATTTTGTAATATGTTAAGTATATTTTTATACCGTATGTATTTATTTTAAACATGTATTTAGTTTATATACATTTATATATTTTATTACAACTATATATATATAATATATTATATAGTATACTTTTTATTTTTTTCGTGTACACAAACAACCACCAAATTCTAAAATAATTTCCATCCTAAGGTTGCCTGGCAGAAACCACTATTAGTGATAAGGCCGCCCATTGTACTGTTTTCACTAGAAATAAGTTAATACTGTAAACTCCAGGTGTACAATAAAGTGTATAATAAATAAATAAATAAATAAATATAGTCCCAAACTAAACAGAGCTTTTACTATGGGCACGGAATAAGTAACAACTATAGGTAGTGGAATATCTGATTCTAATACAAATATATTATATACTTTTATATTATAAATATAATAGACACACTTAGACCAAGAACAATCTCCATGTCAGCCCATCTTGCAGCACTTGAATTACCGCAGTGCTGATTCTAACTACATCTATGAATCTAATAAATTACACACATTTTAAAACGTGGCTAGTCAACAAATTATAATTATAGTCCGGGTGTTAATTTCTCTCGGTTTTGACCGAAATGCACCGTCGCGGTTGCGGTCGAGGGTAGACCGCGCGGTTTCACGCCGTCTCGCCGTCCGCCGTCCCGCCGGAAAAAGCGGCTTGAAACTACCTTTACTTGATTTTCACAAATGTTGTTGAAAATATATTCAGCGATGTTGAGTTGTTAAGTTTATAGTGGCAAAATTGGGACTTAAAAATCACGCCTGGCTTACTGCACTTAGCTAAGCAGAAGTGTATTATCAGCAAAGTAGGTTTGTAGGACAGAACTTGTGGTTAGGTTCTATCCACGTAGAAGGTGGCGAAGGAAAACAGCAATGTGCAGGACTCAGATATATTCACGTAAACACAAATACTTGTTACACACAGATAAGCCTAGCTAAACACAAATATACTATCTCAGAGAGGACGGCGCTGGGGCTATCTCTCTCCTCGATGGCTTATCCAGAGGACGGCACTAGGGGCTATCGCTCTGGGAAGCGGCTATCTAAGAGTGATCGATGACGGCCGGCGATGCTCCTTAAAAGGCCGTCCGCGCTGTGGTGTCGTGTGCAAAAACAAGTGGGGCCGCGCCGTGCGTCACAGGTGCGATAGATAGTGCGTGTGCGAGCGAGCGAGCACTATGATCCATGCGCCTATTGTTCTATGCTACAATCTCCCCCTCTGGTACTCGTATACGTCCCGTTCGAGTACTAGGTACTAAGTTTCTTCGGTCTCCCTCGTTTTCTAATCGGTAGGATTGGCTCAGAACTCTGATTATCTCGTGTGAAAAATTTCTTGATTGCGTTACTGTGATATTTCCCAATCACTTTATCAGGTTCACTAGGATTTGCAATTTCGTAAATTGTGGCACCTCGTTTGGCTACGATGATGTATGGGCCATCTCTTCTTGGTGCAAATTTAGCAGAAAAGTCTTTATTTTGGCGACTTATAGGATGTGTTTCAATTAGAACTAAATCGCCTTTTTTGTATCCCGGATCTGGTTGTCGTGTGCGATTGGCATTATCTCTGTTTCTGTCTTGTCTGATTTCTATATTATCTTTAGCGAGTGCCAAATCGTTTGCCAGTTTTTTGAGTTGTGGAGTAATTTCACATATAAAGTTTTCTGACTGAACAACTTCTGATAAGTTATGTGTGATTTCAAACGGTGTTCGTATTTCTCTTCCAAATGTTAGATATGCGGCAGTATAACCAGTACTTTGATTATATGCTGAATTCATAGAAAATCTTATAGCAGGTAGCATTTCAGGCCATGTATTATGTTTGTCTTTCACTAACATAGAAAGTTGTGTTTTCATATCTCGATTTTTTCGTTCAACTATATTTGGTTCAGGGTGATATACTGGGCTCAAAATATGTTGTATATCAAGACAAAATGTAAGTTGCTGCATGACTGATGATATGAATTGCGGTCCATTATCACTCATTATGCGTCTTGGCAACCCATATCGTAGAAATATTTCATTTAGTAGAACCTTTGCACAACTTCCTGCAGTTGCTTCGCTTAATGCAAATAATTCTACCCATCGTGATGAGGTGTCTTCAATAATAAAAATCCATTTTTCACTATTGGTGCCTTTTGGTAGTGGCCCAAACAGATCAATTGAGAGGACTTCAAATCGTTGATTATTTGTAGTAGACTGGAATAGACCTGTGGGTTTTTGATTCGATGGCTTATACTTTTGACACTCTGCACAAGTTTTTACATAATTAGCAACATCTTTTTTAAGTTGTTTCCAATAAAAATTACTTTCAATTCTTTTAATAGTTCTTTCCACTCCTAAATGACCTGCTGTTGGTACATCGTGGAATGCTTTCAATATGTCTTTGACTTCGTGTTGTGGTACTAATAATTTCGCATTATCTTCCTCTTGAGTGTCGGTGAAACGATACAGAACGCCTTTATGAAGAAGATATCCTCTTTTTGACCATTGCATATAGTCTTCAGATTCCGTTTGTTCTTCTAATATTTTAATGATTTTCATCAATTCATCATCTTTTAACTGTTCTTCTCGTATGTTTCTTTCACTTCGTTTTGGTAGATCTATTTCCATATGACAAATGTCACATTTTTCATTGTGATTTTCACATGGTGGTCTTGATAATGCATCAGCAAGTATATTGGTTTTCCCAGGAGTGTATTTGATTTCTAGGTTGTATGGTTGAAGTTGTAGTGCCCAACGTGCTAACCTTCCTGTTGGTGACTTTAAATTTAACAGCCGTTTTAAAGGTTGGTGGTTAGTCACCTTAATGAATTTTGCACCTTCTATATAGCCTCTAAAACTAGAGACAGCCCATACAATTGCGAGTGCCTCTTTTACAGTTACCGTATAATTACATTCGGCTGCTGAAAGTAGACGACTGGCGTATTCAATTGGGTATTCATCCAGGCCCTCCCCCTGCACTGAAGCTGCACCGATGGCGTACCTATATATTCTTAACTTCTTGAATATTTCTTCCAGGTCGTCCAGGTGTTTCTCAAAGCTGGCTGATCGGCAGATTATGTCATCTAAGTAGGCTAGTACAGATTCTGCCTCTTTTAATTGACTTTTTCTAGCAGGTGACAATCTATATGGTTTGATAGCAATTGGTTTATGATTATCAGTGTCTAATTTAAGTTCAGTAAATCGGTTGCTTCGCCAGTTTTGTTAAAAATGTCTTTAAATTCAAATAACAAATTTTAACTTCTTCTGGGTCAACTGAATAGACAAACACTGTCCTCCTCCTTCTCCTTATGTTCCAAATTTTCCTCTTCGTTCTTCATTTACGTTGGGCGCCAGATGTAGGACAGAGTTTCTCCTCCTTCTTTTACGTTGGGCGCCAGATGTAGGACAGAACTTGTGGTTAGGTTCTATCCACGTAGAAGGTGGCGAAGGAAAACAGCAATGTGCAGGACTCAGATATATTCACGTAAACACAAATACTTGTTACACACAGATAAGCCTAGCTAAACACAAATATACTATCTCAGAGAGGACGGCGCTGGGCTATCTCTCTCCTCGATGGCTTATCCAGAGGACGGCACTAGGGGCTATCGCTCTGGGAAGCGGCTATCTAAGAGTGATCGATGACGGCCGGCGATGCTCCTTAAAAGGCCGTCCGCGCTGTGGTGTCGTGTGCAAAAACAAGTGGGGCCGCGCCGTGCGTCACAGGTGCGATAGATAGTGCGTGTGCGAGCGAGCGAGCACTATGATCCATGCGCCTATTGTTCTATGCTACAGGTTTATAATAGCAGCCCTGTATTTAATACATGTCCCACTGCTGGACTCGGGCCTCTTCTCATGATGAGTGCGGATTGGTAGACTTCACACACCCTCGAGCACTTATTAGGCACTCTCAGGCATGTAGGTTTCCTCACGATGTTTTCCTTTACCGTTAGCGAGTGATAATTTATATGATAAATACACACATATCTTCGAAAAGACGAGAGGTGGGTGCCGTGGGTTCGAACCCGAGACCTTTAACTTCGCAGTCCTACGGTCTCCCACTCAGCTATCGCTGCTTTATGATTCACCAAGTAGGTTTATGATCCACCTTAATACTATTTGTATAGACATTTCAAACCACTAATGTCTAAATTCGCTTGTTCCATCAACAATAAATGTCAACCTTATCGATATTGTCAATTTCAAAGGAAATATTTGTCAAACGGGTCATGGATCAACTTGGCTGATTGTTTTACGTTTCGATTGTTATGACCATTGTAAGTGACAACGGTTGAACCTATCGCCATCTATCGGGCACAATTCCAAAATCAGAGCCGATACTGAGAATTGCCTGAAATCACATACTTGGGAATCGTACCCGTGACTTCACGTAAGCAAGCAGCGCAAATCTTATTAATAAACAGCTAAATTTCATTTTTACATTGCTCTTCACAAAAACTTTAGTAACCAAGAAGGTATTACAAAATAATAGGCCTCACTTCAGTAGTAAACTGAATAGTATCAAGCCTTAAAGCCTTTAAGGATTAGCATACAACACAATAAATTAGAGGCTTGGCCACAAATTAATAGTACTGCACGAGTTATTGCAATGATTAATATTCTTACTAGCTTCCTTGCGCAGCTCTGCCCGCGTGGTAAGGTTGTTTGCAGGCTTATACAGGCCATAAGCTACCTGTATACCAAATTAATTCAAAATCGTTGCCCCCGTTTGAGTGTCATTATGAAATAAACATACATATACACACACACTAAATCACTCGAGGCAGTCTTTAGAATATGAAGCGACGCATTCACAATCTGCTTTTTTTGGATTGTTAATTTCTATGGGCTGTAGTTAACACAGACCATCAGGTAAACCGCACGTCTGTTATACATTTATATACTATTAAAAAGAAAAACACATTCACTTTAGTCGTAAACTGCATAGCTTAAACCCTTAAGAATTAGCATAAAACATAATAAATTAGTGGCTTGGTCACAAATTAATAGTGTTGGGCGTACTGCACGAGTTATTGCAATAATTTACATTGTAATTAAGGTTGGTTAGTTCTGCTACTGAGACTGTTTCATTGTTGCATGCATTGAATGGTACATACTACACATACAAATTAACGTTTATGCCTCTTTGAACCACGAAGTGTTTAGCCTTATTTCTAGTAAAAAGATAAATAGGGCCCACATTATGAGATTTTGTGTTGACATTTCTGTAGGTATTTTTATAAATATAATATACTGACTGACTGAGTGACCCGACAAATTATGTCTCACGTAAAAAGAAATCCATGGTGAAATTAAGGATTCAAAGTCCTTTTTTTCATTTTATTTTCTCTATTTTTTTATACGTATTCTGATTTTTGGGACTGAATGAAACCCAATGAAGTACAAATCATAAAAATCGGTTCACCTTTTCTCGAGTTATTTATGGTGTAACTAACACGACTGCGTATTATACGATACGATTTTGGAGTAACTGAACAACGTGTATTTAGGCTGGCTACCACCATATATTTTGAATGCATAAATTTTATTACAAAAAGAGTACGATGCAAAAACATATACATCAGTACTTACATCATAAGATAAACAACCCTTTCAAACACGTCTTTTCCGTACATATCGAAACACAATTGCGTTACCAAGAGTTTTCCAACTTTTGCATAAAAGCATATGCGATATACGAAACATGACTTTGCACGTCCGCAGCCATCATATAGCCTTAGCTACGGGGTGCTACGCTGTAACCACAGAATACAGTACAGAAGGCCAACTTCATACAACGCGCGCTCGAGCAACGCACACATAGACATCGCTCATCGACACGATTTCAACGATTACTAAGAGCATTTTTTGCATTTTTCGCTCCCGGCCCTCTCGCCGTCGACCGCGCGTATGTATAAAAACTGAGGTACGTACAGTCGGCCAATGAGTTGGGTATGCAGGGCAAAAACTTCTACGCCATAATAAAAACTGACTGCAATAGATATGCAAGTTTGTATTTCATATTTAATAAGTGTAATATACCCACTATTTAGATATATAACTCACTTATCCATAACTGGTGTAGTAAGTCTTTACTATGACTTAGAAGTTTTTGCCCTGCATACCTAACTCATTGGCCGACTGTACACTATACGGCAACCGATCAACGTATACATTTCCAGTATAAGCTTGTCTTCTGTATCTAACTATTTTGTGGTGCTACGCCGTAACGCCTAGCTACGGCCGCGCGGCCCGTAGTCGTCGGCTGCTATAGTAACGTAGGATCAGTCCGCGCCGCGGCCACCGACCGCGTAGACGCGCTGCGGGCTACGAACCCGCTTAGGGGAGAATTTTCTCGCGAGAATTTTCCCCCTTTTTTCTCGAAATTCAAAGGTGTTTTAATTAATGGTGCCGGGTTTGAATTTTGTCTGGCCGATCCTTGTGTGTGAATTTTCGAGTGCGGTGAATATTATTCGTGTGTTTACATTCGTGTTAGTGTTGCTGAAATGTGACGGTATGTAGTGTAGGGTCAGCTAGGAAACATAGATGTCGTTAAGGTTATGCAAATACTGCGTTAGGATAGGAACAAAGATTGGTTTACGAGAACTTTATCAAATTAATACCACTTTAGAATTGTTACCCATTGGAAATGTCATGGAATTTTGTTTTATTGCTGTCCGTTTTGATTGCTTTGTGATAAACATAATAATTACTTAAATTAAGCAGTAATATAAATTCGTTCAAAATATCATAAAGATTTGGTTTCTTGTTTTGTAAAATGTTTCACATAAATAAAGGATGATTAAATTTTATTTATTTATATGCCATAATTATAATCAATGTGTGTTATTACAAAAAGGTTCGTGTTTATCAATTCCGAAAAAGAAAGTCTGAAATAGTTAGATATAATTATGCCTGCTTCTAGCAGGACGATATGAAAATTATGGCGAAGTTTGAAAATAACATTATAATTCATAACATCAAAATGAAATCCTCAAGGACTTAGTAAATTTTATGCTCTCGTAGATATTTTAAATTAGTATTATGGTAAATTCGAATTTGTGGTTATTATAAAATATTTTGGCGAATATATAAATACAACTTAACGCTTAATAATTTTGACTATTATTCTGTTACTAGCATCCGCGCGCGGCTTTGCCTGCTTTTAACTTCACTTAAATATAGCCTTTGTCTGCACTTGTGGTGTAGTGGTTTAAGCGGTTGCCTCACCGCTCTCCACTGCACTGGTGTTGTGGGTTCGATTCCCCACATAGGACAAATCTTTGTGTGATTCGCAACGATTTGTTCTGAGACTGGGTGTGCTTGTGTGAGTGAATGTGTGTATTTGGCCTTGTCATTTGGACCATTGGATAGTGTTTCTGGCGTTCTATCTAGATAATGTAAAAAATCCTAATTTATTTTTATCTTTATCTTTATAGCTAATGTTATTTGTAAATAATTTTGCATTCTATATAGGTAAAGAAATTTTGAAACTGATCCTGTAGTTAAACTAAAGAAAGATACCAGAGTTGGATCGTAACAGACAAACAAATAATCAAATCTTTATAATATTACTTTAGATAAGTGTGATATATTAAATAATATGTTATGGTTTATTATTTGTTTTTGTTCGACACATTCTAGAGTGGTACTATGAAGTTTAATTATATTCTGTGGCTGACGTAGTTTTTTGTTGAAATTATAAATACCTACCGTATAGCGTAAAGCATAGGATTATTGTTATTCTGCCACGCAATTAAAGCGTTAAATTGATATTTTAGAACAATGCGATGTACTATCGTTGGTTATCGTTGATTAACATATTTTCAACTAAATAAAATTAGTATTTTTTAACCATAACTTTTTCATTTCTTTTGTATACTACTTCTAGTGTTTCTGTTGTTTTTCGAAGAAGAAAGTTATAAATAGTTTGGTTATGTATGATACAATTTTGTTTATGGTGTAAATGGCTTTTAACAAAAAAAAAAGAAATTATTATGAGCAATAATTTTAAAACACTAACTACTTAAGTATACTTAGGTACGAATTTCCTTTCTATACTAAAGTTGTGCCTCGATAATCTAGTGGTTAGCGTAAGCGCCTCGCATTGCGAGGTTTTGGGTTCGATTTTGTGCCCGGGTCGGGCAAAGTGTTATTGTGAACTTTCCATCAGGAAATTCACAATAGCAGCACGGAGATGGAATTGTGCCTGGTGGATGGTGATAGGCTCACACTCTATTCCATAGTACACCTCTGCCTAATGTTATTATATGTAAGTTAACTCGAAATAATTTATAAAAGCCATGATCATTATGTTTATTTTCCATGACCTTCAGACAAAAGAGGGGTATAACCTTTCCCCTAAATACCAGGTTGATTGCCAAAAGACAATACCGTAAAATCTAATGTTTGTCTTGTTTGCCCTCCGAATATCATAATCTTTAAGAGCTTATAATTTCAGAGCGGTATTTTGATGTAAATTCTGAGATTTCTATGTTAAATATATTAGCAATATTATATGTATTAAAGTGAAAAATTTGTTTTTTGAGCTAGGTTAATGAGAAATTTATTTGAGACGTGCAAATAAAAATTGCGGACCTGTGAAGATTTGTGTATCCATAATGCAAAATGATAGAATTGGACGAAAATTGGAAATAACACGTAGCGTAGATATTATCTTAAATTATCATAGTACTAGGTAGAGTCGCGGTTATAAGGAAGTGTTTTTTTTGCTAAGGTTTAGTTTTAGCCCAAGGTTCTGTGTTAAAATTGTGATTAATTACTAGAGTTAGGTTCAAAACTAATATTACACGAATGCCACTGGCTTTATGTTGAGATTCAAAAATTCAAATTATTTATTTTCATTAGCCCCAGAGGGCGCTTGAACACATCAAAACATAACAGACAATAATATAAAAATAAATTATAAGTTAAAATAAATTATACTAATTACAATGATTTGAATAACCGGGGCTTAAATTTATTTTAATTATCTGTTTAGAATTATATTAAAATCAATATAAGTACCAGCTCCGATGGGTATGACTTCATGAGAAGAACTGGTGAAAACCTCATGTGCACCATCTTTAAAACAAAAATGTTTGTCATGACAATATTTTGATTATGTGTAAATTATTATAGCCTAAATACAGCAACCAAATGTATAGAAAAAAAAACAAATTTAATAGAATTCTTAGTAAAATAAAATCTATTACTACAAATTAGTCCGCAGTCCGCAGGTACTAGAATAATAACTAATACATAATATACTTTTCTTTTTTATTAATACATACTTATTATAAGAAACAACCAGACCAAGACAAACCTCCATTTTCATGCACACTAAGATTTGTCTTGAGCGGGCACCTCAGCGTCGCAGGCAGGTACACTACCCACTCCACCATCCGGTCGTCTACATGACCATGAACTCTTTAAATGTAAGTTGTCGTATAAGTATCTCAAAGTTATGACTTAATTACATTATTCATTGTACTAAATTAATTATTAATACAAACACGACCTTTGCGTCACTACACGTGTCACTCACGTTACAAGTCAAAGCTTCACCACTATTCTACACACAAAAAGCCTTCCCTTTGTCATGGTTGCTGCATGCTACATAATACAATAGAACCTGCGATTCATATGTCACTTGCTTGAGTTACCGGAGATAGGTATGACAGAAGTGTACAGCATCCTTATTCACCTGTTAGGTGCTTGTGAAAGCGGATAAATCTATCGTCATCAACATACGATACAAATAGTCAAATCAATTCGAATTCAAATTCAAATTCAAATTCAAAATTCTTTATTAGCAAAATATGGGTAACAAAAGTGGTAAATAGGTAAATATTACATGGTTTCTAAAATTCAAAAGTACAAAACCTTGGTTTAAAGTAAAACTAAAAATAATAATAATAATATGCAAACTACAACTCAAAAATAACCTTATAAAACATAACATTAATCTGAATCTATACATTATTAAGTACTTAAAATAATATTCATTGTCTGCATCGTCCTAATTTGTCGATATTCTTATAATTTGTTTCATTATAATATAATAATTATGTACTTACTTAGTGTGTTTGTAACAATTTATAAATAGCACACAAATCAGTTAAATATTATTAGTAATAAAAATAAAGTCAATAATGCAATGTTTTGTACAACCATTTAATTTAGCAGAGCTATGTTACTTTGTTCATTTAGTAATTGCCTTTCGCAAAATAGCCTTCCGTATGTAAATGAGAGGAGGCGGTAATTCACAACAGCTGCAATCGATGGCGGAGCTTCGTGCGAGTGACGTATGAACCGCAGGTAAAGCCTCCATTGTTATGTAGCATGCAGAAACTACGACAAAGGCTTTGTGTGTAGAGCAGGGGTTAATGTTTATGACACAAATGTCAGGCCTTCATTAAGATTACATTAAATAAACGTAGTAAGTAATTGTTAAAATTAATTTTATTATTATAAACGATGGATATCAACGGAGGTACATAATATATGTATACTCTAATATATATATATATACTATGACGTAGCTGCAAGTATACGCTGTTGTATTATGCGGCATGCAGTAGCTAGAACCAATAGAAAGCTTTCTGTAAAGCAAATATGTGTGTTTTATGATGGAAATGTTGAATTTCTAATATAAAACATGAAACTAACTAAATAATTATTCACATAAGAAGCAGTCCCCCGAGGCTATGCTATGTTGTTTGTGTGGATGCCACATTTGCGATTTTATATTATATACTATCTTTTATCGAATGTGTAAATCAGTAGAATATTAAGGATAGGAGCTGTTAATAATTAAACCACAACTGAAATCTTAAAATAGCAACTTTGAAGCAGCAATTTTCTAAATAGACGCTATTGTGGTAATCTTTATTTTCTCCGTAATAAACTTCAATGAAGCATAACCAACATTAATTCACCTTTTTTATTCCAAAAGGAAGGCTCGAACGGTACCTAAACATTGTATAATCTGATTAATTACTAGAGCTACGTCACCGCCCGTCCGTCTAGACTTCAAGTAAAAAATTCCCGCAAAATATTTAATGAAATTGTACCGAGCTCCTAAGAATGTCGAAGAATAGGCTTCTAAAGGGTTATTTTAGGAGTTTCTTGTTTGTAATAGCTGAAATGAGTAGACTGAAAATTTAGAATATAAACGTATTTTCACTTTTTGGCTATTTTCAAAGTAATTTTAACCTTAATTTGTCAAAAAAAAAATGTAAAGCTGAAAACTTACAGTTAGTCTTTTTCTCGTTTAAAGTATGCTAAATTGTATACATACATAACTTATTCCCTAGCCTATGGGGACTGGTAGAGACAATATCAGCATAATTGTATATATGTAGTGATAAAACTGTAGCATTTACATACATTTTAACATGACAATAAAAACAGATGGTTGTAGAAGGTATATTAGTAAAAAGTTTTTGTCGTAGATACCATATTTATTATGTGACGGAGTTGTGATATTGTACACATAACTGAAAAAAATATTAACATAGTAAAAAATATTTAAAAAGTCCAACACTGTCCAAATCCGTCATCAGCTAGTAAATATGACATTTTCACGTCCTCATTGTGTTTGCATCAAATTTGACAACAAAAATGCGTTTTTGCATTTCCCCGGCATTTCATACACGACTTTTAATTGGAAGCTCACTATTTACATCTGACACGTCCCGTACGTACGTTTGGTGAAGCCTGAGCGACAGACAGACAAAAAGAACGAACAATGGAATGTTTCAATTTAAACATCTCTGTCGGACGGGGTCTACCACCGGCCCTTGGGGTATGCGATACACATTTTTGGTGAACGAATATTGATATATTGGCAATGACTTGTTAATACTATTGGCACAAATGTGTACCCACTGCACCGTTTACATTAAATAACGGTTAATAAAGAAATTTAATTTATAAAAAAATAAATATTGCATATCGAAGACTCAGAGCGAGTTTCTGTAGTTCCAGATAGTTCATATCCAACCCATAAAATATACCCTGACCGAATTTAAAAATGACACATGTTACACTTCTTCTTCTTCTTCTTTCGTATCGATAGCTGCAGTCATATTCTCATGGTTTTGACTTGCCATCGTGGTGAAAGGATTCGCCAGTCTGCTTGGTGGAAATTTGCAGACTGCCCAGGGTGCGCCGGACTCAGGGGTTGATTGTGTACGTCGCTTGGGGAGGCTCCTTTCATGTTACACTTGAAAATGGAACACAGCTGTATATGCTTATCCTGCCAATAAGGTTTGTCAAACACCTATGAATTTGGGGCTCAGTTCCATTATGATCACTGCTTAATTTTGACACTTCATAAAACAAGCTAAAATTATGTCGGTGAACGAAATAGTCGTTTTGTTCTTGGTATTTTTAGAAAAATCCCTTCCGTCTTTGTTGAATAAATGCGTGGTTTTATGTACGTGTATATTAATAAAATAGATGCGACTACGTACGATACGAACATATCCCAGACATGTACTGGTTTCACCGATGGATGGTTATCCCTCCGTCAAATCAATCGACAATTAAAACGCCATTGTCTCTCCATTGGTCCCCATTCAGTCAGCTAAATGAACTCACTCCTGTGACTATTGGACAATATATCGCAGGCTTCAGTTTATTTATACCATTGGATGGATTTGGCTGTAATCTTTACATTGTATAAAACAGAGTGGATCCTGCTGTTTGTAGGCTTTATATCCTTTCAACTAGCAACGGATTTAAATGTACCTTTCAGCAATAAATGGAGTGATTTATGAGAAACTTTTTTATTCATAATATATGCATATATGTAGTAGTTAAAAGCCGAGAAATGGTAGCCGAAACGAACCGAGGGTGGGTCGCTAATTGTAAATAAATCTTAGTTTCTGCACCCCAATTCCATACTATAAATATCATATAAATATAGAATAATTATATAACTGCCTCGTTGGTCTAGCGGTATAATTTGTAAATTGCTCTCCACGAGGTCTTAGGTTCGATTCCCGGGTCGAGCAAAAGTGTTATTTGAAAACTTTCGGTGAGGAAAATCTCAATAGTAACACGAAGATGCTAGCCTAGCCCTCTATCCATAGAAATCTTAATAATAAGGCAATAGAAATGTCAAAGACGCGTGACCTTGTCGCCGCGCATCTGTCTAGTCAAACACAAGTGCGAGTTGAGGAATTGTCGTCTTAATGTCATCGCAAAAAGAATAATTTTGTTTGCAGGAATACAAGCGCATGAGTCTAATCGAACACAAGTGCGAGTTGAGGAATTGTCGTCTTAATGTCATCGCCAAAAAGAATAATTTTGTTTGCAGGAATACAAAAAGTGGTATTTGAAAACCGGCGACATGCGTCCCAGTGTTAAAAGATAGTCGATAGCATTTCTATTGACTAGTTATTAAGATTTATATGCCTCTATCTCATGGGACCTTAACATAGGAGGTGAAATGTAGATGTTGTACACCTCCGCCACACCCTTCTGGGTAATAAAGGCGTGATGTTATGTTATGTAATGTATGTTAATTATATGCATTTCAACTAGTATTGTTATAGTACGTCTCCAGCTATATCTAATGTTTAATATAATTACAAAATTGAGAATCATTCCCCTGTTGATAGAAAGAACTGCAAAACGTCAACATCTGTAAGTTAATAGATGTGTTATTACAATATGACAATTGCGGTGTATTACCAGTAATAGCAATGTCTTTGTCTACTATCCGGCACAATAGGGGGGCGACTACTATCATATACGTAAGGCAATGACAGTTCACCTACTCGTACACTTCTCAAAAGTTAAAAAAAAACCGTTTTACTCTCTTGGGTCGAATTGAGTTAAATCTCGAATTGATGTAGCAGATTTGTTTAACAAATCAACACTTTATAACTGAATCAATTTGAGTACATTTAGAATACCTAAACATCTAACATAGTTGAAATTTGATTATTAAATTCGAGACAACGTTATTGATTGAAAGGTAACACGTTAAATTTAGTATAGGTGTTCTATTCGTAGTGTTTCTTCTTTTGCTCGGGATTCCAAATAACTGCTTTTGGTAAATTCATTGCGGCATATATGTGTAAAATTCTACTGTGAAAATCACAATGTTTTACTAAACATGTACATTCTACAAATAAATACACTCCTTTAACAACATTCTTTCGCCAAATTAAACTCACGTATAAGCAAAATGAATTCACAAACCAATGGTATCTCCCATTCGAGCACAGTCCAAGCATTGTTCAAAATTTTCTTTGGAATACTCACATTTTCGTTTGACGATTTTAGCCCGACGTTTCATGAAAATCGCGACCATTGTCACTGGCTTTTGTCTCACTGGGTTTGGGCGCAATTTTCGAATATAAAGAATGTCGAATTCGAGATGTGGTTAATTTAGAATTTTGCATAGTTCACTAACATATTTTGCTCATGCCATAAACATATATAAAAAACGAAAAAGTAATTCTGTAGAATTCTATGTCTATTTTGTTTGTTACCCTTTTCCACCGTATCAACTGGACCGATCTTGACGAAAATTGGCACGAGAATAAGATAGTTGGAGGAGAGGAGACGATTGCTATATTTTGTCCAAATATCACAAAAGCCTCAGGCAAACGCAAGACCGTGTTTATTTTACGTTAGTAAATGTCGATTTTAGCATGCGACATTGTTTCTATTTTGCGAGAATCAGATCCCGACTGAGAGTCTGTCGAATTTAAATATTCAAACGTATATTCAGAATAATGTGTACGTAATTATGGCGGTTGTGGGTAAATAAATTTTAAATAAATTGGTTGAAAGTCAATGGTCGATGAGAATTCTGTTAAATGGACCGTTTTTATCGCCAAATGAGGAGGCAATGTAGCGGACATAATGTATTTGCGAATATTTGTGTTGAATTTCATAAACTAAATATATTTTGGATTTGAAATCAAATTATAAATTTGGCTGTTTTCGCTACATTTAATTTTAAGGTTATTTAGACGTAAATAAAGCTGAATATTTGAATATTTAATAAGAAAACATTTTGTCATGCTCGAATAAATAGTAAATTTTATCATTTATTTTGTAAATTATAACATTCATTTTTATTAGACTGTTGAATTATTTTTGTCATTAGAATTACTTGTTTTCAATGTATTTTAAGGCTCAAAATAATAAAATTAACATTATCTATTTAACCATACTTTACAGTCATAAATCTCTTATAACTTGCAAGGTAGTTGGATTAACTATCTTACTACACGTAAACGAATGTTTGCCATTCTTTCATTACTTATACGGCAGGTAATATAAGTTTGCAGTATTATTTTGTTCGCAAGTTACACTTTGGAAAGTTCTTCTTACTGTTACATTAATTGCACCAAGTTTAGGTTCTCTACTACTTTAAAGTAACGGTATTTATTATGAATCTGATTTTAACACTGTTTCCTTCTTTGTTTTATTTTATACTAGCTTTTTCCAGTGGTTTCGTCTGAATGGAATTAATTGTACTTAGTAGTTGCCGTTCGCGCTTCGTTTAACGTTGTAATGTGAAATATCTATAGAGTTTTTTTGAGAGTTAGACTATCACAAAACACAAAAACTATTATCAACGTTCGACCACAAGTTCTCGAGATTAGCGCTATCAAACAAACAAACTAACTTTCACCCGCGGTTTTGTCTGCGTGGTAGGTACATCGATAAAAAGTAGCTTATGTTACGCGCCTTGTAATCACTTACCTGCATCTAAAATTTTATTAAAATCGGTTTAGCCGTTTAGAAGATAAGCCAATACTCAGACATACAGACAAACAAATATTTTAAAAACTGTATTTAACTATACCAGCTTTATAAAACGTTGTTATTTTGACATTATAAACAGACACTTCAATTTAATTTATTTGTATTGATTTTATGACCTCATTATTATAAATGGAATTTTTGTGTAGGTAGATAGTACATGTGTTAGTAAAATCTCTAAATAACTCGGCACTCTTCTGAATAGGTTAATATTATGTCCTTCACCAAAATGTTTCTAATTTTGAAGAATATAAAAAAAATATTAAAATCGGAACTATATCGGAGTTTTCAAATTACTACAATGTTTTACGCATTTATTGATACAACTTAAATATTATTACCAAAGAAATTTAGGAGGAGCTTCTTAGTTCAAAATATACAGAAAATATTTACGAAAAATCTTTTTACAGTAATCAAGTAGTGCTCATAATATCCAGTACTATCATAAAAACTAACGCTTATTAACAAAATCTAAGTAAGTTGCTAATGAATTTGTAGTGTGTTTAATTTCGAAGTAGCTACGGAAGAGAAACTTCCCCATGTTGTTTCACTGCTTATTGAAAGTTTCTTGCTGAAGCTACGATATTCAGTAGTAGTAGTACACGCGGTTACACAGCAAGCTATACATTTTCGGTATAAGCTGGTCTCAAATTGCACGGGAAACCTGTACAATGCGAGAGCATCTTATACTGCAAATGTATAGCTTTATGTGCAGCCGTATGTACAGTGGGCCAACGAGTTAGCTATGCAGGGCAAAAACTTCTAAGTCATAGTAAAGACTTACTACACCAGTTATGGATAAGTGAGTTACATATCTAAATAGTGGGTATATTACACTTATTAAATATGGAATTCACCCATGCATATCTATTGCAGTCAGTTTTCACTATGGCATAGAAGTTTTCGCCCTGCATACCTAATTGCTTGGCCCACTGTACATGTATCTCGCTCTGAGGTTTGCTAAGAATATCCGACAACTCTGATAGTTGTACGGCAGATAACTAAGTAAGTTCTGAATCCGAGGCGGTTGCTTATACATATGGTGGTATTTACTGGTCTTTGAAGATGGTTGTAGAACATTGAAATAATAATCTAGAGTTGGAATTTCACATAATTTGGTTAGGTTATTGAGTGTGTAGGAGAGAAATCCCGGATCGGCAATGAATTCGCGTTTTTTTCTTACAAAAAATGGTATACCAATTAGAGATGTGCCGACAGCGGATCCAAGAGTGGCCGACTGACGGATTAGTCGGTATATCTCTAATACTAATTCACCTAAAAAAATGCCAGATCTGCGTTCGACAACCTATATTAGATTGTCGAAATAACCAGCCGTTTGCAAGATACGAGATATTAAAAATATTAATTATATTAACTAACATTAAAACAAATATACAATATAGTGCAAAAAGCATGACTATTCCTAGTCGAGTAACGAAAGCGATATATATTTATAAGTGTCTGTAATAATTTATTCAACCATTCTTCCTCAGTTATCAATTTAAAATGATATCTAGACAATCATCACGTAACGGATGCATGCGTTCTTAACTTCATAAATCGCATACAATCACTTAGCGTTCTACACACGTAGTGCACGTGTCTGTTTGTATGTCTAATTAAGTTATTTATAGGAAAACTAAAATGAAAGGTACTATAATGACTGCTTTGTCGCGAGGTCTCGGGTTCGATTCCTAGGTGTATCTAAAGTGTTATTTGAGATTTTATCGACATGAAATTCTCAATAGCGCCACGGAGTTGGCCCGGCGATTGGCGATAGGCTATAGGACGGAAAAATAATGTAATTTTATAGTAATGAGTGATAAATGTGATAATATATGAATAATTTTAATTTAATAATAACTGTATGAAAAAAAAATTACAGGTGAAACGTGGTTGTTATACATCCTTCTGGGTAAAGCTCTAAAAACCCTTTTCTCTCCCGGCCCCAGTCTGCTCAAATATGTTGATCAGAATTGAGCAATCTGAATCCAAAATAATTTCATTATTCTCACCCTTCAAAGCCAAATTACTTTTACTGAAGTTAACAAGTTTTTGATTCACTATATCAATAATGAATGATTGACCGAGCTTATGTCAAGTGAGCTTGATTTGACGGCATTATTAAGTCCGTATCCATCATTAATCATAACTCTATGTTTTGTCGGTAGGTAGTTTTATCGACAGGTTTATTTAATGATTGAGTGATATAAATAACTAATGATTCAGCTGTTTAATAATAAATTCAAATTAAAAACAAATTTCTTTATTTACCAAAGTAACCTTAAAATAAAATACTGAGTGCGTGCAATGTACATGTACATACTTATATACTTAAAACTAAGGTTGTTATAACTATTTCTCCCTCTGAACTAGTTGAGACTGATTTTGTTCACTATATTTGTAACACTATATTATATGTGTTTCCGAGTAAAAATACATTTGAAACACATGAACTTATCATAGAGTGTAGATTTTAACGTCAATAATAATAATAATAATAATTTGGATTTTTTACATTAGATAGAACGCCAGAAGCAATTACACTATCCAATGTCAAGTCGCTCCGCAGTAACTGCAGGCTAAGCAATGTTAACCACGGATGTCTGTTGGATGGATGACCAGTTTTCCTCCGTATTGCGGCAAGCATGCCCGATTTGAAGATCTATGGCAGTCGTTTCAGGTAGTCAGAGGCCAGAAGTCTGTCAACTATTCCAACAAAGATTATCGTGTCACCTTGTACTGCATTGTATTGTCGGTATGTAGAGACCTGAAGACAGTCGCTCCGTGCAATACTGATACCAAGCTGAATTCGTTACACAAGAAACCGAGCTCAATGTAGTTGGGGAAAGGATAAGAGTCTAAACACCATCAATCTAATATGAATTGCCTTAAAGCAAATCCGTAATACAAAAAAATCACCAAGTGAAAAGCACTACTTGTACTGAGTCACGTCGATTACAATCTCCGTAGTAACATAAATAATACATGATTATTTAACACTAGCAGACGCTTAGCACGCCACAGGAATGGCAAATAGAAAGCGATTGACGCCCGACGACCTCCATTCTATAGGTCGAGCCTCCTGTACGAGATATACTACTATTTATCGATTGCCCACTAGACAAGTGCTATGGTGCACATTCTATCCTATCTCTTTCTCGTTCTAATATATAATATTAAGATATTTTTTTAGTAGGAAGAGCTCTACGAATTATTTTATAGCCCAAATGCAGTGATTGCCTTCAAACGTAAATAAATCAAAGATTGTGGGTTTATGGAGTACTTGTAATTTTTTTATTAAATTGATCACAAAACAGCATATTACATGTGGATGTGTAAATACACAAAGAAAAGATTTGTGCTAATAATTAATGCATCTTTCTTCAAAGCAATATAGGCACAGTAATTTATAATATTAGCAGACAAATACTACATGCGATTAAAACTTATTAAATAGAGTGTCCCTACGATGCTTTCATTTATCTAATCGCGTCTACCGTCATCTCCCCGGCTCACACAAAGTTTGCTGACCAAAAAAAGGTCTCCAAAACTTTTTCACCCATCGGACAAGAAGCGTCAGCAAATTCACCCTTCAGTCGGACCAATGCTGACTAGCTTCAGAAAAGTTTCACCGCAATGGCTGTAGACTTCGACTACGAGTCCGACCAGTCTATTTGAAGAGAAAAATTCGAGCACTATCGGGTTTCATGGTCTAGTCTTAGATATTGCCACTGACACTTTGAGTTCGCAAGTTTTCAAGTTATTTAACGATTCGAGACCAAACTGCTTTGGAGTTTAGTTTTAATAGCACTTGCAGACTGTTATTCAAAAATTTTACTCGGTTCCTGTAAGTTTCTAGTAACTTTGGCTAAGCTGCTTGTGTTAGGAGTAGGTTACAGGTCATGAACGCGTAGGATGACATTATAATGAGGATTGGCTTTTTAACGCTGCGGAAAATATTTAATTTTCATTTTAAAATGCATTGTATTTCCAATAATCTATTACGCAAGTGTGATAGATAATATAAGGTAACAATCCTTACAAGCATGCGCACATTATATTTAGAAAATGATTCCTCAAGACCTAATCTAAAAAGACTGCAAGAATAATCGGAGCTGTCACTGGACAGTTTCCGTACAAATCTGATATCAATACCAAACGTATTGCTGAATATCTAATGGACTTGATAGATTGCAATAAGAAAGAAAGAGAAAAAAAAAATTAGAATTCATAAAATGTACTTGTAACTCACGGCAGTGCTTGACAAATTAGTATATTTAATAAAAAATAAATACAAGAGGTATATTTTCATATCATAACAGGAGAAATATGGGTGTTGTACACCTCTCCCACACCCTTATGGGTAATAAAGGCGTGATGTTATGTTATTAATACCGATCTATTTCCTAGCATAGCTTTAAGTGGAACAAATCCCAATAACTGCGTAGGTGCGATTTGAATGAATAAGGTTTATGAATGGTCTGCAGACGACCGGTCGCAGTGTCGCTTGGTTCTTAGCATAATGCGTGGTACGAAGCCTTGGCCTACTAGCTCATTTTAATCGGTTATTAATATAGGTTTAGGATCTTGGTTTGTCAATTCATAATATCTTGTGAAATGTAAGAAAAGAAAAAGTTACGTAAAAAATCCTACTACCTCCATTTTGCAACTTCCTATCGCTTAATAGCCCACATTTAAATACAACTCGCAGATGCGATTTTATTTAGATTAAAATAACGTTTATTTTTTAGAAATAAGTAAACATTAAATTTGCATGTTTACTTGGATTAAAAAACATCACATTGGACAAAAACTACAAACACAAAAACACTTGAAGTAAAATAGATGTCATGTCAGTTATATCAACAATGGGGCTTTTAGTAACATTCTACAAATTCACACATATTATTTTAATAGCTAGCCAAAATCAATGACAACCACTACATCAACACAGAATGCAAACATTTCAGCTGTGACGTAACCGCAATCTAGACACCTTTTGAACCTGACCACTGCACTTAAAACCACATGATTCACATCGCATTGTACTCCATAAAAATTTTTATTTAATTTTATATTCCAATGATCAAAAGTTCAAACACGCTGTTATACATTCTGCTTTGAAGGTAGAGAAAAATATTGTTTGTGAGCGCGCGCGCTGCGCTGTGAGTAGATCGATAGATATTTTTAGTTATAAAGTAATAAAATAAATACCTTTTCAAAATATAAGTAAACATAAACCAAATGCATTTTTTTTAGTTACTAAGTAAGTAAGGTCGCATGTTCAAATCCTGCCGGTCCCATATCTTTTTCAACTGTTTTTTAGTATAATTTGCTAAGCATAGCTAAATGCTATAAAAATAATCAATTAGAAGTACATACTTATGACCATTCAAAGTTTCATAAGCCAGTCCATTTAAAAGTACAATATTATTTAAAAAAAAACCATTTTACCACACAATTTTTAGCTACTTCCGTAATGGAACTATTTTCATAAATGCATTATTTCATATAACTTCGCATACAAGCTATAAAACGATGACGTCACGTCTATGTAGCCGTTTGTTTGGAGCGTTTGGGCGTCAATTATTAATATGAATTTAAAATTGTATTTTCACAGGCAGTTTGTGTAATCAAAGTATTTATTTTTTTTGATGTTTTTAATATCGAGAAGTGTTTCAATTACATACATTTTTTTTATATAATTACACAACTTTTACCAATGAAAGTAGCAACACATTCCAATTCCCAACATGAAGAGACATTGCACTAGAATTCAACTCGCTGTAATTTTATAGTAAAAGGACAATGCCAGTAATATAGTAGCACAGTTACGTATACAGGGTGTAGTTAGGTTATACAGCGTGTCTCAGTGCGAGTCCCGCTGGGCTGCGATCTAGGGCCAGTGCCAAGAGTCAATGACCTCGGGCGTACAGTTTAACGTGATATTATGAACGTAAATGATACTGTACGTGAATATTAGTTTGTTGGAAGAATATTGTGTTTATTTGTTTCGTATTCTGTACATCTATTCTGTAGTTAGTGAAGTTTAGAGTGTGGTTTGGAATTTGATATAAATAGCTACTTAAGGTTCATTCATACGCGGGTGACACAATGCAAATTTTGCAAAGCATTGTAACTATTTGTAATTCTTGCTTTGTTTAAGCGATTAAAAAAGTAAGGTAGGTAAGATGGCACTGATTCTGCCCGGATCAGTGGTTTGAGTCAGGCATTTCCAAGTATAACAAAATAAAAAGGGAACATGGCAAGAGAATTGCTTTGCAAAACTTTCACCGTGTAAATAGGCCTTAAGTTGTTAGTAGGTAATAGTTTATGCAAAGACCAAAGAGATTATATTTTTTACTGCCTGTTTGCACGTTTAGTGTTAAGCTTAAAACAGTTAAGGCAATATTGATAAGAATCTACTACTGACACAAGCATTTACTGGGGACTTATTCATACTTAGAAGTAGAATAGGTAATGTACTACCTTGAAAAAGTGTAAAGTGAACATGTGAATCTTGCACAAAGGAATAGCCAGCAACATAAGAGAGGACTAACAATATTTCTAGTATGCATTTAACACTTGTGTTATGTTTAACTAAAACAAGCTTTCACCAGGGTAAGGATATGTACCGAGTAGTCTATCTTCATAGAAACGGTCACAACGCGTCACGTGTCTACGTCTCGCAGAGAAGAACGCAATACAGAATACACGATAGGGCTTGCCCACTTACTGTATTATCATATACACACGGCTACTGTTTGACCTATAAATTTCCAGTATTGTCTCGCGGAAGGCTATATATACCCTTCCTGTGCAATGCGAGACCAGTTATTACTAGAAATATATATGTAGCTCGGTAGCCGGCACATGATATTAAAATACGTGTTAAATATCGCGTGACGTGTGATTGTCTTTTGTTATTTCTAGGAATAGGATCGAGTCAGAGTACTGAACTATATGTTTACTGTGCTGTCACCTAAAATTGGCCTAAATCTTGTTAGTATTGAGCACTTATAAGTTGAATGTTTACTTAATTCGAGCACGGTTCGAGCTGTCAACATTGATTGCCGTGTTATTTCATGCCTTATAAATACTTCATTTGTACTGTTAGGTAAACAGATACGTGTGACAGCATAGCACTGGTTTGAATGACTAGTTTTAGTACATTTTTTTTTCTAATCATCTAATAATGGTATAATTTGCGACCGCTCACCGAGGTTTTGAGTTCGGTTCCCGGACAAAAAGTCATTTGAGTTTTCCTTCAGGGCAATCTCTGTAGCACGGAATCGGGAATTGTGCCCGACGAATAGGCTCACACCGTCATTGTACACATTTCGAGATTCAAACTAGGCTCCTTCCAGCCTTTAGTCTATCAAACCTGATTCTGTTTCAAAAATAGCATACTTCTTTAATAAAATTATATTTTAAAAGTATTATTAAATTACTAAAAACGACGTGTCTGTATATCCATTAATACTACCCACGCTTCAAAGTTTAAGCATGTTTTATTTGACATTGTGTAATCGACCTTATAATAGTTTTTGTGACCTTCGCCTAATGAAAGTCGTGGATTGACAATGTGACAAGCGTGTTCAATTATTTTTGGCTGTGTTTGTAATGGATTGTTCATGTGATCGCTTAGGTTAATAGCACTGCACTACACTACTCATTTGTCCTGCACTCTGAAGTAGCAAGTATTTTAATAGAAGTTATTGATGGTAATAGAAGTCTTGTGAACGAGCTAGAAGTAGAAAACTCCACTGTGTCAACTTTAATTTTCAATCTCTCGCCATTATACACCGCACATCAGGTATATAATATCATCAATCAGTCTTCAGATACCCATTTGTTATCTTTAACACGCATAAATTAGCTTCACCTGTATGTATGCATGTATGTATGTATGACATGTATGTAGTATGTATGTATACGACTTCTTTGGACTCGATTTTGACTCACTTTAAACGGACAGATTTCATTAAAATTTTGCACACCTGTCAAAGATCGAAGACAATGCAATAATTCGATAAAAAAAAAATTAAAAATTAAAAAAAAAAAAAAATCAATAAATTTTTTTTTTTTGAAATACACTCTTATAAATAAACCAAACTAGGTAAAAAGTAGAAAATAAATAATAGTTTAAAAAAAACTAAAAAACACGCTTTTAAAGTACTTCTAACTAAAAAGTGAAGCTTATATTTGGAATTATTTTTCACTTTTTAGTTAGAAGTACTTTATAAGTGTGTTTTTTAGTTTTTTTAAACTATTATTTTATATAGATACGTAGTGGAAAATATGGGCTGTACCTAACATCAAGCTCAGAAAACTACAACATAGTCTTTAGATGTAGCAAAGACCCATTTGTTATCTTTTTTATAGATAGTGGATGATGTGCATGGGCTGTACTTACATTCAGCCTTAGAAGAGTACACTCCCTTAACCAGAAACTTTGTATATTAACAAAGAATTGTAAAACGTAAAAACAAAAAATACGTACGAGAAACATTGGAGTCGGCTAAAATAGAATGGTTATAGGTTGTAATAGAATGAATAATACTACTTCATACGTTACTCCATAATACAAACCCAATCTCTATACTTCCGTACTCGGTTAGGTAAGTCAACACAATTATCCTAGACAAACACCTGAGATCTCGGGAACTGCTCCAGATCTCGTATGATATTATGCTTCAAGCCATTTGCATACATTAATGTTGATAACATTTGGTTTGGAAGAATAGTAGATCAGTTTGATTGGAGAACATTGGAAGTTGCATGTATTGTCGATACAAATTCTGTTGTGAAAGTATTCAATAGGAATATGGATTAAAATTAAGCGTAAAATTTTCTTTACAAAGGACTGAGATGGCAAACAACTTCAGTGGTGTTTTAATTTCGACTAGTATTAAGTAAACTGACCCGATGGCCTAGTAACTGCCTTGATGGTCTAGTGGTTAGCGTATGCGCCTGTCAACGCAAGGTCTCGGGTTCGATTCCGGGCTCGGGCAAAATGTCAGGAAATTCGCAATAGCAGCACGGAGCTGGAATTGTGCCCGGAACCCTGGAATTATGGATAATAAAGGCGAGATGTTATTTTATAAAGTAAAAAAAATACCTTATGAAAAAAGTTTCTCGGCGTACATCGTACGTACTACATTTTTAATAAAAAAATACTTTGTAACAATAAATTTCTTTAAACAATAACGTTTTATCCCACCGCAAAAAACCTCCGGCTAACTGGCCATATTACCACCAGATAAATCTCTAGCCATATTTCAGACTTAGCTGGCTTCGCTTAGGTTAACAGCTTAACAGCTTATTTGCTCGGCAATTAGCTCGCTTTTAGCTTAGCTCACTTTATTAGTTGTGCGGGCACATTGTTGAAATACATCACAACATTCGAAGCAGGCTCTTTGAGAATTAACTTTATCCTCTACTTCGATACTGAGAATAACTATTGGTTGAAATTAAGCGCAAAAATAGCTTCAATTCTGTCCAAAAAAAAATGATAATCTAAGAATGTGTCCATTAACTTTACTTAGTTATATTTTTAAGAGGAAGACACTTTTTCATGTGTTGTTTACAATGACACTTATCGCACTAATTTATTTGTCACTTATCACTACTCTAACTAGAAAGGTTTCGTTCGTTTTAGTCTTTTCACTAGTTCCATGTTATCGAGGAGCTGGATTGCCTCGATGTTGACGTGATGATAAAGTCTTCGTTCGTGAGCTTCTGCACGTTTTTGTATGACGCTGTCAACAACGTCTATTTTGAGGTCCCCCTGAAGATAGATGTTTTTAATGTACAGTGGGCCAACGAGTTAGCTATGCAGGGCAAAAACTTCTAAGTCATAGTAAAGACTTACTACAGCAGTTATGGATAAGTGAGTTATATATCTAAATAGTGGGTATATTACACTTATTAAATATTAATTTCACACATGCATATCTATTGCAGTCAGTTTTCAGTATGGCGTAGAAGTTTTTGCCCTGCATACCTAATTGCTTGGCCCACTGTACAATCAAATCGTTTTAGTTTGGCTAACTTTGGTAAGAATTGCCTGATAATAGCGTTCATTTGAAGGTGATTTTTGATCGCAGGAGACTACTACTCGTAAATGAGATCGTGAGATTAAAATACCTGCCTTATCTTTAATCTGCCACATAGAAACCCCATTCTATTATAGTAAGTAGGTTTAAAGTAGGATCAACAGTAGTTTAAAACAGCTTTCGTTGTAAAAAAGGGACGATAAATCGCGAAATCTTTGACATTTTAAATGATTTTTCGATCTAAAATAACAAATTGAATTTCCAAATCATGGCCGTTGAATTTTAATTCAATAAATATCAAGCTTCTATCACCGAGAGTATAATTTTCAGTAAACACTTCAATTTGAGAAACGTCTGGAGGTTTTTCTTAAGCTTGGTCTCCATCAACGATGAAAATGTATTGGGTTTTTTTCATGTTCTCGATTTTGTCAGAAAAATATTGTTACATTCACTTTTGGGCTACTGTTTTTCAGTTGCCACTGGTTAGTTAATCCTGACTGGCAGTCTTAGCGACCTTGTGATAAAGCTAATAAAAAAATATTTATAAACGAGTTTCCTTTAGTTTCTTGGAAAAATAATTATCATATTTCAACACTGAGCATTTCAGAGGTGTTAAATAAAACTTATTGCCAGGATAAGCTAGTAATACACAATAATGCAAATTACAGCTGTGTTCTTTACTTGAGTGTTGCTTGTGTCACTTTTTTCGATCAAGTTATATTTTATGGGGCAGTCAAGAGCTATCTGGAACCTCTGAAATTGGAAAATCTAAAATATTCTTTATTTACAGAAGGATTTTAATATCATTCATGACGACATTGCGATTCAAATAACACTTTAGAGGTTTCTCACTCCGTTATTTCAGTATATGAATATATGTGAGAAAGTGTCGCTTTTCAAACCATATAGCTATGGTTTAGTAGGTTGAGAATACAATTCTCGTATTTTTTTTCACTCGAGACTTGCGTAACAACTCTCATTTGAAAGTTTCTCTCGTCGCAATAGTACAGATGGCTACCGATCAACCTATACATAATATCCAGTATTAGCTGGTCTCACATTGCACGGGCAGCATATACATCACGAGAGCCCATCTTCTCTCGAAATGCATAGGTTGATCTGTAGCCGTCTGTACTCCAAGCCTTACATCGATATTCTCATCTATCAATCTTTGTCTGCGGCGCGAGCAGTCATGTTTACCTTATAGGGTTGCTTCTAAAATTTAATTAAAGTTCATCTCCACTTTATTCACAGACTATCTGCTGATATATTTGTGTGTATAGGGAATCAATTCTATATTTGTGTGAGTGAAGAATAAAGTTTTCTGCCTTAAATTTATGATGAATATGAAGTGTAATAAAATTTCTTCATTTTGTTTATTTAAACGTGCATTCCATACCCAATGATGTCATACTACTTATAATTTTGCAATCCTTGATCTTGATCTCACTGGTTCAACACTCTTTTTTTGTAAATATTTTCGTCTATAATTTCTATGAAAACCTTAAAAAATTACATGATTTTATCAAATTTATCTGCGCGGCCTAAAGAATAATACATCGATCTAAAAAAACTAACCTAACAGTCACCCAAAAGCGTCTCAAAAAACTTATTATCATAATAAAACTATACCATTCTGAAATATCATCTAACTAAAGCATCATTACCATTTCAAACTAAAGGCTTTCATTCAAATCCCAAATTAAATTCTCGTTCCCCTATACCTAATTATTGTTTAATTTCAATGCGAAAGCTCCAGGGGAGATATCTAAAATGCTAAGCGTATGCGAAGTCACACGTTGGGTCCTGTCCCCTACTATGGGCCCGTGCTATCTTTGTTTACTCAGTAAGGGCCCCTAATAAATGTCGGAAATTTTGCTGTAGATTAAATACGTTGACTAAAATGAGTCTTAAGCTGAAATTGATTAATTGTCACTGTCATATGTATTATAATGATTAGCTGAAATATTTTACTCTACAGTTCTAGTTTTTACAACTGTTGCATGTTGTATTGATTTCGCGGCATTTAAGGATATCTGCCAAATTATATTTTTCTAGAATTTTCGTAACAATCGTACTATGATGTCCTGGAACTCCATTATTAGATTTCAGTTCATGCAATTCATGACATTTTACTGTTAGATTTAAAATACTTTAAACTATATATCTAACTATAAACATTTGTGAATGTACGCTTATTCACACATAGTCAGTCCATTGTCCCCTACCATCGGTTTGTCCCTTTATCTCTGTTTACACAGTAAGGGTTTTAATTCAATTTGACTGACTACTGAGTCCACAGGCTTAAAAGCATTGTCATTAAAATTGATCGGGTTAAAATTTTGGAAAACTCTTTACAGTGTATTGGACTTCAAAAAAAAGAGTGCTTTATGTGTTAAGTCATACGTGGAATAAAATAATTTATACTCCTATATAGAAAAATCTAATTAAATCTAAATTTTATATTACATCTTATCCCAATACAATCTCAACCCTTACTTTACAATCTGTATCGGTAGATCGTTACATACACAAATCACGTGGGTAAACACTGAGTGCAGCAAATATTTGCGCAGCGCGGGAATCGAACCCTTCCTTCTTGACGACGGAGAAATTCACTGAATATGTTCTCTGCAGGTTAAACTTTCTAGTATGTTATATTTTTATCTCAAAAATGTAGCTTTTTATAATTATGGTTAACTTTATTTAATCTCTACAAGACTGAATCCATAAAAACACTATATATTAATCTTTTTGTATGATTTCATCACATAATATCATTTTTCAATGGTTAATAAATTCCATCCCAATTGAAAATTTGTATTTGTGTGTGTCAAATTTTGAATATTATTTTGTCGAAATATCACAATAAATAATAGTTTTAGTTTATTCAAACGGATAATATTATATATAGCCAAATATTGGATAATTGTCAAATATAATGGACGTATTCAATATTAGTTTTTATTCTAATAGATACATACTACTAAACTGTTTACTTATCCTACGTACGTAAATAGTCTTACAGCATTTTAGTGGTGAAATACCTAGAGATTTTTACAAACATTTCGACCTACAAATAGTTGGCATAACACCGTTTTAAATTCTCCAGCTGCCCGCACTAAGCGAAGTCGGTAGTAATAAATTATCACAATGGTGGCTGCGAATACACACAATGCTTTATCTTCTACAATAGTTCTTTGTAAAGATCTTCTTTTAAGACATGCCCTATTTTCAGCAAGTCGTAAAAGTCGAATAAAAGGGTTTATAGTGCGACGGATAAGTGATCGCTTGATTTCGTAGGTATAGGAACATAATCTTTGACAACTATTTCTCAAGTAGTTACGTAAGTAGTACTGCGTCAGCCACAGTAATATTTTCCGATGTATTGTCTAAAATTCTTAACGAATATTCTTTCAGAAAAATATACTGTCTTCCTCACGTATTCTAGTCTGTGACCATTGTGATTTTACTTAATACAGTGTAAGTGTATGTATCCAACAATATCATAAAACTACATGGTACGAATTATAAAAAGTGAACACGAAATATCGTCTATAAAGTGACGGTCTACATAAGTGTAATTCACATGTGCGAGTGTGTCGAGCGGTGGGGTGCGGCTCACCTATGACGAACAATAATAACGGAGTTAGCGGTAGCGCGGGCGGTGAGCCTGCCTCCGTCGACATGGATTCGCTCGAGGAAATGCTTCGCAAGGTAAGGAAACTTATGTTAAGTGTACATTTTACGTTGTTTTCCGTTTCAGCAAATTCGAAATTTCTTACTTAGATATAACACGAACATTTTTAGGTTGACGTCAGCGAAAATGGTGAAAGCTTTATGTGCCTAAAATGCGGTGTTTAAAAGTTTAAACTTGGAAGTTTTCGTTATTTACTTTTTACATCTATGCGGAGCTTATTATGTAAGTAATGTACGAAAAGTGCATGTTCATGTTTTACTGCGAAAAATAATTTTAAGAACACGAATTCTTAAAATTACCGTACGAAAAAGAAATGCAGTACAAAACACGATTAATTTAATTAAGTTTGGAAACTCACTTTTTCCTTTCTAGAATTATTGCATTAAATTATAATTTCGCTTTAATTTGAACTGTTTATTATTAAGTACTTGAAAATAACGCATCAATCTTAAAAAAAAAAATTCATGGTAAAAATAAATATTTTTTTTTGTTTCATTGATTTAGAATATTTACGTATGATAATAAATAACAATTGTTTGATATCTATTAGGCGTTTCCCACATTAGGCGTGCGTAATCCATGGGCGTGTGAGCGACGCAAGCGCCAAGAGCATGCTGCGTCAGCGGCGCTTTTTGCGGCCGTGTAACGTGCGTGTTAGATATTACGTTTATGAAACGGTCATACTAATAGACAACATCATAAACGCGAACCACTTACGAATTACCTTTGAAAATGGCCCCATTTATTTATATCCTTTGTAATAATATATGCAACTTAAAAAGGAACACAAGAAGAAGAGATGAAAATAAACCTCGTATGCTTTTGCTTTACTGCAGTCACGTAGCAAATATTAAGAGTAAAACATACCTGCCTTCAGTCTGAGCCATGTTAAACTTGTATTGCAAATAAACATTACACAACTTCTAAACACGACACAATTAGTATCTGCAGTGACGGCCTAGCTACGTCGAATTAATGAACCCGGGTGTATTTATACTTCTACTGCGTTTAATTAGGACTTGTTTTTTGTCAAGCTCTTGACTTAGACCAATTAAAAACGAAAAGGAATCTTTGTTCTTTATATATAGAATTACCGTTTGTATAAATGCCATTAAAATGTCTAACCTTAATTTGCAGAAACATTTGTTATAATTTATTATATGGTATAATATATAGACATAGCATAACTTGTACTTAAACACGACACAATCACATCTGTCTCCGCGTTGACGGGCTACCTACGTCGAATTAATTAAACTGGTGTATTTACACGCTTATTAATTACTCAGCTGCAGACGGCGGTGCATTTAACTTGGCCTTGGTTTATTTACCTAGGCCTTGAGTAAGCTCTAGATTTCTTAAGCACGTTAAACGAGTAATATTTGCACTTCAGGCTTATTTTAATTGCATAAACCTAAATTCACTAATAATTACAGATTAAAAAAAAATTAAATAAAGAAGGCCTTACAGTATTGTCTTAAATTATATCGACAAGTTTATTAATTAATCATCTTCTTAAAGGTGTAGGATAATTAATATCACACAAATTCAACCAAACACGACTACAATCCATAACAACAGTGACGGGTTACCTACGTCGAATTAATTAACCCTGTGTATACACGCTTAATAGCAGACGCGGTTATAGTGTTTGTGATTACCTTTCCTGGAGTTATTTACCTAGGTCTTCAGTTAGATCGATAAAGCACATTGTAAACTTAAGATTTTTTATACAATACTTAAAGTAAGATGTACTAATTAAATACGGCATACGATTCTTATAAAATGCTTTAACACCAGATATGTTAGTAATACAAAACAACCCATCTGACTGATAGATATTGCATTGAATAACGATTATAATGCGTCTCCGCAGTGACAGGTTATCTACGCCGAATAAATTTTACTAGTGTATTAACACGTTTATTAATTACTCAGCGGCAGAAGGCGTTTGTGTTTAACTTGGCCTTGAGTTAAGCTTAAATAGTTCAACCATAATTTAGCTAGGTCTTGACTAAATAGCACTTAGGTTGACCTGTAAACTAGTAACCTTGGCTCTTCACGTTCATGTGGATTTTTAGGTTAAATGCGACACATATTTTAAAATTTATTCTGTTTTCTCTTCGGTATTACGGCCGGCGCGTGATACTATTTTTACCGAAGACATTAAAAAAAAATTGACATGATTTCACAAAAACACGTCAATTGTCAAAATGTCAATAAAAATTAGATAATTTCTACCAAATGGCGAAATGAAAATCACTATCAATATCTGCAGTGTCGGGCTACCTACGTCGAATTAATTAAACGTTTATAAATTAGACGGCGTCTTTGTTTAACTTGGCCTTGAGTTATTTACTTAAGTAGGTCTACAGTAAGTTATTTACTTAGGTCTTGACTTAGGTCGATAGAGCACGCTCGGTAACCTGTGAACTAGTAACCTTTGTACTTTAGATATAAATTTTGCTTAGACTTTACACGACACAGAAAGGGTCAAGATATATTTTCTTGAAACTGAAGTTGTTAGTACGAATTGTGGTGCATATTTTCGTGTTGAGTTTTTAAATTTTAACAATATTATTATTATTATGTAGTTTATGTTTCCATAACACGGGACTATGGAGTCCCGGTACTTTGGACGGCATACGTGGGGCCGAAGCCAACAGCGTAGAGGCCTAATAAACATTTTAATATTATTATTATTATTATTGCGAGCCTATAGCATATATATAAAACTATAATATTATTTCTAATCAGCCTATATTGCAGTAGCCTAATCTAATACATGTGCCACAGCTGGTCTCAGGTCTCTTATCGTGATGAGAAAGGTTAGAACATCGTCTACCACGCAGGCCAAGTACGGATTAATAGACTTCACACACCCTCGAGCATTTTTAAGACACTTTTAGGCGTGCAGGTTTCCTCACATTGTTTGCCTTCACCGTTAGCAAGCGATAATTTATATGATAAATACATGAAATACGAAAATACGAATCTTAACAATTTATTGACAAAGGTGTGTGCCGTGCGTTCGAACCTTTGACTTCGCAGTCCAACGGTCTTCCACACGGCTATCGCTGCTTATATATTGGGTATAAATAGTATAAAAGAGAAAATACATGCTTATTAGACCTTAAAATATACACGGTCCGTCACGCAATTAAAATAAAACGGCAAAGTACAGCATAATATTATGATTCGACTTCTGTCACAAACATACTTATAAAGTTACGATGACAAGTTAGGAGTCACACCTCTTTTTCTTATGATAAACAGAAAGCACATAGATATTTTTATCGTAAATATTATCGATGGATGGAAATACGATGAGATGAAAGACTGTCTGTCTCTCATTTCATAGCAGAGAGTATGCAGTATTCAAGTAGGGACACGGTTTTGAGTCGTTGTTCATGTTTAAAAAGTCCGCATTGCTTTTAAATAGTGATCACATACGAACACATGTCGTGCTGCTAAACTGGTGCAGTAGCCAATCAAAGCCTAAAAGCGTCCTCGTTATTCCTCCGATACACACGCAATCAAATCTCTTTTTTAATATCCAAAGTGTTGCTGAAAAATGGTGCGCGAAAAATCTGTCCAATCTATCTACGTACCTATCGGCAAATCCTTCGTGAAGCAGCTTGTCCAAACGAAAAACCGTCATGCAGGGAAATGGAAAATAGCGCTGTGACGAAAAGCGCTAGAGGCATTTTGTAGTTTTTTGTATGAAATCACGTCGGCAGTAGTCTGGCGAACTCACCACTTTGTAGTGTAACTATAGATCTGTACTTGTGAATCGGTCGCAGTGCTGAAGGGGTTCGTTGGTAATATTTTTGTGATGTCTGTGTTTAACGAGTTCAGCTCGCGGGTGGTTTAACGAGCTAGACTTTCGGTTTTGTTTGATACAATCGGCGATTTAAAACGTGGGTATGATAAATAACAAATTCTTATATTAATGTCTCGTATTATTTATGATGTTTGTAGTTTTTTTTTATTTTACGCCGACAGTTTTAACGACGAGTTTGCGTGATAATATTTTTTGCATTTTTTAATCGCTAATATTTTGATCCTAAGCAACATATACCCAAAAGTAATACTCACAATATACTGAATTTTAGATATCAAATTTGACACAAAATTTAAATGTGTTTTTAGTGTATAGTTTAACTAAATTATTCCCAAGCATTTATGTTAATGCCCTTTTTAGGGTTCCGTAGCCGAATGGCAAAAAACGGAACCCTTATAAATTCGTCATGTCTGTCTGTCTGTCTGTCCGTCCGTCCGTATGTCACAGCCACTTTATTCCGAAACTGTTAGGACTACACAATTTAAACTAAGTAGGTAGATGTATTCTGTTAACCGCTTTACGATTTTTACACAAAAAAATAATAATATTAATATTAGAGGGGGGCTCCCCATACATTGAACTGAAACAATTTTATTTTTTTTTCATTCTACCTATACGTGTGGGGTGTTTATAGATAGGTCTTTAAAAATTACATAGAGGTTTCTAGAACCATTTTTTTTCAATGTCAATCGTTCCAAAGATAGACGCTTTCAAAGTGCTAAAATGAGTGTCCCCCCCCTCTAACTTTTAAACCACAGGAGTGAGAAATCTAAAACAAATATATGTTATAGATCTTAATAAAAACTTTCAACCAAAATTGTTTTGAATGAGATACAGTCGGCAGTTTTTGAGATATAGCACTTTTTCAGCAACCGCAAATTATAACTTTGTTATTGATACAAATTGCATAAAACACTATGAAAAACAAAGCTATTTTTGCCGGCGAAAAAATGTTGGTGTTTTGGCTATTTGTCGGTAATCGGTACGTTTAATATTGTTACGACTAGCTTCGGAGCCCTATTGCGCGTGGCCCGACACGCACTTGGCCGGTTTTTTTAAGTATTTGAACTCCGGAAACGGTACAATATTATGGACTTTCTAAACATTGTAACGTCTTGTAACATTTTTGTGTTTGTAGTTTTCCTACTTCTACTCGAAATGAAAACTATGCATGAACTGCACTTTTTAGGTTCTAATTTTCATGAAAATTAGAGCCTAAACGAAGTGCAGTTGGGGATTGGGTTACATCAAATCACGAAGTTACAACTGTCGACTTAATTTAATAATTTAAAATAGACGTCTAAAGGATATATATATCCACGTGCAAAATGTTCTTCAAAACACGAGCAACTTAAGATTCAGCTGTTCAACAATAGATCTCTCCTTGATTATTCAAATAAACATCTTGCAAAGTTAACATAACTGCTTATTTTAATAATAAGCCTTCCAGTCTAGCTTTTTACTGATGAGTTGTTTCTTTGTTTTCTGTTGCGATAGTTTTCTTAATAAACTTTAGCCTGGCTTTTAAATGCATTAAATATATTTTAGGTGGGTGGTTTTGCATTAATTATAAAAAAATGGACTTTAAATTAGAAAACCTTACTGGAACACTATTTTTAAATGTTTCAATTATCATACATAAGAATACATGTAGGTACTTATGGTGATTTAAAACTATTTTATCGATACAATATGAAAGAAGATTTTTTTCGAATTCAGTGGAATTTTATCCTCAGAGCTGGACCGCCGTGTCCAGCACTTTAGTCAATTTAGTTATGGACTATATAACCACTGGGTACAAACTTCAATTACTTGCAGACTTACTGCCAGACCAACCTTTTCTGCCGTATAGCGCCATCTAGAAGAAATAAACATCGATTTTAATATGGAACTGCTCTGGTGCATTATGTCACCCTAACATGTAACGTATACGAAAGAAAACAGCCCTTGATGAAATCAATGATCAGTCTGAAACCCAACACTTTTAAACGAGTATCTCATTTAATAAATAAATAAAATAAATGAACCGACTTCAAAAAAAGGACGAGGTTCTCAATTCGATTGTATTTTTATTGAACTATAAACATTCCGTATTTTTCATATTCTAAGTATAGCTCTATCAATCAGTGGACTTATAGAACAGGACAGATTAAATTAATGTATTCGTTAAAAACTTTTCTTTTTTGATAAAAAAACGAAAAGTTTTTAACGAATACTCTTACACAAGCAACGTAATTAATTCGGCTAGACCCATTTAATTAGTTCCAATGAATTGCCCAAGGCTGTCTGAAACTCATTGTTTGTACTAATAAAATATTTCGGTACATATGCCTAACAGTTTCAAGGTTTTATTTATGTAAATGCTGTATGATTACATTTCATGAGATGAATAATTTTATCTTTTCACTAAAGGTACTAGTGCAGGGTACATACAGTTAGAAAAATTGGGCGTCAAGGATTTTTAGTTGCCACCTAGTCGGCAAGGACGATCATTTAGACTCGGTTAAATTTAAATGCATTCAATTTAAAACTGTAATTTTGTATTGTTTATTGCACCATCACAAGCAGCAAAAAGAGACAAATTATGTAGCAGTTCTTATACCAAATTATTGGCATTTATAGTAAAGCCTAGTCAGCGTCTACAAAAGTCTCACATCTTTATTTTGTTGTATATTTTTGACACCCACAATAAAAAAAAAAATAACTGAAGCAGACTTAATTTGATTTTTATATTCTACAAAACCAAAGTCACGTTTTCCGTAAGTACATTACGGTACGGAAATTATTTCCTTCTTTACTTAAGCCAGAAATTACGAACAACAAATTCGGGTGCATTAAAATTAAAACAAAAAGCGGACGCCATTAAAAGAGTCGTAAAATGGAAATTAAAAATTAATAGCAGGGTGCGTTACCGTATGAAAGCCTTGGGAATACCCCATGGCTTTCCAAAGTATGGAAAATGACGGGGTTGTAAAAAATATTGTGGAAAATTACGTTTCGTTCGGTCTATGCAGCAAAACTAAGCCACGTTTAAATTTTTATCTTTAAATAATATCTTAGAATCGTAGTTAATGTAAACTTTTTCCTTTCGTATTACGATACGATAGAATAAATACGATTAGAAATAGTATTAACCCGCTTCTCCTTAACGAGCAGTGGCTCAAATTTGATCTAAGTAAAGGGCAAGGGGTGTTCCTGAACCAATCGATCAATGGTAGAAGACGCGATGCTAGTCGACGTCGTACGATTGCTTTTGTGAAGTAAAAAGTATCGATCAACGTTGACTAATTCATTCTTCCATCAACCGATTGATTGGTAAAATAGTACCTTTAGTCAAATCTTAATAACAACAATGGACATCCCAAATCCTTGGTACAGCCAAGGATTTGGGATGTCTATTGTTGCAAACCAGTTATAACGACAAACCTTATAAAAATTAAACCATGAAGGAGCTATCTTTAAGAAACATTACAATGAAAAATTACCAAATACACTTCGTATTTTAATGTAAACAGATGTAGTGTGGCAATCAAAAACTGAACACGGATTGTAATATGATAATTATTAATAAAGTAAACACAGTTACAAACGAGCGCCTTTTCAGCCAAAGTTTTGAATGTACCACTCGATAACATTTCATGTTAATGCCATGAGCATAAATCAGAATGCGCCTGTTACAATAATATTTCATCGATTTCAGCAGTTTCGATATCAATTGAAATATTCAATTTATTCATGAACAAAACCTATTAAATCTTTGTTCGATTAATAATTAAAAGTGTGGTGGGCAGGCATTTTGTTAATTGATTCAATATAGTTAGCGCCATCGGGTTTGGGTGTTAAATTGATTTGTGGTGAGGATAATGTAATGTATTTTCAATCAGCAATCAGTCAAATGTTTTGTAAATTTGATCATTAATGGGTAGCGAAATTTTGTTAATAGCATAAAACATAAAATGCATATTGTGATTATGGAATGGATTATTGCATTTTGTGATTTTTTGACTGCTTATAATAAAATTTAGAAAGAAAATAAACACTTATTTAGTGTAACTAGTTACTTATTACAATAACTATGGATTATTTAATAGAAGTACAAAATTGTGAAACAACACAAAATTGAACGTAAAATAATAAATTCGTACTGTGAAAATCTCAGAGGTGAATATAGTTTTTTGAAATATTTTAATTATTAATTATTTACGCATTACACAAAACGACTGTTCACAGACACACACGATATTCATGTACAAAAATTATAAATTCAGTCCATTACAATGAATTGCGCCCTCGGTTGTCGCCGCATTTAACTTGATACCAGTTCGTAAAGGTCTAAACTTGGTTATCTATTCGAGTTGCCGCTTATTGCATAGTAAACGATAATTTTGTGTGCAACAACACTCTCAATTATAAATCTTGTAGTATTGTAAAAAAAATATATTTAACGGTTTTTAGAAATGCATCCTTTTTATCTCCATAGTGGAATGAAAAGACAAGACATCAAATTCTCCTTTGCATCATAATTATCTTGTAATAGGATTGTCAAATATTGTATTATCGGGCACGTTATCAAACATGACAGGTACAGAAGTACTAACAAACGGTTGAAAAAATATGAGACCGGCAGGATTTAAACCTACACACGCTTCGCTTTAACCAACCAGCTACTACATACCAGTATCCTACTTAACATAGGGACTAATGGATGAACGTGACGTCACGATATGACGTAACATACAGTCGAGTAATTTTATTTTATTTTATTTTATTTATTGTGGTACAAGAAACAAACAGTATTATAATTAAGAACAATTACCAACACATACATAATTAACACTGTCACCAACAAAGTTTCTAATAATAAAATTACACTCGACGCGACGGCTTTATTAATCGCACAGATAAATAATAAATATTACAATTTTAACAATTTAAGAAGATAATATATAAATAAATATAATATTTGTATTTATATTCGCATAATATATATCTTATATAAGATTTAACACATTTAATAGAACATTAAATATAATAAAAGTAACCTAAATATTTTTTTTAGAGTTATTCCGCATTAGAAAATAGTTGTAAAATAAACTTATATAATTTTTCATGAAAAATATCAATATCGTTAAATTTATTATTGTAACAGCTACACGCCCGTATTATGAATCTGTTTTTACCGTGTGAGGTTCTAGCGTACGGAACATCTAAAACCACAACACTTCGTGAGGTTGGTCTCCTACAACGTAAACCTATATTGCCCAGCAGATATGAAGAATCAATAACATTATTTAAAATTTTATATAAGAAGATTACATCTCTGTGGGAGCGGCGATCCGTTAGAGATACCAACTTGCTCGATTGAAAACCAAAGGTTGGATCGAAGTTATTACGATATTCAAGATGTTTCTTAAATCTGTTTTGAATTCGTTCTATACCATAAGAATGTATATTGTAATGTGGATTCCACACCGTAGATGCATATTCAAGACGCGATCTGACCTAAGCGTTATATAGCATCATATAAGTACGCGCTTTTCTGAATTCCTTGCCCTGTCTCAGAACAAATCCCAACATTTTATATGACTTAGTAATAATTTGATCGTAATGGGCTCTGAAGGTGAGCTCTTTATCAAGGATCACGCCCAAGTCTCGCACCTCCTCAACTCTTTTTAAGCTAGTATCAAGTATTTTATAATCAAAAGGTACTGGTTTGGATTTTCTGGTGAAACTAATAATGTAACACTTATCAGTATTGATTTTAAGTCCATTCTTTAAACAATAAAGAATGGAAACAGGATTTGAACCGTAGCTGGTTCAAATCCTGCCAGTCCTATAATATTTTTAACTGTTCCCTAGTATAATTTGCTAAACATGGCTAAATGCAATAAAAATTATCAATAAGAAGTTGTCAGGCAGTTACTAAGGCTTTTATTATGATGATCAAAGTAGCAGTTATACCGCTTGAATAACTGAGCTACAACCTTTAACCGACACAGCCGACAGCCACCCGCTTTATTATTTATTGCCAGCATAATAAGTTCCAGAAACCAGCCTTATTTGTTTTCGCAACTCGTTACGTACAAAGATTTGGGCCAAATTCGAAAAGTCGATTATTTATTCATCCGTGAAATGCCTGTTTTCTAAACGTCACCTGGCGGGATTGTGCCGTGAATTTTTTAAATTTTGGTGAAGTGTGGCGCGTTCGTGATGAATTGGGACGTCTTTGTAGGGCAAACAAAATGGTTGGTGAATATTTTGAACTGCGAGGATTTGTTCAATGATGTGGTTGAGTTACGAAAAGTTTTTAGCGACGGTTTTTAGATTGATGATTTTAGAAGTCTTTTTACCTAGAATTTTTGTGACTGGTGGAATTGGTGATGTGATTGGTGATATTGGCCAAACTAAAGGTCTTGTAATAGTTAAGTTAAGCTGCGTTGACGTACCTGTCCTGTTCAAACCAATTAACTTCAAATTTCATGGGAACTACGAATATTGCGCAAATAAAAATATTATATTATATTTTTCTTCCACTCGTCTACTCTTATGTCTAAAGTTTAACATTTAATTAATTGAAGCATCATATTATATTTTTTCTTATTAAAAGGTTATGAATGTCTTAAACCATTACTGTATTAATTTCATTATTTTCACTTCTAAACCTAACAATATCGTTTCACTACTAATATCTACAAGCCCATTCTAACAGAATGTATGACCCGTCCAACCAACTAAGCAAGGGAAATAATGTTCAATACTAAGCTAAACTTCAGCACAAAGCTTAACTTTAAGCTCCAAAGTGTTCCAAAGGCGTTGTCTTAAGTTTTTACAACCCCTGCTTAAAACCTTCGTTAGTCTTTAAATAAAAATAAAACGGACTTGGCTCGCTACAGTTCTTGTTCGTAACAATTAAAAAGTCGTTTTTATGAACGTTTTTAACTGAATTGATTGCGTTATACGAGTTTTGTTTCTTTAAAGGTTCATTTATAATTAAATTGCTGCACCGTAATGACGAAATAGTAAACTATATTAAAATTGAATGTTTTCTTGTCGCTTATTTGCTCACGTGGTTTTAAGTAAAGATTAAAACAGCCTCACAAACTTTCACAATTATAATATTAGAGGATTCACTGCCACGAACGTTTACTGCCAACTAATTAGGGGTTTTTTATATATTTACAAACGGAACCCTAAAACTGTACCAACCAACCAGTTTTATGGAACAGCCATAACTTTAAACTAACAAGAGCCAAGCTCACGGCTCATTTTCATCGCATATATAGATACACCCCCTATAAAATAGTGTAACATAGTACCCCGCAATGCAGTTCTACAGGGGGTTGTATAAATCGACTCAAAACGCGCGGCTGGCGTTAAAACCGATTAATGTGAACAGGACACGCAAGATTGCAGTTAGGAGGAAAAAATATATGGGTATGAACCGAACTAGGGGCAAGTTGAATGCTCTGGAGCCTTATTCTGAAGCTAAACTTAACTTGCTGTGTAACCAATATGTCAGTAAACGATACATAGCCAAATTTGCCAAATTTAAGAATATAAGAAACATATGCACGGTGCATTGCAATGACTATTGAGTATGAGTCCCGAAACTTATACCTATCTAAAGGTTATAGTAACTATCGCAATTGCACGAGCTCATGAACCATCACATAATCAGATTAATGCTTAATGCTTGCTTTGCTAAGCTTAAGACATAATCATAACAAACGTCAGATTTAATGACGATTGTTAAACATTTTAAAACAATCTTGAAGGTCCACCTATCCTTTGCAATTACTGCACATAAATTTCTTAACACGGCATGTCACGTAGTGCAGTAGTTGTAACAGAATCAGACGCTGCCTTTATTAAATAGTTACGTAGTCAGAAACTTTCCCTATTTGCGACTGGCTGTTGTGTTAGCAATGCATTTGACCACTGAAGGGACTTTTGGGAGGCGACGGACTGGCTAGTGTTAGTTGACAAGTAATATAACTAGTTTGATGATACTTACTCTTGACTCCAATGCATCGGGTAATTCGGGATAGGATAACACTGATTCTATGACCTTCTATTCTTTTTGTACTTTGAAATAATACGAGTGAAATGGTTTCAAGTTTTCAACACCAATAATAATTAAAAACGTACATACAATAAGGTTTGACTTCTATTCGCTACGATTTACACAAAAAGACTGAGCTGTCATTTTCCAAAAACAATCGTTACAGTTCAAATGTTGCTAGCGTAAAATTATTTTTTAAAAACATTTCAAAGAATTACTAAAATACATATTAATTATAATAAATCCATACAATTCAATATTACAAGCATAAAAACAAGTTCATATTAATTGAATAAACTATTAAACTGGACAGTAGTTTTATATTTTAAGGAATTGAGGTTACTTATATAGTTTTAATACTGCAAATGACTAATTTAGTAGTCAGTGTAAATGAACCTAAACTGTATGATGGATGTTTGAATGAGCTCGAGGACAGCAGCGTCACTGTCTCACCTTGAACCTGCTGCCAAACCCTTAGTAGTGCTTGCACTATTGTGTTCCATGTCCTGAAATTACTGGCACATGAGTTATAATACCGTAGTCCTCAGAAAGAGCGACGCACATACAATTTGTTATTCTGGTTATTGCCATAAGCTGTCATTATCATTTACCGTCAAGTAGACTACTGTTGTAGTAGATGTACTGTTGTATGTAGCTGTTTGCTACATACGTCGTATTAAACGAAAATGTGCAGGTTTCATAAGTTTCACCTGAAGAATTCACAGCTCAATTTGGTCCTATTTTGGCCTCATGTTCTCGTAATGTGTCAAACTGTTTGCCAAAACATCCTATTTCGAATATTATTTATTACAGGTAATGATTTTATTATTAGCTTATGAAGGCAAATAGTTTGTTTAACTACCTACATTTTATTTATTTCTTCCGTTCATATTGTGTTTTCTACCGAATTATTGCACATAATTTTCCTTACAAATTGTGTTCCACAAAAACTGTTAAACAAGACAATTCTACGTCTCAAGGACTTGGTGACGTCATAACAGCACATTATCACACAAAAGACTGTAATGCTCGTCATAAACTATGATGGGCCATAACTAGTAAAGTCTAGCGCTGAGCAAATACTTTGAAAAGGATATAAAAATAAAACTACATCATACTCAAGAGCAAAAACCGATCGAAATCCATCTCGTAAGAACTTGAAAACGGTCTTGGTCGTATATATACGACGATTACAAGTGACAAAAGAAACAATTGTATTTATTGTTTGGAAAACCTGAAAGTAACGCTGTACTTTTCACAGATGTACAAAATACCCTCTAAAAAGTATCTGAAATACTAAATCCAAGATACTTTGAAATTAAGTATTTCAGATACCAGATACAAAATACTTTCGAGAATGGTATTTGAAATACTAGATACAAGATACGTATCTTCTAAATACTTTTCAAGATGAAAATACTTTAGTAAGAAAACAACATTTTGTTCTATTGAATTTAAGATTATTTTTGACATTATCTTAATAAACATTAATGTTATTTATTTACGAATATATTATGTTAATCGCTGAAATGTGACAAGACAAAATATTATATTTTTAAGTTGGTTGGCCATCAGGTTACTTATTTTTTTCTGACCACCCTGAAGTTTTTCTAAGACAATAATACAAAAAGACATGACATGATGCAACATGAGATAAGAGACATAAGACATGAGGCATAATCAACAATAACATGTCAGAAATAGAAAGATGGTCAGTTCTCTAAGGTTGTCTGTTGACAACATTATTGCGAGTGACCGAGAACGCACATGTCCCCCTGCATAAGGCACGTATGAGATCAAGAGATACAGAAACCCCCCCCCCCCCCAGTGGATACATGTCCTCACTTGAAACTGGAACAAAACCTTTCTATTTCTGCCATTATTGGCATAATATATGAGAACAGAGATATAAGACATGCATGACATGACATGACTCCTATATTATTTTTATGTAAAAGAAATGTTTGAAGAACTACTTTTACTTTTTTTTTTTTTAATTTATGAGCCTTCAATGTTTATTTATTTTTTTACTTTTAAATAATACAAATTATCTTAATCTATAAAACTATATAACACACACAAACACACATATACAATCAATAAATTAATTAATAAAATGAAATAAAATAATTAAACACATTATGCGTCATAAAATTCCTCCGAATCACTGTCCACAGCGGATACCGTGGCCAGAAGGCTGGCAGCATTGCCACGTTGAATGGCAATGCTTTATTCGCTGGGCGAAGTAAAAACCAGCCCTCTGGTCACGAGAAGCGCCGATTAGGCGCTTTGAAATATCTTTAAATAAAGCCCGAGCTTCTTTTATGTGGCCTTAGAATCCAAAAGAAAAGAGTCGCTCCACACGGGCAGAGCTCGGCAAACAGGTGTTATATTTCATAAAAAATTTTGGTAACTTATTCCTAAAAGTATTTTGTCAGAAAAAGTATTTGTAAAATACTAAGATACCTAACAAAATGTATTTAAATACAAGATACAAAATGATTTTTGGAAAAGTATTTTAGATACAAGATGGAAATACGTATCTTGTATCTTGTATCTGTATTTCAGATACTTGTATCTTAGATAAGTCACATCTCTGGTACTTTTAATCAAATATTTCGAAGTAGTTCCTTTTTGCCTGAATTGGCAAAGCACTTGAGGCGTTTACCCAGGGGGTGCAGGTTCAAGTCTTGCTGGATTCCTAATTTCACAACTTTAATATTATATAAAATAGTTTAAGAATGTTTATTTACCGTTTCATCTACTTATATAACACTTGTTATTTACAATACAATACAATACAATACAATTCTTTATTGATAACTCAATGTTACATGTCAGTTTTTTACATTTTCTTATAATTATAATATGTCACAAAATAACGTCAAAAATTTAATTTATTTTTTATATTATAGGGAACACTAATTACACTATCATTTTTCTTTGGCAGTCGTTACGGGTAGTCAGATCTATGGCGATTGTTACGGATAGTCAGGTGCTAGAAAGTCTGACTTCTAGTCGAACAAAAAGTATAGTATCGCTTCGAACTGGATTTTAGAGGTATGATTGCAGTCGCCTCATCTAAACATTAATATTCAGCTAAGTTGTTAGAATAGAAGCCGACTCCAATGTAAAGGCTTGGAGAATGATTTTATTACACTATGGATAGATAGATAGAGTAACCTTTATTGTACGCCAATATTAACAAAGGTTATTTTGTACACAAATGCACTAAAAAATTATGTTGCACAATGGGCGGCCTTATCGCTATAAGCAATTTCTTACAGGCAACCTTAGGATGGACAAGTAAGTAAATGAGCAAAGTTATGGGCAGTTGTTGGTCGTTGTCTAACTATGAAACATAAAGTCATTATGGAATTCTCGTGAGCTGATAAAACCCATGGCCGAGGCACACAGTCAACGTATTCCACAGTAAAGCACTCAGTGAGTTACACAGCATTTCGTTTGTACATTTGGAAGGCTTCCAAACCGATACGGTATGATATTGTACCGACAAACGAAACACGCGTTGTTATGTTTAGTTTGATAATGTTTCACATTACTGTTAACATGGTAAGGGATGTTAATTAACGGATGTGATGTATGAAAATATTATTTAACATTCACATCGTAGTAGTTTTGAAGCCGTATCCTCTTTCACAAAAGCTCTACCATGTTTAGATGTAGTGTTAATATTTTCTATATTCTGTCTTTATATTTGTACTATGTATATTTAATAATGTTCATTCCTCATTCTCGCCAAAAATACTGGTTGAATTTTGATGAATTTGACGCATATGCACAAACACAGACAGACACAGCATAGCTTTGATTATATTAATTATAGAATTAGAATATATTCATAGTCTATATACCTATAGACTCGAATTAATTATACAGCGTTAATTTTTGTAATTTCTTAACCGAGAAAAGACACTCGTTTGAACACTATTATAAAAGCTGGCACCCTCTGTAAGGAAACTACTGATCCAATTTCCAACTATCTTATATAACCGATACCTGAGAATTCTCGAAGTCGTTAGAGTGAGACAGCTATGGGTACATGTTCCACGGCCGGCGAGTAAGCGGTAAACTGTGGCTAAACTTTTTCGCACTCAAGAAATGAACAATATATAAATTCCATGTGAGAAAATATTGCGAATCATTATTTAATATTTGATCGCTGACTGTTCTAATCGCCAAGCTTCTTTCTGCAAATTTGTCGTTAAGCAAAAAAATATATTCGCATTACTTAGCGGTACTCGTTACCAAGCGAGTACCGCTATCAGAACTAGAAATTTTACGAACATATAGCGAGCGGTCTGTGGTTACATTTCCCAGTTCCGCGTTCCCTGTTATATGTTTTACAACTCTGAAGCGCTGCAAAAATCGCGGGCGGCGGCCTGCATTCTGTGTTCACAATAGAACGCAGACCACCGAAGATGTGTTTGGTGTCTTAAAGAGATGAGCTAGTAATTGGCCACCGCTAACGTACACTCGCTTATAGCCAAGCGACAAAACTATCTCTCGGTGCTCGCCAGCCTTCTCGTTTCTCGCTTCTCGCTCATCGCCGAAAATAGGACACCAGCCATAGATTATACCTCTCTCTGTCTATGAAAGGAACAGTTGAGAGTTCTCTGAAGTGCTAGATTTGCCTAGGTAACTAGGTCTGGAATATTTCATTACTGCCTGTCTTCAGTGTTCGATTGTAGATTCTGTTTGATTTCGAATATGAAGCTGTAGTTGGTAAGTTATTCTATTATGCCTTTATGAGAAAATGTATTGAATTGTGGAATGTGGCGTTTATATTAAAGTGTAATAAATGTGCTATTAAATGTGCATCTTATAATCACATTTGTCCATGTCATTTGGTTGTCATATGACAACCAGATAAAACTATAGCTAATAATTTTAAGATTTAATTCGGTTGTATTCACTATCGACCCGAACCCGCGTGCGTATTTCATAAATGAAATCACACGATATTAGAATTCCTGTCAATCAAATATAAAACGAATTTACGTGAGGATAGGGTTGCACAAAATTGTCGAAACCAGAAATTTCCGTTACAAAATCGCACCACCGAAGTAAACACGGATTTAAATTACCTATGCGCTTAGTAGAATCGTGCAGCTGCGAAGCGTAATATATTGGTATATCTATTTTGATTCGCGACAGATTGTAGGTTTGCTGGCAATGCTTTCGTCCTCAAGATCGTCCACAAAGGCTTGACATATTATTTATTTTAAATCCATTCAAAGTTCTACATTATTTAAACAAATTGAGTCAGTTTAAACTCAAATACCTCTAAGACTTAGGAAATGCGTTCATAATTTTCGTTTTAATTAGTGTTTCGAGAAAAGTTAAATTTTAAAAGACTGGTACAGCTTTTGAGGTCGTATCTACTGAATACATTTAGGTACATAAATTACTTACGTATGTACTAATTTATAAGCTTAAAAAGAAGGCTAAATAAAATAAGTGATTAATCCTTTGTCTCTTAAGTATGTTGCAATACCGTTTTAATTTTAATTATCTAGAGTAATAACTAAAGTAAAGTAATTTATTTTAAAATATTATTTTAATGTTAAACTTTTATTTAAAATTGTCTTCGTGAAATGAATGAAAATGGAGTAGTTATAATTCTGCAGTTTACTTACTAATTGAATATTTGAATTTGCTAGGTAAAAACTGGTGAATATGTCTAATTTGAGAGATGTATAATGCTATTTACGTACATCAATAAACAGAACGATTCAAAGCAACCACATAAAATCAAAGTACCAAAGGCCAAAATGCACTTAACCTTCGAAACAAAAAACAAATCAAAGAAGAAAGAATGGCCAAATCTCATTCACTTTTCACCAACTTCAATAACGTTGAGGCCAATCCCATTGCACTTGAGTATTTACCATACAAAACTATTTTATCTAGTTCCAATGGGGCAGTAAAGCGTTTCCAAGTTAAATTTTACACTTGTCGGCGTTCAACACATATAAATCGGCCGATTTAGAAGCTCTAGTCGTAGCTCGCTCGACGAAAGGCGCACCTTGGGAGCTGGCGTAAATTGAAGAGGAAGGCGAGTCCCTGGTCGTTTGTCAAACGTGACAATTCAAGCTTGGCCATATTTTGTAGGTGAACTGGAATGAGGAACACGAATATACCGTTTAGGGTTCTATTTATTTGGATTATTTCGGGAATGGAAGTATTTTGTGTAAAGGTTTTGTTTACGATCTATCTAAGGATCGATAGCGTCGAAACCTGCAACTGAGTTAAATGCTAAACGCGGTTATAGCTTTCTTTTTCTTGTCAAACATCGAACGAGATGGAGGTATTGAGAGACGTTTTTAATTTATTGATGCATTAGATAAGCCATAAGTCATAAGTCATTTATTTCTTATCAAAAAATCTTGTGTTGCAAATTTACACCTCAAAAAATTATAAATATAAAAATAGGGGTACCTACATCATAAACTAACACACATCTTAACTCACCATAATAATACCTAATTACAGTATAATTCATCGGTTAGATATATCATGAAGTATTGATTCCTAAAATATTCAGAATCAGAATCAACGCAGATGCAATTCAGAATCAGGCACTGCGGTGCTTTCAGTCAGAGCATTTCAGTATTTTGGATATTTTAGAATTAATTTGATTTATGCCAGAATAAATTATTCTTATTCTTACTCATCCTTAACGAGTAGTTATTATTTTAAAACAAAATCATTGAAGAAGGACAGGTTCTCTACTTCCGCTCGTCCCTTACTCCTTAACCCCCACCTCGTTTCAGGTCTCCCTAGTAATATTTTACAGGTGCCTGCGGACGCTGGGCGGTAAACGCTCCTAGGATGCCCTGATTGCTGGCTTTAACTCCAATCATTTACTCCAAGAATAGTCGGATTAAGACTTGAGTTTGTTCTCCTTGACGGGTGATTATATCGTTTCTGTCGAGTTATTAGGTAATGAAGGATTTAGCAAGATTTTGTTTTTTGTAGTTATGAATGAGATTTCAGATGGAATTTTGATAGCTACTCGACTCTTTACTATACTGACACGGGACTTTAGTTTAGTTTAGTTTTCCTGGGCGGTATCCGCACTTAGTCCTTCTATGGGACCGTTGAGCGTGAAAGGTTTCCCGTTTGACACGGGACTTAATCACGTGAATATTTTTAAAGTCATAAATACCTTTTTTGCTCGACAGTTTTGATCTAATCACACCGATCATGGTTACGAGCCAACAGGGGCTTACAATATATAATTATGTATACAAATCGCGAAACTTTAAAATCATTAATTTATTCTTATATGCTCTGGATCCTCCGACCAGGCTCGGTGGTATTGCCTAGCGGATAGCTGTCCAACGGTAGCGTATTGGAAGTTGTATATATGTACACTTGCTGTGAACATTTCGTTATCGCGATTCAGCGCTCTTTGACAGTTGTGACGAGTGTGTCACTTTTTGACGTTGTCTATGTCAACCGTCTTTTATTATGTGCGGAGACCGCCACAGCTCTGTATCCGTAATATAGACATTATACTCTGTCTATTCCTTCATTTTCTTTTTGACAGATCACGCCTATGAATTACCGTTTTTTTGTCAGATTAATGTACTACAATAATAATGTACTTTATTGACAAGCGACACTTTTTAGGGAAGTTCACTGTTTGTAACAAACAACCACAGACTATAAATCAAATCGTGAAATGAAATAAATCGATCATTATGAAAAAGAATAATTTGACTTTTTTGTGTATTGTCTGTATTTTTTATAAAAAAAGAATATAATAATAGTATCATGATTCCATGAATAATTATTTGCAAGAAATTAAGTCGAAATCTTGGAATTAAAAATTAAAAATGAATTAAATAAATTAAAAATTGACATTATTATTATATTATTATTTTGTATGTTTATTTCATCTAATAAAAACTACTAATAAACGAATAATTAATAATAAACTAAAACCATTTCGATGTAATTAATCGATTGAAAATTCTTCTTAGACAACATCGATTATGATTTCAAATCGAATCAGTAACGTGTGAAGGCATCCCTAAATGTAATCTGTCAAAAACAAAATAAAGGAATGGACAGAGTATACCTTACTTCTGAAATATTGGGCAAATCTCTTCTATCAGATTTTGACAGCTCGCCATACGGCTCTTTGTGCATGGTGCATCAAAAATATTATTATGACAAGAAAATACAATAGTTTAGTACTAATATGAATCCCATTCTTAACAGATCCCCACGTTATTCATACAATAGCTACGCGTGTTTATTCTCTCTATTCTTCTAACCAAACATATTCATACGTTATAGAAATCGTATTACACTGATAACTTCTACGCAGACACAGGTGACATTCTCACATCATATGCACACAATCTAGCAAAAACATAGGCCAAACGCGATCTCATACGCAATATCACCTCGTATGCACGTGTACGCCGTCGATACGCTGATACGCCGCCAATACGCGCCGATACCGTGCGTAACGCACGCTGTACGTGACTGTACTCACGGTGGAAGCACTTGTGTTTGTGCTTGTACGCTGATTTCGCATGGGAATGTGCTTCAGTGTACCTATTCGATGGATATTGATAGCGAATTTGAGTAGGTGCTGTACAGTCAATAGCAGTATTAATTTGGAAAACATTGAGAGGATTATATTAATACAGGAAATTGTATGGAACTGTAATAATATGAACTGAAAATCATCGATACATCTATTGAGATGTATGTATTTATGGTTTTAAACGAAGTTTATGGTAGTGGCAGTAATCTCGGCAATAGAATCGTTGAGTAGTTTCCAATTTTCATCTGATGGCGCTACTGCATTCTAAGGTAGGTATGCGTCATGCAAATTCTTGAATAGGGATGATCCCTTCGATTTAAATAACGACTCTCCAATTTTAAACATAACATAACGTCACGCCGATATAAATATAGAAGGGTATTACTGAGTACCTAATCAAATCAAAACTGGTATCCATTTCTAAAACATAATTCTGCTAAAGCTACGGCTTGTCCATTAAACTGTTTGTAATAGAGCGGCTTTGCTGCGGTGTGTGGTTTCGTACAAAACCGATGGCTCCGTGCAGTTCTGCAAATCATTTTGGCATACCATTCAGTACATTTGAAGCTGTGTAATGTTTGTCATATGTATGCCTAGTAATAGGTAAATAATGTGCAGAACAGATACACCAATATGACGACCGCATAGCGGAGTGGTTAGTGCACCTAACTGCGACCTCAAGGTCGCGGGTTCGATTCTCGCTCAAGACGAATCTTTGCGTGCATGAACATGCAGCTTTGTCTTAGTCTGGGTGCTTCTATGTTTTATAAGACTTGAGCAAAATTAAAAAAATAAAAAATAAAAAAACAACAAATTCGATGCAAAAACTTCCGCGAATTACGTTTTATTGTAATAAAAGATCTATTATCTAGATAACTATAGATACCACTTATCTTCTTATACGCTGCTATAAATTGCAGTGGTTACTCCCTTCACAGCTTGCGGCCGGTCTGAGTCTCCGCAAATGACAGAGCTACCAACTACAGATGCAAATCTACCAGAAGGAAACTCTTTCTTATAGAAATGGGGTATCTATCTGAAATATACACGACAGTTTGACTTATTATTACAAAGGCTGATTTCCTCTTACGCTGACGTCGGTCAAGCGTACGAATATACACTATTAGCTTCCGTTCGCGGTTCCGTCCGCGCGCGTAGGTAATATTATTTCTGGAGACTTGAACTATCCCCACACCAACTTTTATTTTTATTACAATCGGTCCAGTATATACGAAGATTTTTGGGTACAAACAAACAAAGAAAAAATTTTTTCCCTTTTATAATTACTAGAGATTTTTTAATGATCTGCAGCTGTCAATAGAGTTGCAGTGCGATGCTTCATACAACTAAAGTTTAATCGTACGCTCGACCGACGTCGGCGCTCACCGTCAGCGTAAGAGGTAATCAGCCCCTAGATATGTCGGTATAGATTTTCTAAGTAAGTACGCAACCAAAACCACAATTTCTATAATGAAACCGCATCTACCCTCACACAGCTGTAAATAACATGTGCCCGGAATTGCAGTGGTTAATGAAACCCTTGCCAGCTTGCGGCCGGTCTTAGAGAATCCGCAAATGACAGAGCTACTGCGGTACAGATGCAAATCTAACCGAAGGAAACTCTCAAATGGAAATGGGATATCTGTACGATATACTGGGTCATTTTGTATGAGAGCCCTACCTTGTAGTGATAGTACAGCTTATTTGCAACAACTTTATGAATGGACTAAACTAGGCTGAGTTTTTGTGTCTTTTTTAATCGTGCATGCGCTAACTTAAAAGTAAAAATATTTTTTTTTATTATTTGTTGTTTTTTCTGTATTATGTAATAATTATGTTTTAATCGACATAACTACATCATTACATGTACATTATTGACTTTAATTTGAACATAGTGCCCCAAAACATAAAACAATTTTATTAGCTTCATTCACAGAACACCTTGAATAAAATAAAAAATCACTATGACACTTGCTATCATTCAGAATCACGCTGTAGGTACACTATGAATTGTGTTGTTTACTTAACTAAATATTTCATACGGATATAGGTTTAGTTGTAGTCTTGTTTTCCTATTAGACAAAAAATGTATTTATTAGAAATGTGCCTAATAGTCGGCGTTACTATAAATGGCAATATTCAAGGACTAGGAGTGCTACATAACCTGCACCGCTTTGTAATATACTGCATGTTGTGGTGAGACGAAAAATACAAAATATAATTAGAACCGAAATGCATTCAAATTTTTAAATTAAGCCTCATCTAATGATCGGCTTCGCTAGCTAGTCGGCCCATCTCTAGCATTCATTCTTGTCTAAACCTAAAGAGCACGCAGCCACAATTTTTCAAGCCTTGTTTTACGACACTGAATAATAAAATCGTTTCCACCAACAACTTAATAAAACCGTCAGAGTCGCACCGATTGATCAATCACAAAGATTAAAATCCTTACGCGATCAAATTACGAAGTAACCAGAAAACGCGGATAATCATGTGCGGATCCGGATCCGGATAAAAACGTCCGGAAACGGAAACACCGACAACGCTAATGTATTCTTCGCACGTTGGGCGACACCCGGTTAAATCCGGGCAAGGTGAAGATATAGGGTTAATCTTAATCTCCCCACCCTTTAAATTATGAAGGATTCTTTGTTATAATTCAGGATGATAATGAATTGGACGATTAATCATTTGTTGAATGAATTAAAACGTGACGCGCCGCATTGATCCGCCGCAATTTTGACCGGGTATAATGTTTGATAACCCTGTCACATTTTGCTGTTTAATTAATTTAATTTTCTTCGGCTGTTTTGAAGGCTGATTTACATTTTATGATGAATGTTGTAATTCATTTTGTTTTGTTTATATTCATGCAGGTAAGCTTCGAACAAAGCTATTGTTATTGCCCAGAACTTACATAATTTAACGACATCAATATTATTATCGCTTCGCGCACAATAATCGTTAATTGCCAAATTCTTATATTATATTTTTACACAAATGGTATAAATTTCGTCAAAAATCTAATAAAAAGAAAAAACAAAACATCACTTAGTTGACCGACTTATAAGGGATAACGAGGGTGGTATAAAAGTTACGCGAACCCATCTTCACTTCAAAACTAAATGCAAACAAAATCGCAGGTAGTACCTTGTTCCTCCACGAATCCCAAAGAGCCGGGCCACACGGTGCGGTGCGGTGCCGCAGCGGCGTAAATCGACGCATCTTATTGGATGCCAGAGTCGATCGGGTGATCAACATCCAATCCGATGCGTCGATTTACAACGCTGCGGCACCGCACCGCACCGTGTGGCCCGGCTCTAAGGCTCCCGATTGATTGATACATGTTAACTTTCAAAGATAACCAAACAACAGCCGTTCCCGTGACTTTGGCCTCACTTTGGCCCCATTTTGGTCTCATTTGGCCTACTTTCAGGCACCCGCCTTTCGCTACAAATTACAACATTTACATATTGCAATTAAGATCCTGTCATGTGTTGTGTAAAAAATATGTAGAAAGGGGATTGTTTACGTTTTTTGTTTTTGTATGAGTTATATAGATAAGATTACAGCTTTTCACCCTATTTACATAACTTTGAACAGCAATGTGTCTCAGTAAAGTGATAAGAGACATTCTTCAAGCTATACATTTTCAGTATAAGCTGGATTCGCATTGCACGGGAATTCATACAATGCGATACCGTCTTATACTAAAAATGTATAGTCTGAAGTTAACTACAAAACTTCTAGGAACTATGAACCAGCTATGAGTTTTCACCAACTGCCTTTTATCCATCGCCAATCTTTTTGACGCTTACTTCGCATTTACTTGAACATAATTGGCATAATTAAATTATTTATCATGTCATGTTAACCATTAGATGTCCACTACTGCATCATAATTACTCTTGCACTAAAACGATTTGAACAAATCAAAACCAATTCCTCTCACTAACCCATCAACGCCGCCAAAATATATTAGCGCTACCGAAAATTCACTGCGTAATTTCGCGTTTTATCAGCGTTTGAGCCGCGGGTGCACGGCGGTATATCCGGGTTGTGATCCGGCTCCGTAATGACCGCGCCGCTATTGATTTATTAGCGTTTAGTCGTATTAGCTCAGCGTTTATCTTTGTTGTCCGTCATCGGTGCAGTTTTCAAGTGTTCTTCACACAGGTTTGGTGGTGGAGTGTTTGTTTACACGTGTGAGCTCGTATGTTTGTGGTGACGTGTTGCTTTTAGAAATACAACTATTTCCATGGCATGTTTTTGGTCCGATTTTTCTATAGTAAATTGTAACTATGCAAGTCTTGAGTAAATTAAATTATTGTTCTAATAACTAAACAAGTCAAAATAGTCAATATTAAAAGGTAACTACCGGTACTAAAACTGTCAATAGCATGAGCATACAACAATAACAATAAAACATTCATAAATGCCGTAACCATACCAGCGCTGTGGTGCCAATCTGCTGCAGTATTATGCTGAGGTGCGTACCTTTCCTGCACATCGGTATGTTCAAGTACTTATTTTAAAAATAAGTAGGTTTTAAATTGTTCATATAATTTTAGAATTTGCCGGCATAAATGTTTCTTATTCTTATAATATTCTACCCTACAAACAAAACTGTTCTCCAACAAAATTAGACTACTCATAAACCTTATTTTACAAGTTCATAATTATACGACAAAATCGTGGCGAAATTAATGTCGCAACATTAATTCCGTCAACAATGTCACGTGTAAATATAAACTTTCACAGTGCATTCTTTAATATCATGTCCCAGCTTTGTAAAGTAAATGTGCTGAACAGAAAAATTGCAATTTACATAACATCAAGCCTATTTACCCAGATGGGTGTGACAGAGGTATACAACACCCACATTTTACCTTTTATGTTTTGGTTCTATGAGATAGGCGGTGAGCCTACGTTAAACATGCAATTTAGATTTAACAAACATCATACTACAACAAGTTTTGATTTGTGTCATAGCAGCAAGTGAAAGTAAACAAAAATTAAAATTGCCTTCATCTATATCCCACACGTTAAGCCACACACACTGAACTCATTCAAGTCTCAAAGAACAATCACAATCAAAGTCTTAACCCCGTAATGACAATCCGTATATATATCCGGAGAACTCACAGCAACATTCACGATGACAAATAATATGGCATAAGCAGTACTGTGGAAGGTTCAAGCTAATCCTTGTATCTAATATTATGCGCGGCACGCCTACGACCCGGTTACACTTGCCCGGCTTACCTGGTTACTGGTAAGCTTTGCATCTTACGTTTGATGTTTTATCCGGGTTCTGAGGTGAGGTGTCGATTTAATTTTTGTTTTTTTTTTAGATATTTTTGAAATTTATACTTTGATTCACCTATTGATCAGTCGGGATAGCATACGAGCGTCAGAAAGATTATGTCGCGTTTTTGTCATGTTTCCTCATATAAAAATATGACACAAACGTGGCTAAATCTATCTCACGCTTGTATGCTTGCCCCGCCGGCGTATGAATTTTTTTTTTTAAAAACGACGCCCGCACTAGGAATAACTCCTGTGTCGCGGGGGTGTTCACAAACATAGATTTCACACACACAGATCACATCCAGAGTCAGAACAAATCTTTGCGAATCACACAAAGATTTGTCCCATGTGGGGATCGAACCCACAACACCAGCGTAGTTGAAAGCGGCGAGGCGACCGCTTTAACCGCTACGCCAACCGTGCACTCACTAATTGTGTTTTTGTCTTTTAAAGCTAAAAGTTGGTTCGGTAATAATAATATTACCTTTTTGGTGTGTAGATTTTAAACGTCGCTTTACTCTAGTCAGTTCTAGACTCACATTACTGAAAATCCTTGAATAAACTGCAGTTGTGACTATGTGGCATACTTATACATATAACTGGACTAAAAGGTTTTTTATTCAACATTATACAAACAAATAACAAAATATTTTCATTCGCGCTTTTCCCTACAAAACAGGACACGAGTCTCGTGTCTAGCCGTGGCATTAATTTTTATTGTCCTATATTTCGTCATCGCATGGACACACACAGACACACTGACACAACTGGGTCACAGAGCATCACTGACACAAACAAATGAAAGTCCTGCCCCCTACTGCTTTTATGTTAAACAATGCTATTCAGGTTAATCCTGGATATTTTTTAAGCTATTCATGAAACAGCATTTTATATTAGTAAAGAGTAGTTATGTAAAAATGATTATAGAACTGCATTTCGAAATGTGATAAAACTAAAGTATTCTTGATTCATTTATGTAATTAGTTTGCTTCAAATATAATCATGTAAACGTTTTAAAAATGAATAGCATTCACACCCAAAATATATTAAAGTCATTAACTCAAAGTTCATAATGAATATAAATTTTAATTTAAATAGAAACGTAAACATAAATATCAATATCACACTACATACACACAACGCCATCCAGTCCCAAACTAAGCAGAGCTTGTACTATGGGTACTAGAATTACTGATACTAATACATCTATACTTTTCTTTTGTAAATAAATACTTATTATACATAGAAACACCCAGTCCAAGACACAAAGATTTGTCTTGAGCGGGATTCGAACCCGCGACCTCGGCATCGCAGGCAGGTGCACTACCTACTCCGCCATCCGGTCGTCATAATGTGACAGTCATTTTGAGAAGTAATTTTAAACAATTTAAACCTCACAGAAGCCGCATTGCTGTAAGAAGGAGGGACGTTGAAAAATAAACAGTCCTTAAAAATACACTTTATTACGCTTTGAACATTAATAGAATAAAATATAACGAAGTAGAAAATAAGTTCCGTTGCAGAAAAGCTAAAATTTTTACCCTCTGAAGTTCTGTGATGGCGAAATTGGTTTAATGTTTAAAATTGTGATTCTAAAGCTCGTTTAATATTAACGTGATTTTAAGAACAAGTTGAGCTTTTGATGTTTACTGTTAAAATTAAATTATACACTGGATTTATAATAGTTCGGATAGAATAATATAAAAAATACAACAAAATCCCCATTTATATGGATTGCAATAACGGCAACTAACAAGCCAAACTTAACTTAAAGATTTCCAAGTATATTCATTGTGTCCAAAAAGGGCTAAACACTGATAACATAATCATACTGTTTGAAATTATTTCAAGTCAACACCTTAATTCAGCGCGCTTCTCATAATCAGATTTTTAATAAGTTATTTAAAACCTATACCTTCATGATTTGTGAATGGATACAATTGTAATTTATATCACTTTTCATTTATCTTTTATCACACGTTGATTAAACATATTCCACTAAATGAGTCGGTGTTTTCATTAAACCAATACCGATCGGCACCAAATGGAAATGTTCAATTTATCCGAAAGCTACGAAAAACTTGGCCACGCAATTAATTCGCAACTTTCCATTTAATTAATCCTTTATCCAAACAAATCTCGCTACACGTATGTAATCAGCTCGCAAAATACACGTAGGGTTGTCAAAGCTCGTATTTACATCAAGTACTATTTTCGTCAGATCAGCGATAGCCGAGTGGGAGACCGTAGGACTGTGAAGCCAAAGGTCTCGGGTTCGAACCCACGGCACACACCTCTCGTCTTTTCGAAGATATGTGTGTATTTATCATATAAATTATCGCTCGCTAACGGTGAAGGAAAACATCGTGAGGAAACCTACATGCCTGAGAGTTCCTAATTATTGCTCGAGGGTGTGTGAAGTCTACCAATCCGCACTTGGCCAGCGTGTTGGACTTTGGCCTAACTCTTCTCATCATGAGAAGAGACCCGAGCCCAGCAGTGGGACATGTATTAGATACAGGGCTGCTATATACAGGGTGTATTTTTGAAACGGGGCAGTAAGGGCAAGTACCTTAACCGTTGCAGTTACAGCAAAACGTTCTTAAAAGACCTTCCCTAACTTTTTGGGACATTTTGAACTGCATTCACAGATTTTGTAAAAAACTTACAATTAGCAAAAAAAATGCAAAAAGTTCTATTTTTTTTTTATGCCAATCGATTTTATTTCATGTGGGGATCAAAAAACTCTATGGGACCATTTTAGCTTTCAGTACTAGAAAAGACAGAAATCGCCAAAAACGTTTCCCATACATTTCGGCAACAGAAACGAATTTCTACGATGGTCTAACTTTTTGTTATGGCCTGGCAGTGGGTAGAATTGACTGTAAAGTAAATAAAAAGAATTTTTACCCTCAAATTTCGAATTTGATTCGAAAATCTGTGTGTTATACTTAGTTTCAGCTGAGAAACTTCGTATGAGTTATTAATTAAGGATTTTCGCTAAAATGTCTTCTAATCGTGAAAAAATTGACTTATTAGAAGCGTATTTTGAAAGAACCCTGCAATTCCAGGTTTTTCAAAAGATTTGTAATAACCTTTCTTGTTGGCACATGCCGCAACGGATACTTATTGCGGTACCACACTAATGCAGCTCCCGCATTTCGATTATTGACAAAATACGCTTCTAATAAGTCAATTTTTTCACGATTAGAAGACATTTTAGCGAAAATCCTTAATTAATAACTCATACGAAGTTTCTTAGCTGAAACTAAGTATAACACACAGATTTTCGAATCAAATTCGAAATTTGAGGGTAAAAATTCTTTTTATTTACTTTACAGTCAATTCTACCCACTTCCAGGCCATAACAAAAAGTTAGACCATCGTAGAAATTCGTTTCTGTTGCCGAAATGTATGGGAAACGTTTTTGGCGATTTCTGTCTTTTCTAGTACTGAAAGCTAAAATGGTCCCATAGAGTTTTTTGATCCCTACATGAAATAAAATCGATTGGCATAAAAAAAAATTTTTTGAATTTTTTGCATTTTTTTTGCTAACTGTAAGTTTTTTACAAAATCTGTGAATGCAGTTCAAAATTTCCCAAAAAGTTAGGGAAGGTCTTTTAAGAACGTTTTGCTGTAACTGCAACGGTTAAGGTACTTGCCCTTACTGCCCCGTTTCAAAAATACACCCTGTATATAACTATTTTCGTACTGCCTCGATGGTCTTGTGGTTAGGGTATGCGCCGTACTGCGAGGTCTCAGGTTTAATTCTCGGGTCGGTCAAAGTGTTATTTGTGAACTTGCCGTCAGGAAATTCACAATAGCAGCACGGAGTTGGATGTGTGCCCGGTTGTCGATAGGCTCACCTCCTATCCCATGGGACCTAAACATAACAGGTGAAGTGTGGGTGTTGTATACCTCTGCCATACCCTTCAGGTTAATATAGGCGCGATGTTATGTTATGTTACTATTTTCGTTTTACTTATAACGCATAACTCTATAACGAGATATAATCCCACCCACATGCCCACCACTGTGAGTTCTGTGACGCCAGGATCTACAGCGGTAACCAACTGAAAGGCACCGTGCATGACACTCGGGCAATCCCAGGGAGAGTTAAAATTGTCTTGGAACCCGCAACGAATTTAATCAGAAGTATATAGTTGGAGTTGGAAAGTATGTATCTTTACTTCCCTCCAAAGCAAAGCGGGAGACTGAGTAATGCCAAATATAGACAAAGTGTCTATATGGAAAGAGTGTAGACACCACGGACAGTGACAAAACTATGGGGCCCAAATTTGATTGCTATAATAGGTATGGCAGAAACGGCTAAATGCACGGCAATTATTTTATTCTGTTCGATACAAGATCCTCATAGTATACCACTCCAGATGTCAATTGTAAGCTATTTAACATAACATTACGTTCGTTCAATCAAAGTTCCTTAGGTCATCCGAAAACCAAGACTGGATATGCCAACGCATTCCACAGATTTTTATGACCAGTCCTTCACTGTTGAATCCGTTTGCTTGTGGAATGCGTTGCCTGTTACAATCAGACAAGCGCATAGTTTGTACTGTTTTAAGAAAATGCTGTACGAACATTATCAAAAAAATACACCTTGAAATTGTATGTATTATATTGTATTAATATTAGTATATGTTTATACGTATATATATATATATATATATATATTGTATTATATTGTTATATATTATATGTATTATAATAAAAATAGCATATTAACTTATTTTAGTATTATACCTATTATTTAGCGCTATTTTAAGCGCTAAATCCTACTTCATTTCTGTCTAAACTACCTTTCTGTAAATCTTTTACACTAATGTCCATCCAAAGGTTGCCTGGAAGAAATCGCGTTAAGCGATAAGGCCGCCCTTTGTGCATAATATTGTTATTGTAACTTTCGTACTAAATGTATTTCCTATGTCTTATGCACAAATAAAGTTTTTATCTATCTATCTATCTAATATTACGTTCGTTGTGCATAACTCTATAGTGTAACAAAACATCACGCATATATTACCCAGAAGGGGGTGGCAGAGGTGTATATAGCGGCCACATATCACCAACGCTGTAGTTTGGATCTTGATAATGCCATTTATAATTTGTTTGAGAATTTGAATCTTAGGATAAGCTTGTATTACATTTTTCGCAGACTCGATTGAAACAAACTTATAGAATACATGTGTACAAATGTTTGACCTAATATTGTTTCTAGAGCTGATAAAATATTCATTCGAAATAAATATTTTGTTTGTATTTAGTAAACATGAACGGTTTAAAACCAATGCCATTTGATTTGTATCCAAACTTTTAAAATTCATAGTTTGTTTAGTTCATGCAAACACAATAGTCAATCATGGATCACTTGTTACCAGATACGAGTTTATTTTTGGATTTTCATAAAATATTCTAGCTTGCGGTATCTATGACAAATTTATCATAATATAACTGTGCTATAAAAATCTGACGCTAGATTTAATGAGAAAAAAATATGCCTCGACATATGATAGGGTTTGAAATATGATATATTTTCAATTTAAAAGATTCTAATCAAGTCTCAATTTATTTAAGTGATTCACTGTTGTATGTAGCCAAGTCATGATATCTAAACTAGTAGTATTATAAAGAAGAAAGATTTGTTTTTTGTTACAATTGAACTCAAAAACTATTCAACGGATTCTAAAAATTCTTTGACCATTAGAAAACTACATCTTCACCTGCTACTACAGTAACATAGGTTATATTTTATTGAAATGACACGCGAGTGAAGCTGCGCGAGGATGCTAGTTAGCAATATAATAATAATATTAGATATCACGGGATACTCACCCTGTTTTTTGTTGTAACGAGTTATCAGATATTTTGCAGCGGTTGCCAGTTCTCGATAAAAATTAGTAAGTAAACCATGTTTAGTTTCAAATAATATAGTAATAATTTTTTCATAATGTTGGACAACCCTAAGGCCATCTAATTCCTTGGAGGTTTTATAGGAAATAGCAGCGGGTCGAATTTGTCCTCGTGTAGTGAGTTAATTAACCAATGCGTTGCAGTATTATGCAGTGGACTAAAATTTCTGTTAACTATTTAGATAACACGGAACTAGTGAAAAGACTAAAACGAACGAAACCTTTCGAGTTAGTGTAGTGATAAGTGACAAATAAATTAGTGCGATAAGTGTCGTTATAAAGAACACATGAACAAAGTGACTTCCCCTTAACAAAAACTAAGAAAAGTGTTAATGGACGCATTCTTAGATTATATTATTACGTAGCAATTTAGGTTAACATAATATTACTTATTAGTCTTGATAGGCTAGATTGTAATGAAAATAAGATATCATAATTTTAATAATTGATTTCTTATATTAAAAAAAAAAAAAAAATCTATTTAGAGAAAACTCAAACAATACGAGTCCTAAGGGAACTGAGCGGTCATATATGTATAATAGCAGTCCTGTATCTAATAGATGTCCCACTCCTGAGCTCGAGCCTCTTCTCATGATGAGGAAGGGTTAGGCCATAGTCCACCAAGCCAAGGCCAAGTGCGGATTGGTAGACATAACATATCCTCGAGCACATTTAAGGCACTCTCAGGCATGCAGTTTTCCTCACGATGTTTTCCTTCAGCGGCAAGGCGACCACTTAAACCACTACACCACACGAGCAGACAAGTTTTGTTATAACATAACATCTCGCCTATATTACTCAGAAGGGTTTTGCAAAAGTTTACAACACCCACACTTCACCTGTTTAGATAAGGGACGAGCCTATCGCCATCTACAGGGCACAATTCTAACTCCGTGCTACTATTGTGAATTTTCTGACGTAAAGTTCGATATAAATTCTTTTTTTTTATCAGTTCTTTGCCTAGAATGCTGCAATACCAGTACTGTACTTTGGTTGTATATTGTTTAAGTACTTTGATGTTTATGTGTAATTTAATTGATGTATTTAGTTAGTTGTTTCTGGAAAATGTATTTAATGTATTACTAAACGCGAGGACCTGTAATTGGCTATCTATCACCTAGTAACATTTTTATTCAAATTAGAATAAGCTGTTGGACCTCCATAAAGATAATAAATAAATAATTAAATAACACTTCGAACCCGAGACTTCGCGGTGAGAGACGCTTACGCTAACCACTATGCCGATGCAGTTTTGTTATTATTTCGGAAATTCAAACCTCTTGTTTATTTTGAGTGTTATTTAGTTAATCCAATGATCAATTACCGTCAGTTAAGTAATTAGATAGCGGTCCGCAACTCGTAACTGTGTTAAGATGATGAATCGACGGACTCAGGTGCCCAAGCGATGGATAGTGCTTTTTAACTGCATTACGACTCGATACTGTATTTATAATCGAGTTTTAATCGAGTCAAGTACCGATACAATTGAGTTAATTGATTATTAAGTCATGAAGTTGGAAATACGTTGGTTTTGAATATGGTACAGCCTTTCAGGACGTAGTAAGGAGGACATTTTTTAACCTTAGCTTATTTTATTTTAATTTTTATTCTTGTTTAATTTTTATTTGCAATTCATATTTAAATTTTAAAATTCTCAATCTAATTAATTAATTTTATGATTTTCTTCTATTCAAATGAGTCAAATTAATGTACCTTATTGTTTTATTACTGTAATAATTTGTGTGAAGCTGGAATGTTTTGTTTTGTTTTTGGTGTTGCTTTATATGGGTCTTGTTACTCGAAATAAATTAATTTTAATTTAATTAATTTAATTTAGCTGTTAACTGCGAGCTGATTTAATATGTCTATTTAGCGACAGGTTAGGTTGAGACAGTGATTTTTCGTTTACATAAGTTTCCCGTCATTAATCCCCAATTTCATTAACGATTTAAACCGACGTTCACTCTGAACGACCGTTTTCCATATCTCTGTGACCCGTTTAAATATTACATCACATAACATTACATCACGCCTATATTACCCAGAAGGGTGTGGCAGAGTTGTACAACACCCACACTTCACCTCTTATGTTGAAGTCCCATAGGATAGGGGGTGAGCCTATCGTCATCCACCGGCCACAATTCCAACTTCGTGTTGTTATTGTGGATTTCCTGACGGAAACACAAATAACACTGCCCGACCCAGGAATCGAACCCGACACCTCGCAAACGCTAACCACTACACCATCGAGGCAGTCTGATAAAGAGGTTTGGTAAAATTGAGTCTAGGTTTCATTAGCAAATCGACAATTCAACGTCATTACTGTCCAATGAATGGGTTAACGTCCAACTATGAATTAGTCGTCATCGCACTGGCAATCCAATGATAACACTAATATGGCCGCCAATCGGTTATGACGCAGTTTACGGACAGTTAACTAATATTGAACAGTAATTGCAAAGGCCATTTGACTAAATTGACTAGAGGTTTAGAGGGGAAATGAGGATGATTTTTTGAAAAGGTAAGTTAAGCCAAATGCGAATATAAGTTGAGCCGATTCGAGTGGGAGGCCGTAGGGCTGCGATGTCAAAGGTCTCGGGTTCCATCATACGGTACACACCTCTGTCAATAAAGTGTTAAGATTTGACTTTACGAAGGTATGTGTGTATTTATCATATAAATTGTCACTTGCTAGCGGTGAAGGAAAAAATATCGTGAGGAAATATACATGCCTGAGAGTGCCTAAAAAGTTCTAGAGGGTGTGTGAAGTCTGCCAATCTACACTTGGCCAACGTGGTGGACTATGACCTAACCCTTCTCATCATGAGAAGAGGTCATAGCAGTGGGATATGTATTAAATACAGGGCTGCTATTATTATGCCCAATGCCGTCGCTAGCTTTCGACGCACTGAGTGCGATAATAGTGCCCTTAATTATATAGTGCCCTTTATTATAATAATAGTGCAATAATAGTGTTCTTATTTTCTTTATTGCTGTCCTTATTCTATTTTACGTCTCGCTATGATTTACTCCATTTTCTTTCACATCTTCTTTCACGCAATCCATCCATCTTTTTTTCGATCTACCTCATCCTGTCCATTCATCAACATTTAAACTTATCTGTTATCACACAGAACGAAAAATGTCTGTTGAAATGTGTGTTATACGGTCGGTCATGACTGCAATTTAAATCTTCAAGATGAGGGATCATTACAAACTTTATATAAGCATTATCGTGTCGATAAATTAATTGAATTTTCCATCGACAAAGTTGTATAAAGCTGAAAGTTCCATAACTTAAGGTAAGTCGGGGAATCTTTTGAATTGAAAGGCATTGGTTCGTATTGTTGTTTGCAAGAATTTATTGACTGAAAGGGATTTAATGACCCGCGACGAAACGCTTTGGGGAAATTTTAATATGAATTTATTTTAAACTTTGAGATCGAATAATAAATAATGGTAATTATGGTGTTATGGTGTTATGGAACTTCGATATTAAATAGATGAGTCAAGGCTTGGATGCTTCTGTTTGGATGTTCTGATTGAAGACGATAAGGTAAATATTGAGTTTTAATGACAAAGTAACCCTACAAAACCTATATCATCATCAGTGCGGCCGTGGCGCAATGGATAAGGCATCGGCCTTGCGATCGAGAGGTCGTGGGTTGGAATCCTGGCCATTACACCACGGACGTGAACATCCTCCTAACACAAGCGAATAAAGCTTAGCTGCTTAGCTGGAAGGGGTTAACAAGAATATTAATTACTAATATTCTTGTTAACCCCCTCCAGCTAAGCTTTTATTATAAAAAAAAAAAGAACGTAAGTGTTTTACTAATTCTTTTTTTAATTAAAACTAAATAATTGTATACTTGTTATATTTTAAAGCAAATTTTAGCTTTGCTATGCCTTTTTGTATTTTATGTAATATTTAAACCAAGTAAGGTTCGTCTAGCTAAGGTATATATATATATACCTATGACGCTGGCACAAAAGAGTTGAGAAATTTGGAGTCTAACAGCATACGAATCCATAGCTGAATTGGCAAAGCACTTGGGGCGTGTACCCAGGGGGTGCAGGTTTGAGTCCTGCTGGATTCTTAATTTTTCAACTTTAATATTATATAAATAATTGTAAACATTATGGTGCAAATTTTATTGTGCTGCAAAGCACACCTTGATTATCATACTATTTTGTTGTAATTCGTCTCCAATGAAAAATTGTAATTGGCTAACTGTAATTAATCTGTCACTACACTAGTAATGTACAGTACATTATATGTAGCTGTAAGTTTTCTATATATTTAATAAATAAATAAACATTTAGTCCTAGGCCGCTAGAGGAAGAAATTACACCAAGCGCCCGAACATGACCGTAGTTTATAATTAACCAATATCGGTTGATCAATGAGGGATTTTACTCTATACCTTCTTAAAAAAATATCATATAAAATACGATGAATCAAAATCTCACAACATTTTCAGGATAGTAGAGGCTACAAATAAAACTTTGTAGACCTTCGTAGAACGTCATGTGCTACGGTTCTCAGTGCTACGAATACTGCGACACGATTCGAACGAAGCGAAAACTGTGTACAGCTTCTATACACAGTTTATTACTTAAATAAATCTAGTGAATTCGATTTTATTATATTCAGGGCTAGTTTCTGAGGTTCCGGATAGATTTTATCCAACCCATAAAATATAACCTGACCGAATTTAAAAGTGACAAGTAAAACTAAAAAAAACAGCTGTCACTTAAAAGTTTGTGTGTTCTATGCGTATGCTTCCAATAGGTTTATAACTCCTGTGAAATTGAGGCTATATAAATCTTAGTTAAGTTAGTTATTACTTTCATAATGTGTAATTCTAAAACGCTTAAACTTTTACAGCTCTTGTGAATGAGCTCGAGGGCGGCAGCACCACCGTGAAGGCAGGCCCTGAAACTACTGGCATTTGAGGCATATCACCGTAGTCCTCAGCTGCAGCGACGCATCTATAATGTGCTTTTTTTGATTGTTGATGTCCATGGGCTGTACTCCACTTACCATCAAAGACTACACGTTCGTTCGCTGCAGGCGTAGTATATAAAAAGAAAGTAAAATATATTACTTCTGGGATTTTGAACTATCCTCACACCAATTTGCATCAAGATCGTTTCAGTAGATTCGCTCCGAATGGAAATGAACTTCGACACAAACAAACAAACGAATAAATATTTCCTCTTTACAATATTTGCCTTGGTTTGTTGTATGTTAAACGTTAATTCAAAACTGTAGTCGTAATTTTGTCATATCTGGATAAAAATTTACTCTAACAGACGAAAAAAGATATACTTTTTACTTTTATTTCAACCCGCATGTATTTCGGCTTTAGATTCCACATAAAATAAAGCTGACCAAAACTCACTCGAAATTAACAACCGGCCAAGAAAATAAAACTAAGACAAAGTTGTACTCTTCGAAGCACTTTCAATGACTAAGATGTATGAGAAAGTTCTTAGATGAAGGAGATAGGTGCTCTGAAGTCTTATTGATATTTAACGATGGTGTAAAACCTTTTTACGGTGCTTGTGGTAATGTTTGAAAGGAGTTTGAATAAGTTCTTGAATTTCTTCTAAATCTTTCATTATTGACATTGAGCAATAAGCATTAAGACATAATACATAGTTAGATAGAATAAACTTTATTGCACACCAAAAAATAAGACATAATAAAACATAATTTAAAATTAAGACATAATACAATAAGCAACCTTATCGCTAAAAGCAATATCTTACAGGCAACCTTTGACATAACATAACATCACGCCTATGTTACCCAGAAGGGAGTGGCAGAGATGTATAACACCCACATTTTACCTGTTAGGAACCATGTGATAGAGGGTGAGCCTATCGCCATCTCTCGGGCACAAATCGGATGTCATGCTGCTATTTGATATTGTCTAACGGAAAAATCCCAAATAACACTTTTTCCCGACCTGGAAACCGAACCCGAAACCCCGGGGAGAGATGCGCATACGCTAACCACTAGACCAACAAGGTAGTTGTTGTGGTAAATACCAGGTAAAAAATCTTTTATTAATATTCAAGTGTTGAATGTAGCCGATATTATTTATACTTCAAACAAACATGAAAAAACGTGAAAAATGAACGTACCATACTGTCAACCTAACTTAGACATTTTTTTCGTGATATTTGTTCGAGTCCTGACGTCCATTCTGTTAAATTTCACTGTAAAATAAAAATAAAATAAAAAAATAAAAATAAATATTTAGTTTACAATAAAGTATTAAAAAATAAAAAAGCTTTATTAATTCCTTACAGTTGGAATGAAAAAAAGAAATATTTTAAAGTAACACAGTATTTTGAGTATGTAGTTTAGTTAAATGCTAAAATTAGTGTATTAGTAATTATTTATTTAAGTTTAAAATTCTTATATCATATTATATTAGTTGGTTAGTAAGTTCCTGTTCTTCCTCGTAAGGACCGCCTATGGCGGTGAAAGCCTCCTCCAAATGTTTCCATTCCTCTCTCGCCTTTGCAGTTCTGGGCCACAGGTTCCCGGCGGTTTTAACAATGTCGTCCTCCCACCTTTTGAAGGGCCGACCTCAAATTCACTGTATCACATTTTAATTATCGGATACTTAAAACTAAAACCTTTAGTACCAATTACGTAAATAGTCTGTGATAAGGTCAAATAGTCGTCCAAACCGTTGACTTCCAATTGCCCACAAGTCGGAACTGAACGGAATAGTATTTAACAGTTTAGTCAAATGTTTCGTCTGTTGGAATTACAATTGCGTCGGCAATTTAGTGCTGTAATGCCAAAGCAGCTTTGCGACTGATAAATCCCATTTGTGTATGTGTGTAAACTGCTGACTCTTAAATGCTGACTCTCTCAAATTCATTTTTCTTCATCATGTCGATGGCTGAGTCAAATTTTATTTTGACTTGCCATCGTGGTGAATGGATTAGCCAATTCGCTTTGGAGAACTCGCGAATTGCCCAGAAAGCGCCGGACGTAGGGAATCGTTGTGTACGTCACTCGGGAAGGCTCCTTTCAAATACATTATAAATATAAGTTTTTACCTCTAAGATTTCCATTTCACGTTTTAACTTTTATATCTGGTATTATAACTTATAGCGGATCACGGATATCGTAGTAGGCTTAAATTGATCAAGTTAAATGTTCCATAAAGTGGAATAATAATTGAGAATAATTATTATAATTGCGATTTAATTGATCGTACTATAAACTGAAATTAAAATAGCGAATTATTTCAAGTTGTAAAATACCAATTTAACAATATTATATAGGTACTTACGACTTTAATTATCGGATAATTAATTGGTTAAACTGCCTCGATGGTCTAAATTAGCGAGTGCGCCTCTCACCACGAGGTCTTAGGTTTGATTCCCGGGTCGGGCAAAGTGTTATTTGTGAACTTTCTGCCCGGAAATTCACAAAAGTTGTACGGAGTTGGAATACCCCATGGATGGCGATAGGCTCACCCCTATCAATATTTTTTTATTGAAACCAATGACTTAAATTTTACACAAACGGGTAGATTTTCATTTCCTGAACATAACCTAATATTTATTCTGTTTCGAGTATATACGAATAATAAAAACAACTAACAGTGATTGGTTTTATTTAATTTTCTGCTGCATTTTATTCAAACATAACAGCACAGTTTAAGACAAAAAAGGTTTTTTTTATATAATATTATAAAAAAAAGTACAAAACAATACTATTGGTTTAAATCGCAACTAAAATTGATACTATAATTAAATTTCAATAATAAATTACAGACGTCCGATCTGGCCGGCCGCCGTATTTTAAATGAAACACGACTGCATAGGATATTGGAACGGAAATTGACCACGTGACGCGACCGGACATGGCGTTATCGAACGTAATATGAACTAGCCAATCAGGGCATTCAATTACAGGGTTGCCTCGTGAAGTGTGATAAAATATTGTGTACTTATATGGTGCTTTGTTTTTCATATTATTAACAAGATTTTTTCTGTTCCAGGTACGATTGATACGATGAATTTTTACGTTGCAACATTGTTGGTAAGATTTAGACGTTTAACTTACTTAATCTATTTACTAGTTTAAAAAAGATAACCTACACCTACCACAACCGTTTATATCAAATATATAGTATATAATACACAATAAGTCCATTGATATTTTTGCAGTTTTTAACTTTGTTATCTCGTTAAAACTGTCGATTCAAAACAGCCAACATCTATTAACTCGACTATACATAGCAAGACATCTCCTAAAAAAATCCAATGCCTCAACCTTACTCACCACATTATCACCTCGGCAAAATCCATTCGAGTCCCCATCAACACTAATGGACCCTTTCACACGAATCTAAAAATCTAAAGCCCTCCCACATAAAGAAAAAATAATCCCATGAAAAGCTTCAGGAAATGACATAAGAGACCAATGGAAACACTCGGGCGAACGTGTGCGGGACACAATTTAATAATAACTTCTTTCAAGGAAAAACCGTCTCTAAAGTGTCCTTAATTAAATATCGGAATGGAGTGGTAATGATGTTAGGGTCGGCGCAAATGAGATTAGTAGTGCAATAAGATAGTGATAAGACAATTTATTTGTACTGAAATGGGTGCCGTACGGATTTCCACAGCTTTGGTATTTAGTGATGATCGGTTTTTAGGAGTGTTGTTTTTTCAGATAAAATACAATAAAAAGTTTTAATAATTAGTTTTGTGCTAAAAAATGTACTTTAACAATAGTTATAGCAATAAGCTACTTAATATCAGAGATTAACATTTTAAGAAAAAAGCAGGAGGGATGTTAATTTCTACCGATAAAAAGCTCCAGCGTTATTTTACTTTTTATGAACAACTTAAATCGCAATTACATCAATTTTATCAGTCATTCAAGCGTGTTTATAACATATCTTTGCACAGCGGATTTAAAAATACTCATTGTAATGTCTTTAACTACCCTTCTACTAAATTTCATCAATATCTGTTTAGTAGTTTTTGTGTGAATGCGTAACAAAGAGAACACATGCTCTCGAACTTTCGCAGTAATTATTGTAAGATTAGGACGATCGGGGCTTTTGTATTTTTTTTAATTTCATAAGAACAGCGTTCCCATTAATGGCACGTTTAAGTAATAGGTAACTGTCAGATTAATATAAAAATGGCAGAATTCAAACTTTACATCGTACACAGCTGTCATTTTCATTTGTGTGTCTTATAGATTTATCCGACGAGTAATATTTCTTAGCGATTGAGGAACAAGCTCCTCAATGTTCTCTAAATGTTTCTAGAACTAAGGCTGACCCTACATTAAGCGTGCGCGAGAGTCGAGCGTGTGGGCCCGCTGGCTGCACACACGTCACACGGCAGCAACTCACGACGCCATGTGACATGTGTGCAGTCAGCGCGCCCACACGCCCGACGATCGCACACGCCTAATGTGGGGGACGCCTAAAACGGAACACCTGAAACTAGTACGGAACATTGTTTGTCTTCAGAGCTCTACTGAAATCTATTTTGTGGAAAATAGGTGAAAATTTCCAAGCGTTGCGATGCGCCCTGCATTCACAATCATCCAAGCTTGTTTATTAGATCTCTTCGAACATTGGATTTTATTGTAGTTTTTATGTTCTGTGAAGTGTTTTGTAAAGACTTTTATATGATTCTTATTCTCTTACTTTTAGTACTAGACAAACACGCCACTCCAGCAGGGAAATGCTTATTTGCATGCCCGATATAGGTACTGATATCCGGCATGCAAATACTCACTGGAGTAAAAGTAATTTTAACTTACAAGTAAGGCGAAGTGTTCAAATTTCGAAACTATATATATATATGATATCCTTTTAATTATAGTTCTCACGCCGAATGATGATCCCTATGACGTTTCAACTGACAGTTGTATTAGTTATGCGAAACAATTTCGATAAAATACTGTTTTTTCAGGCAAATGTCATGTCATACAGCCAGGTCATTCAACATGATAAGCAATATTTATTTATTTTGAAAAAAAGATTACGCGCATTGATGGACATAAAACACTAGATAAAAAAGTAACAGCCTTATTATATTTTATTGTACTATACTTTAATTTTTATTCTAATTGCATAATTTAAAGAGTTTAAAATTCTTTTTTTAGAATTCTTTTTAGTTTGATTTTGAAGATCCGCTTGACCCTGTATCAGATTTCAGATTATAGAAATAAAATACAAACTTGTTTACAAGTAAAATACAAAAGCATTTGTTTAATTTTTCCAACAAATATCGATATTTTGTTTATCGATGTGTCCCTTCTTTGTCGATAACAGCTAGACGACGTAACTTTTGCAGCACGTACCATGTACATTTGCATTGAGTTTTTTTCCATTATTTCCGAACATTACGTAATAATTTCTTAATATTCGTTTTTATAATTTACAAATGTACACAATTATGATTTTTTCGACTTTTTAATGGACCTCTAAAGGACTTGATGAGACAGGACGTCAGTACAATGTTAAGCGCTAACGAACTGTCATAGGGATCATCATTCGGCGTGCGACGTATAATAGTCTCTAAAAAAATGCAGTTCATGCAGTTCTAAAACAAACGAAGACATGAGTTATTTCTATCAAAAGATGTTTTATTAGTATTAGGTTGTAAGTATAAGTGCTTGAGTTTCATAATAAATTTTTAAATCTTCTTCCAGAGGTCAAAACATATGGCAAAGCGTGTACGAAATATTTTTTCATTATCTTAGTGGTTTTAATCACTTGCATTGCTCAGTAGTCTACAATAGAATCATTTGTTACGCTCATGATTCAAATTCTAGACTTATTCGGCAAACGAAATATCAAACTTTTCTATCTTAAATTTTCTTAAATATTATATATTTTCTATATGTATAAGTGATCATTAATTTTACCTTAAGACCCAAAATGGCGGATCAAAACAAAAAAAAACATGATACCAACAGGAACATATTACTAAAACTCGTCCATCCGTCTAATATCAAACTTTTTTTTTTATACTACTCTCACAGCGAACGAACGTGTAGTCCACCTGATGGTAAGTGGAGTACAGCTCATGGACATCAACAATCCACAAAAGCAGATTATAGATGCGTCGCTGCATCTGAGGACTACGGTGTTATGCCTCATGTGACAGTAATTTCAGGGTCTGATCTCAACACCAAACCGGAACACAGTAATGGAAGCACTACTATTTAGCGGCAGGTTAAAGGTGAGACGGTTCTTGAGCTCATTCACAAGAGCTCTACCACCAGTAAAACTGTATTTTATAAATCATAGTTAGATAGCTGAAAAGGTTTTCTATAAGTATTATCTGAGAACAAGGTGAAAATTTCGAAGCGGTACGATGCGCCCTGCATTCACAATCATACAAGCTTGTTTATTAGATCTCTTGGACATAAGATTTTATTGTAGTTTCTATGTTCTGTAAAGTGTTTTCGAAAGACTTGTACGTGAATAAAGTACGAGTCATAGTTAGCGTATACGACCTTTTACCACGAGGACTCAGGTGCGAACCCGGGTTGAGCAAAAATGTTATTTAGGATTTTCTGTCAGCATATTTTTAATCACGGAGTTGTAATTGTGTCCGTTGGATAGCGATAAGCTCACCTTTATCACATGTGAATGAAACAGATGAATTGTAGGTGTTTTATATCTCTGTCAGACCCTTCGAAGTATTACAACCCTGATGTTACGTGTTATGAAAACAATTTAAGTCCAAAGCTACAAGTAATTCTGGACATAAAACATTAATAATATTTTCAGTATTTGGGCTAAAGCTATAAAAACATTTACCGCGTGTTACATAAACCATTATTATTTCAAGTCACTACAATACAGGGTAATTTTAATTATTATATCTACTTCTTCTTCGTGGTATCGATGGCTGAGTCAAACTTATATTTTGACTTGCTATCGTGGTGAAAGGATTAGCCAATTTGCTTTGGAGAACTCGCGAATTGCCCAGGGTGCGCCGGACATAGGGAATCGTTGTGTTCGTCACTCGGGGAGGCTCCTTTCATGCACCCTATTATATCTACTAATATACTCGCACTGCATCGTTGGTCCAGTGGTTAATGAATGCGACCTTTCACCACTAGGTCTCGAGCTAGATATACATCGATGAAGGCGATATGCTCATCCCCTATTAAATGGGTGAGCCCATTTAATAGCAAACAAGTACACATAACAAGTAATATAGAAATAATCTTACGTTATGTGTTAAAAGAGGTATGACCAATTCACTATGTGATTTATGTCGAAATAAAAACTGCTATTTTATAAGAAGAATAACAACAACTAATTGTAAGAAATATATTTAAATAAGAACACAACCCGTGTTTCTATTAAAATATCTTTCTTACGATGAATAGTAGCTGTTAAAAAAATGTAAAAAAAAAAATATGTGGTTATTTAATGAAATCAATATTCTGTCTCCAGATGATTCTTCACGTTTAAAAAGAAAATAATTTTATTATAAAATGACGCTTAAAGGGACTCAGATATTATTAGATAATCGTCATACACTAAACTAAAAATAATTCACAATCTTAAATTCATGACACAAGGTTTGTGGCGATACAAGTTTTGGCCATTCCCTATATAAAGCCTCACACTCACGACCACACGCCCAAAATACCTAAATATCGTAGTAAACAGCGATTCAACCGTTTAATCTGAACGCTAATGTAATATCCATGCCGAATGCTCAATATTGATGTTATCACCCACATAAAAGGTGTTTTACTACACCTGGGTATAAAAATACGCACTTATTTTATGCTTTATGCCATCATAAAGTTTATAATAAACGGGCGATACTAAAAAATGCAGTAAAATGGGTAAAGTAAAACCTTATGTAGCGTGTGCGATGCCACTTATATTTTATCCTATTTTACTGATTTTAATCGCCTGCTTTAATTAATTTTCGCGGTAATTGCTGGCGAGTTTAATTTTTATTCTGGTTTATTTTCAGCTTTTCGTATTTTATTAGTTGAATGCAGGTAACATGTTAACATTCTAATGGTCCGTACTGTCTTGCGGTTTATTATGGGGAAATACGTTAAGAGTTAAATAAATAAATAAATAAATATCTCCCAACTTACACACAACGCCATCTAGTCCCAAACTAAGCGGAGCTTGTACTATGGATACTAGAATAACTGATACTAATACATATAAACATTTCTTTTGTAAATACATACTTATTATACATAGAACACCCAGACTAAGACAAACCCCCATGTTCATGCACACAAAGATTTGTCTTAAGCAGGAATCGAACCTGCGATCTCGGCGTAGCAGGCAGGTACACTACCCACTCCGTCATCCGGTCGTCAAAGTAGTATACTCAATCATGCGTTTATAAGCATTATATTTCAAATAACTTTTCATAAGATAAGAATGTCTTTTCTTTATAAGATTTCCTTGTTATTGTAAGAGATAACAAATGGGTATGAGTAATTGGCTCGTCACCTGGCCACTACTCGTATCCAACCATGTTATTTAATGCTATCATATTTCAATACGAAGAAACAGAATTGAAGTGTATGTTTTGAATGTCAAAACAATAATGTTTTTTGAAGCTGGTATAGTTGTATGCACGATACCTATGGCTAAAATACAATTTTTAATTTTTTTGTAAGAAAGAAGAAAGAAAGAAAATTATTTTTATTTTCTTACATAGCCAACACATGCAAAAATAGTTAAGTATTATACAAAATGTAATAAATATGTAAGAAAACAGTGGCAGTTGCTCAGCTTTAATGCTGTGGCGTCTTCCATTTCTGAAAAAACTTCCACAGCGCTGATTTTCAGCAACCACCACGGTTGACGGCACAAACAGAAAACAGGTACAGTAACATATAAAGATGACAGTGACGTTAAATTAAATTAAGCTAAATTCGAGGAAAAACACAAAAATATACACATAAAATAATAGGTACAGTACATTGTATGTCTGTCTGTTTGTATTGGCTAATCTTTTAAATGTTTGGACCGATTTTAATAACATTTGAGATACAGGTACTGACTACAAGGCTTGTACATAGGCTTATTTTATCGCGCAGACGAAACCATGGGAGAAAGTAAAGCGCTTATCTCGATAGCGCTCTTGTCGAATTTTTAACCGACTTCAAAAAAAGGAGGAGGTTCTCAATTCGGTTGTATATTTTTAAATTATTAAATAATTATTTTATAATTCTGAAGTCGGTGCCAAGTAAACAATAACTTTGTATAGATAATATCAATCTTTCTAACAACTATTTTCTGACTGAATTTTAGTTTTTAATTATCCGGTTTACTTGGCACTGACTTCAGAATTATAAAATAATTATTTAATAATTTCTATTTAACTAAATGAAAAAACGTATTATTTTGTGCGAAGTAAATTTATTTTCTACTTTTTAGTTTACCTACTTTTTGAAGTCGGTTTTTTTTTTGTTATGATCATTCTTTAGGTATTTGATAGTCTTACTCTTAAAAAAGATCTTTAGATATTTTACATTAGGCTAAACTTCTCGGCAACGAAGCAATAAGGTTGAAGTTGAACGTGGGTCAAAGCGCGAAATCAGCTACTACCTAATACAATGAATTCCACGAGAACGAAGTCACGAGCAAAAGCTAGTAATTTCTAAAGTAATAAAAGCATAATTTTCTTCACTATTAATGCATCTATTTTCCAAAGGTCTTTCATAAATTCATTTGAAAAGCAAATGTATATAAAAGGTTTACATGCACCCCGTCAGAGTAACGATGAAAAATTCATAAGTGAATAATCTTCTGTGCCCCTACCATGGGAAACAATACTTGATAGTTCTTTTCTGTGGCGAAAGTAAACTTTACGAGTGATACGGTGGCAACAACGATGACTGTTATTTTTCAAACTAACCTACTATATATTTTTTATTACATATTATTAAATATCAACTCCTTATTGATTTTTTTATAGCATTCAGCTATGCTTAAAATATTGTACTTCTTTAAAACATTTGTGCTAAATGTAACTTCGCCATGTTGGTTTATATCCTACTTAATATAGGTACAAAAAGAATGAAAATAACGTCACGTAATGACGTAACATGCAGTTGAGAAATTTAGGGTCCTGACAAGAGGCGAATGTAGCTTAGTGGATAAAGTAGCTGCCCGGTATGCAGAGGTTGCAAGTTCAAATCATACCTACCAGTCCCATAATTTTATGAACTGATTAGTAGTACTTAGTATTATTAAATATTCTTTTATCACGAGAAAATCATCATGAATATGTAACACATTACTAATATTATTGTAGTTAGCTTAAAGATAAGTGTAAGTTTACTTCCATGAGTGCATTGGCCAAGATTGAAAACTTTAAATCGCAAGGCTGACACCTGATTAATAGGAATACGCTTCAAATGTCTTTGAATTAATATAGTGATGTCCATTAGAGTTCCTATATATTTATTTAATAAGCTAATTGTATTAGGGCATTGTAATAAAAGGTAACTTGTCAAATTTTATGCTCACACATAAGCATGATAGGCTTTATTGTGATAAAACAAATATTTTCTAAATCAACATCCAATCGATATCGTCTGAACTTCTTTCCTAGTTCCATAAAAAGTTAAAAAACAAAACGCCTAATAGCCAAAGAAGCTTATAAGGTAGTTCCGTAAAAGGACGCTGTTTGTCCGTCCCTGGGGAACCCCTAATCGCCTTATCGCTTTAGATCCTTGGGTTGGCTTATTTTTGCCAACCCACACGGGTTCTTGTTAGAAGGTGTTTGAATTAGATGCAGATTTGTAGGGACTTCACCGTCCCATAACAAACACTGTGAAATGGAAAAATAAAGACACGTGTGACATTTCTCGCCGAAGGAAAATGGTTCATTTCTGTTTTTTTACAAATTACCTATAAATTACTTAAGTTATGTCAATATCTTTACAAATTAAACACTATTCGACATCATAAGGGCTTTTTAAAGAAAACAGTGTTACTTGTGCAAGTTGAAAACTTTTCAAAAAGTTTCTCGTATGTATAAAACTGCATTTTTAATGTTTTTACAATGTGGAATTATATATCTAATGAAAAAAATCTTATACAGTGACAGCCATCACTTGTTGTCGACGGCAACAGCCAGAACTAAACGTATTGACCAATAGAATGACTAAATGTTGACTCTTCGTCTCCCTATTGGTTGCTTACAATTAGTTCCAGCTATTGCCGTCGGCAATTAGTGCCGGCGCGGTCTCTATATAGGCTAACCTTGCTTTTCTAAAACCCGTGGTTAGAGTTCCTGTTGAGTTGTTCCGACTCTCTACGGATTCTAATCTGGTTCACAGATTTCTATGTCTGTTAAGAGCATTTAACGTTAAAATCTTTTGTAGTCATTCAATTTTTGTTTCTATTAATGCCATGTTAAATAAAATAAAACCTTAAAATCTCTGTTTGAAATAAAATTAGTAGCTTTAAAGATGAACTTATCAAAAAAATATAAAAAAAAATACCATTACTTCTTCTTCTAAGAATATCTACTCCGTTTTTTATCTTAAACATAAATTACGATGAAGGAAATAATAAGATAAATAGGTAATAGGTAATCCTTTCCTTTCACCACGATGGCATGTCAAAATAAAATTTGACTCAGCCATCGACACGACGAAGAAGAAGAAGGTATAAACTCACGCAATATTTTCATTTTACTTTTATTCTTACCTAAACAGCATTTAATTTTATAAGCACATTTAAGTGACTAATACAACAGAACAATCATACTCACCAAGAATTTAAATGAGATATATAATTTGATAATACAATGGCATCTTGAACATTAGCACGTTTGCCGACATGTATTCAAGGAACGATTATTTTTCGAATACGTATTTCTTTAGCATATTTTTAGTCAAACTTAAAGTATAATATTATGAATAAGTCAGTTTGAATTATCGGTACTATAATACAAGATTATTAAGGGAAAAGTCCCACGTATCGCCCTATGATTACGCCTTTACTTTTTAAGCTTGCAGTTGGAAGCAAGTTTCAGCGTCAACGCCCGACGTATGTTTACATATTTTGATACAAAAGTATCTTTTTCTATGGAAATTATGTTAACATTCTTCGGGCGTTGACGCTGACGCTTGCTTCCAACTGCAAGCTTTAACTCCAATAATCCTCTCAGCATAAATCTGACAATACTCGCATACCAATAGGAACGGCAATACCATAAACTTTAATTAATCAGCACCATAGGATCAGGGGGCCCATGCAAATGCCATGGAAATGTGAAATGCTATACACCATAAGCTCCAATTATGCCGGACAGATCAGGAAATCAGATTCGTTATGGTTAAGCTGACTGCGATACCGATTTAATCCGTCGAATTGATTGGAACATTTTCTGTTATTTTGGTACTGGGTTAGACTCATAGCCTGTGAACGTGTATGACATGATGTATGACGCAAATGTGGTGTAGCACCTAACGTTTTGCATCGCTATTATTTCTTTAGTAGTCGATCGATAAAAAGAAAAGCAAAGATTATTTATTAAGGTAAATTAATTTATAAATAACAATATTATTATATATTAAACAAATTTATAACCTAACTATGTACTTCTTAAAATAAATTTGGATGGTCAAAATCAATGAGAAAAAAATATTATAAACTTTGGTTCAAAAACGACTAAAACGTAGTTTATATCCTTCGCAAGACTTTAAACTGGCTACATAATAATTCAAATTCAAGTTCAAGATTGGTTTAGCTTCAAAAGCGTAACATATAGGCAGAATTACTTGTAAACTTGTAATAATTTAATTGATAAGGATTATGATACCGTAACTAAAATATAAAAAAATACTAAAATAAGTTACATCAAAATTTCTTCATTCATTGGTTACTGTCTGAGTTGAACCGGCACAAACATACGGTGGCAATATTTTATACAGAACGTATGCAACGAACGTATACATGCTACACAAATATTTTCGGTAGAAATATATCGTTCCAACCCTGTATTAAATTCAACAAAAAAAAACATACAAAAACATCCTGCTTTTCATCATTTCACCAACATTTATAACGAATGCGCGCGTTTTAACCCGTTGCCGAACAATGGTTGTTACATATATTATGTTATATCTGCTATGGGGCGTAACACACACGTCCAGCTATATTTCTATTCTCCTAATTTTCCTTGTAACAATTTTATGCTGAAAATTCTTCTGGTTTTCCTTATGCAGATTTATTTTGCAACTCAACTCGCTCACATGTATGTTTGTAGCATACGTAGTATACGTGCAGAAGAATAATATCTTTTATTTTCATAGGCCCCAGGAGGCGCTTGAACACGTCAAAACATTACAAAAATGATATAAAAATAAATAATACTAAATTTCGTGAATTATAAATGAAAATTTCTAAATTATAAAATGTCGTGTCACAATCGAATCGAATGCCTCGAAAACAGCTTGTCCGCTTCTTATGAATTTTGTTATGTATATTTTTAGTGGGTCTGAAAATATGAGGTAGGCTACATTTGTGAAGGAAGGTACGCAATAGCTATAGATATCAGTGGACTGCGAAGTCAAGCTTAGGCCGGTATATTTTCAGTTTACATGGAGCACTATTTTCGGCAATATCAGATGTTCGATCACGAAACTCTAGCCTACTCTAACCAGCCGTACTTTGAGTCGTATTTTGTCAGTTTGCACAAATGTTATAAGGCACAGATTTATACGAGATTCGTGGAAAAGGACGGGTATATGATATGCATTTTAATAACGTTTTAGCGAGTTTTATTGCGAATATATTTTTATTGCATAGTGTCATGTAGGAAACGAGGAAAGATGAGAATTCACGACAAGTTATATTGCATTTTATGGTAGCTTTCACGCTTTCCTGGTACGAATGGATTTTTTAAATTATTCAATTGGTCCCAATGATATTGTTTTAAGTCAAAGAAAATCAAATAAATAAACCACCTTAAACCTGAATAAATTCTTTTTAAACAAAGCCTAATTAAAAAACCAAGTGGACTATGTCCGCATTTTTTTTAATCTACGAAATCTTTCATTGACCATACATCCGAAATAATTCTATTTTACAATAACATTCCACCCCATGCCTGCACTTACCCCGTCAAACAGCGAGCCTCCCTTTTGAAACCATATTTTTGTTATGATCCATACAAATAATACCGGCAAAACCATTAAAATCTATTTAAACGGACACAGAACTTTCTTTTGATTGTATTATCAATCGACAAATTTTACTTTATAGTATAAAAAAGCAACAACATAGATTAATAACACTCTAAGGTGAAGCCAAAAACAGATTAAAGTGAGCGCTAGTGAACCCATACAAACAAAAATCCGGTTAATATTAACTTACGAATATTATTGAAACAAAACGTCACAATTATCGTGGTTTATATTTTTCATGCGTGTACGTTTTTCTAGGTGTAAACATACTATGTGCAACAACAAAAATGTGGACTCCAAGGTTTACTTAGCCATTGTTCAAAATACTGTACCATCAAAACCTCCATTGACCAATATTCATCTACCTTACAATAATATACCTGTATTTTTATTCCCCCGGGAAGCAGCGAGGTTCCCTATTGAAAACATATTTTTGTTATGATCTCGGAAATAAAGCCAATTGAGGCAGGGGTGACTGTAGGAAATAAATTTTGTTAAATATTTATCCCATCCTTAACTTGGAAATGATGGGAGTGTTGTGAGGAAATAAAACTGCTGTCTACGGTGAAGATATACTTACTCTGGTTATTAGTAGCTGACATGGCAAGCAACAATTCGTTGAATTTATATCATTGCATAATTTTACGACTCATATACTTATTAAAAGAAATCATATTATTATTAAAATCTAAGTTTCAACTACGTAACAATCATGAACAAACTTATTTTTAAAATAATTTATCTGAAATTAGCAAACGCTTCTAGGTCTATAATGTTCGCCTAAAAATATATTTTCTTCGTTTCATGATAACAAAACATCAATCGATCATAAAAAATACTTTATCAAAATTATCGCAACTTTAGCGCAATTACTACTAAACTTATTAGAATCGCCGCAAAACAAAAGCACGAAACAAAACATTGTATGAGTAAAAAGTTTGTCATTATTTCTGTAAAAACTTGGTCGACGCGACGGTCTTGATAGACGAGAGACGTTTTTTTTTACACATTTGGTTGGTGTAATTGTGCGTTCAAGAGAAAGACGCATATATTACTGTTAAGTTTTTAAGCAGTTTTTCCTTGTTAGCTTTTTACATTGCTGTTTAAATTCTACAATATTGACTATCGTTGATTTAATTAACAAGCTAGATAAAAATTGTGATAGTAAAGAAACCTGCTACAACTATGACTTGCACTACTCAACCACTTTGTTACATGGTCAGATATACACTAAAAAATCACAAAATTAATATAAATAAGTTCTTCACTTCAGATTACTAACTGTCCATTTAACTACGAAAAATATCATACAATAATACATATTTGTGTACCGTTAACAAAAACGTCACATTATAATTTTGAACTTCACACGTCGAACTAGTTTTCTCGTATTACCTAAAATTAGAACGAATTATGGTCAAAAATGTTTAACATACCAAGGAGCACAGCTATATAATAGATTACCTTCCATAATAAAAAATGTAAACTCAATTAACGTATTCAAATGCAAACTTGCTGAATACTTAATGGTTGATAACTCTCTTTTAGATAAATAAGCTGGGTAAGCTGATGGTGTTCTGCTAATGTAATATTTTTAAGGCTAAAACGGAAAAAATACCTATGATATTTTTAGTTTAAGTTTAACTATGTTCTCATAGAAGTGACTTGTAGTCTTATTTAAGAATAAATGTCCTTAAACCTAACTTACTGTACTACGTTTTTCTAAGATAAAAGTTCAAAATTATACAACGTCACTCCAACCTCGTATTAGCAGCTTGGCTTTAACACTTTACATTAAGCCAAAGTTGTCTACAGCCTACAAAATGAATTAGTTGAAAAGTGGGTCAAAGAGAGCTCTTCCTCGACGTCACCCACCTGCGTATTTTTGCCGTAATGTCATTTTTATCTTAACTTTGACGCAATATTAAGTTGTTTTCAACATAATCTTGTTTATATTTTGGATATTAACGGCCTGTTTATTTTGCCTTATTTTTGGAAGTAATGAAGTTGGATGTTTTTTGAGAGTCTATCTTTTTTAATTTGATAGAGTGATGAAGATGGGATTTTAATAATTTTGGTTAGAATTTTCTGTGTATCTTTTTGTATTAATGATTTTGTACTAGCTGACCCGACAGACGTTGTCATGTCTTAACTATGAACACATCCTCTTTCTTGATATCTGCAGCACGCATTCTGTCAATGTTATGTTAAACCCCACAAAGTTACATTAAACATGTTTATTTGTCAAAAACGCTAAGTATACATTAGATAATTCAATTTTAACCTAGTTCTACTAATCGGAAACACCGCTGCACCTCTGCGACTGCGGACCATTGATCCATAGACGAAGAATAATTCTGGGACGCTTGGATCCGGATAGTGTCAAGTCACTACCGATCGGCCGACTGCTGCAATTTATGGAAGCTACTGGCCTATAGGAGAGTTAAATGAGGCTATAATAACAAAAGACTCACGGAGTTCGACGTGCACACCCAAAGACTCGTCCCCAATGATAATAGTCCTGATTAACGGGCCGAGGCATACAGAATTAAAAGCAGCTAAGTCTTAGCTGCTATTGGTTCTATATACGATTCGTTATATATTATAAAATAAAAAACTGACGCTAATTCACGTTTTCAAACTTTATAAGAGTCCATTTAAAATCGCACACATTTGTCTATGCATCATTTTGAACTAAAACCTTTCGCAATTCTTCGCAGCATATCCTAAAAACCGTTACAAAATCCGGCTTGAAGCGGTATAATCCGGTCGAAGTGCGGACACAGCAGAGGCGTGGCAATCTGTGACAAATGGTCAGCCCGGATGATGGTATTGACAGTAATGAAGCTACCAACGTTAGGTGGTGTCGTGACTTTTTATGGCTTAAAATTGCCGAAAGGAGTGTTGCGAGATGGAAGTAAATCGATAATAGCATAAGTAAGGAATGCAGAGAGAAGGAGTGATCTTAGATTTGTAACGAATAGCCAGAGGCAGCACGGCCCAATGATTCAAAATGTTTGAAAGAAAAAATCTCTGACATAATACTGTCATCTACATAGCGCAATTATAAAGCAACCAAACATAATCGATATCCATTAAAATCTAATATATTTTAACCCTTTTTAGACCACAGATAATATCCATTAAATAAAATAAATTTGAGTCAAACACGGAGGCACAAACAAAACTTCATCTGTGACAATAATACCTATATAGATAAAAGACGCCATTTTGATTCATCGCCAAGAATCTCAAGACGAGTTGCTGATAATCAGCTTACAATAAAGTAAAGTAAATTATCGTAAATTAAAAGTGTTGGCAAACTTGGTCACTTTACAATGTTTTTCTTAGTTTTATATCCATCGCCACCTGCGTGAAACTTGGCCATCGTAAACTAGATTTTTATGTCATACTTGTCCCCCAGTTTATAAATATTGATAGTGTATATAAAACCTATTTTCAGTAAGTAACTAAGAAATTGTTTTGAGTGCGGGGCATACATAAAAGAGGTAGAGCATATGTTTTAAAACTTTCGCGATTTGAGAACATTATTCAAAAATTAGATAAACAGATAAACACTTTTATTGGTAATGATAAATTACACGTCACAAATTATTAGCACATACAAAAACATGAATATAATTGAATCGATAATAAAAACAACGGCGATCTTCGAAACGTCCATAGGTATTTATTTACCTTTATAATAATTACGCGATTCAGACCCGTTGTCTAATTTTTGAAAAGAGGTAGAGCATTTTTGAATGAATGCTATGGAAGAACTATCGTTATTTTCTTTGATCTGCAGCCAAATAGCAAAGCTCGCATTACAATGTTTAGGTTTACTGGATAAGTTAGCATCTGCAATCCTGTGTTTTTGGCCACTACCACATTTTATCAGGTCGTCTGCAAGCCGCACATGAGTGGTTCCTAAAAGTGTGAGTGATTATTCCCTTGCTAAGTGCTCGCATGTAAATCTGACTGCATAGCATTAACATAAGATATTCAAACACTGCAGAGCACGCTTGAGAAAGCGCCGCTCTCGGTCTAACCGCGGCGCGGAACTAGATTAGTACTATACTCTAGTTACTTTAGTATGAAGTAAGTTATGCTAAACGTTACTTGTAAGTGTAGGTTGGAGAGTTCCCTCTTGTCAGTGACTATTCGGAACCAACGAGCATGAAAATATGTAAGACGGTAATGTGTGACTGAGAAGATAAGTATGACATTCAAATCTAGCTGTGCGATGCTTATGCTAGCAAATGATGCCCATGAAATTAAGAAAAATGTTATTCAAAGAGTATATTATTATTTTCCACGCTTCTTTGAATGAAATCTTTGAAACGCTTTTTGAGTAGTAAAATTTTTAGGTTCTTACTAAAATTAGTCAACGTGAACGTAAGATAAATCTAAAAGAAAATAATGACATAAAATCGAAGTTACTATGGCTAAGTTTCAAGCAGGTGGCGATGGGTATAAAACTGAGAAAAATGGTGTAAAGTGACCAACTTGGCCAAAACTTTATATTTACGATAATCTACTTCACTTTATTGTAAGCTGATGTTCAACGTCTCGTGTCGAGTTTCTTGTCGATAAATTAAAATGGCGTCTTATAACGATATTATATATTGTCATGGGAAAAGTTTTGTTTGCGCCTCGAGAAACTGCGCGCTCAAGATAACTTTTATTTATTTAATGGATTATATTGGATATTATCTTAGGTCCGTAGAGGGGTTAGATATTTCCATCGAGCAGAAACAGAGGGGGCAAGTAACTGCCCTGTGATTCTCATCCAGGTCCTGACGTCATCACATCGACGTCAGTGGAATGGCAACAACTCTAAAGCGCTAACATTTTACTTAAACTGGAAAAAGAATGAAGTGTTGTAAAATCTTGTAAAAACTATTTGGATAGTCGTTTTAATGCTATGGATGGCAACATATTTCATGTTGCCATCCATAGCATTATTTGTGTTTCAACACCTAGTGACATCTAGTTTTCGATTGTCAAATCTCTACTTGTTATACTTAATAGTTTCGTTATTGACAGGTAGACGGAAAACAGAAGAGCGCAGGTTTTTAACACCCCCTCACCCCCGCAAAACTTAATCTAGTTACCGCACCTCTACTCTGTTTATGCTTTATGTATATTTTCATATACAATCAATATTAAAAATTAACGTTTCGGTCTCTATTATGATGTGTAAAATCCTTTGGCTGTTTCTTCGTGGAGTACAACAATGCCGCTTAATTAACAATTGCTTAAACAGTCTAGAAAGTCTAGCTAAACGCAATGTCGGTATACAAAAATAATATACCTAGCTGGACGTAGCCCGGGGTCGCTCAATCATTATCTTTATGTGTGAACCCAGTAGTTTCACATAAATGAAAAAAAGCAAAAATAAAAAATAAATAGCACAACTGAGAACCATGAAGGTTTTGTTCAGTCAACCAAATAACACGTAAAATCAACACAACTTATAAAAAATATATTATTATCCAACTTCTTTTTATATAATATCCGTATCCATAGCAACCATCTTGCTTGACTAACAATTTTCGTGGGACGTAAGCACCTGCTACGCCCACGGTTCTTTATATTCTTGTAAATATTCAACAGTGCTCTTTGATGTTGTATCTACTAAGGAAAAGTAATGATTATCTTGTAAAGGTCTTTATTTAATGTCGAAAGGCAGCATTAGCATTATCAATATAATTTTGTGGTTGATATAACTAAAAGAAAGTCAAAGAAATTCATAGTTGAGATGAATTTATATTTTTTCGAATATTGTACTTAAAATCGGTTTCAACTAGTTCTGAATAAGTCCCTGGTAGCCTATTTGTAAAGGAACTTAACTATACGAAACTTTTTAACATTATGCTAAAATTATTAGGCCTAAAATGACATTTAAATTAAAGCTCTGGATGGAAATGGAAAGAATAAAGCAACTCACTGTTTGTTTTTGTTTATTAAATGTTATCCAATAACAAATACGGCCTGCAAAGAAAACTCTGTAAGATAGTTACTTACTGAATAACACGTTAGAATATCTATAAGCTCATTTTGTCCTTTCCATAATTCACGAGAGAACCAAGTATAACAAATATTTACGTCACACAACTACGGTCCAAAAAAGCGCCGCTCGATCATCACAGACACACAAAAGTATACACAAAAACAAAAAAGAACAAACGATTATTTAAACACAGCTTTAGGGCAAACCCGGCAAGATACGTCTCAGTGAATAAATTGTCGCGGCGGTGGTGGTGTCCGCGAACAACCGCCCAAAAAAATTGCGAAAAAACGCACCATATGAGCCCACTGAAATGGCAGTCAAACATGTTGGCACTGTACATATGCCATTGTCTGTTTGCGCAGACTGGTTAAAAACCCATTTGTGTCTAGATTAAAAAACGGAATTTTAAAACCCTGCGGGATGGATGTGTGATCAACTTTTGTTTCAACTTTATTGAGTTAGAAAAGGATGGCTGGATACGAGTACAATACTGCAGTGAAATAAATTCTATTACATTGACAGTTTTACTATTTCTATAACCCGTTACGTGCACACAATTCACAAATATACAAAAGGTCAATTCTTGTTATTTATAATCAAACTAGCGACCCGCCCCGGCTTCGCACGGGTACAATGCTGATACTAAATACACTACAGAAAAACTGTGAACGTTGTATATAAAAACACAGCGGCCCGTTCCGGATTCGCACGGGTATATAATATAGGTATAGCCTATGTCACTCACTGAAAAATTATTAAAATCGATCCAGTAGTTTGATTTATTCATTACTGCCCGTGGCCCGCACGCGTTAAATTTGGAGTAAAACAATTCCCCCTTTTTATGCATGTATTATACATAAAAACCTTCCTCTTGAATCACTCTATCTATTGGAAAAAACCGCATCAAAATCCGTTGCGTAGTTTTAAAGATTTAAGCGCACATAGGGACAGAAAAGTCGACTTTGTTTTATACTATGTAGTGATGACAAGGACGCAACTTTTTGATGACGAATTCTAATATTACAAAGTAATATTACAAACAACTAACAAAATAATACATGCGAAATTCAGCCCCAATACAGATCAGAACTATTGCCACATATTTTTCTTTCATACAGTATCTACACACACACTCCTAATATACTATCAAGATAAAATGTTTCATACGAAGCAGGGCAGAATTCACGGTTGACTGAATTTCTGTGTTAAAATTCGGTATTTGCCCACTGGTACACACGGGTACACACACAGATATAGATCTACATAGATAACGCAAGTATCACGATTTGTATTGAAACCAAGCGTGCCGACTTTTTAATACCTATTGTGACGTCACAGCCGAAATTTAGTGACGGGAAATCCAAACCGATTCAAAGACACCGATGCCGCCGATGCCAATCCGCCCAGTACGTTCAACTGGAGCCGTCCGCTATGATTTTCTCTGACAAAAGACGCGCGTGGACTGAAGTTAGCGGCGACCAACCTCGACGCTTGGTCGGGGTTGAGACACGCGAAGTACATGCATTTGCGTTATCTATGTAGATCTATATCTGTGGGTCTTGCATTGCACGGGCAGGCTACACATTCCGAGACCATTTTATACAGAAAATGTATAGCTTGAGGTTTAAACACAGATATAGATCTACATAGATAACGCAGATGCATGTACTTCACGTGTCTCAACCCCGACCAAGCGTCGAGGTTGGTCGCCTCTAACTTCAGTCCACGCGCGTCTTTTCTCAAAGAAAGCATAGCGGACGGCTCCAGTTGAACGTACTGGGCGGATTGGCATCGGCGGCGTCGGTGTCTTTGAATCTGTTTGGATTTCCCGTCACTAAATATCGGCTGTGACGTCACAAAAGGTATTAAAAAGTCGGCACGCTTGTTTATATAATATTAAAGTTGAAAAAAATTAAGAATCCAGCAGGACTCGAACCTGCACCCCCTGGGTATACGCCCCAAGTGCTTTGCCAATTCAGCTATGGATTCGTATGCTGCCGGACTCGAAATTTCTCAACTCTTTTGTGCCAGCCGAAGCTAGACGAACCATTACTTGGTTTTAGCGCCATCTATGCGTTACTTATTCACATAATCGCATACAGTACGTTTGAATTAAGATCAACTCATTACTGTCGAGAGATGACGCATTTTTATCAATACTTGTAATATTTAAAGCAAATTTTAGCTTTGCTATGCCTTTTTGTATTTATATAATATTAAAGTTGAAAAAATTAAGAATCCAGCAGGACTCGAACCTGCACCCCCTGGGTATACGCCCCAAGTGCTTTGCCAATTCAGCTATGGATTCGTATGCTGCCGGACTCGAAATTTCTCAACTCTTTTGTGCCAGCCGAAGCTAGACGAACCATTACTTGGTTTTAGCGCCATCTATGCGTTACTTATTCACATAATCACATACAGTACGTTTGAATTAAGATCAACTCATTACTGTCGAGAGATGACGCATTTTTATCAATACTTGTAATATTTAAAGCAAATTTTAGCTTTGCTATGCCTTTTTGTATTTATATAATATTAAAGTTGAAAAAATTAAGAATCCAGCAGGACTCGAACCTGCACCCCCTGGGTATACACAAAAGAGTTGAGAAATTTCGAGTCCGGCAGCATACGAATCCATAGCTGAATTGGCAAAGCACTTGGGGCGTATACCCAGGGGGTGCAGGTTCGAGTCCTGCTGGATTCTTAATTTTTTCAACTTTAATATTATATAAATACAAAAAGGCATAGCAAAGCTAAAATTTGCTTTAAATATTACAAGTATTGATAAAAATGCGTCATCTCTCGACAGTAATGAGTTGATCTTAATTCAAACGTACTGTATGCGATTATGTGAATAAGTAACGCATAGATGGCGCTAAAACCAAGTAATGGTTCGTCTAGCTTCGGCTGGCACAAAAGAGTTGAGAAATTTCGAGTCCGGCAGCATACGAATCCATAGCTGAATTGGCAAAGCACTTGGGGCGTATACCCAGGGGGTGCAGGTTCGAGTCCTGCTGGATTTTTAATTTTTTTCAACTTTAATATTATATAAATACAAAAAGGCATAGCAAAGCTAAAATTTGCTTTAAATATTACAAGTATCGGCACGCTTGGTTTCAATACAAATCGTGATACTTGCGTTATCTATGTAGATCTATATCTGTGGGTTTAACTGTGTACGTTTCCCTCTGTTATTTAAGCTCGCATTGTTAGGGAGATTAAAATAAGTGCAAAACGTCTGACTACACTTAAAATGTTATTCTTTGCGCCAAATTACGGATTTCATACGCATTCTTGTTATGTTTTGAAGATTTTTTTGTACTCTTTCGAGTATTAGTCTGGCTTTTGTTGTGGATGTTACTTTTTAATTAAGGGCTGGTTCTGTGAAATGAGAATGCAGCTGGTATGATAAATGGCTTGAGGCGCAAGACTCGAGGATGTTTCACAAGCCTTGAAATATTTTATTCTACCCGCCATCCCTGTAAATAGGTATAAGGCATATCACAACTACTGAAAAGGGCTTTTCTTTTTTGGCTGATATTAAAGGTCTAGAAAAACATAATTTCACCCCTATATTACGCTGAAGGGTGTGGCAGAGGTGTACAACACTCACATTTCACTTGTTATGTTTAGGTAACATGGGACAGGGGGTGAGCAAAATAAAAGCGGCACGATTTCAGCTCCGCTTTTATTTTGTCGCATCTTTAAATTTAATAATAAGTTATTGTAAATACTTCACAGATATGTTTAAATACTGCTTTTATTAATCGGAAAAGTTTGTGTTACTATTTGATATTGAAGGGATTCTAATGAATGTCTTTTTTTCTTACTTGTAGTCTAGATTAAGATAAAGGCTATATTAATTGAGTTAGGAAGTGCGCGGAGCAGAAGCTTGCAATTTATAAAATCGCGATTATCTGCAAGTTGGTTGCATAAAATATAATAAGATAGATAGATAGATAGAATACACTTTATTGCACCCAAAAAATAAGACACATTATGGAACATAATTTAACATTAAGACATGTACAGTGGGCCAAGCAATTCGATATGCAGGACAAAAACTTCTACGCCATAATGAAAACTGAATGCAATAGATATGCATGTGGGAATAACATATTTAATAAGTGTAATATATTCATTATTTAGATATGTAATTCACTTTTCCATAACTGGTGTAGTAAGACTTTACTATGACTTGGAAGTTTTTGCCCTGCATACCTAACTCGTTGGCCCAGTGTACAATGGGCGGCCTTATCGCTAAAAAGCAATATCTTACAGGCAACCTTTATAATAAGCATTATTCATTTTCTTGCTTCGTTACAAAAAATGGAGTAGGTACCTTAAGAAACTAAGTGCATTCACCACTTTTACGATGGTGCATTTCCTCTTAGTTTTGATGGCCGCATAAAAAGAAAGCGGTTTGCCGATATTAAAATCTGGTGCAGCAGGTCGTCTGAAACCTCTAGGATATTGGAAAGTACTACTCTAGTATCGACTAAGCGTTAGGTTAGATTAGTGTAGTACCTACTTTCATTTGGGTTGTAAATTTTGTGTTCCTTTCTGTTGTAACAGAAACGTATTATTTCAATCTTCTTCTTCTTCGTCGTGTCGATGGCAAGTCAAAATTTATTTTGACTTGCCATCGTGGTGAAAGGATTAGCCAATTCGCTTTGGAGTCCTCGAATTGCCCAGGGTGCGCCGGACGTAGGGAATCGTTGTGTACGTCACTCGAGGAGGCTCCTTTCATGCACCCATTAAAATATTATACATACTTATATAATTATTGAAAAAATGATATTAATTTTTTTATCGTTGATAGACACGCGTTTGATTACGAACTCACCTGATGGTAAGTGATGATGCGGTCTACAATGGAGCACGCTTATCTATGAGATACCTATTTACTTTTGCTTTGAAAACACCCATTATACTCATGCGAAAACAAACTCGGGCAGGGCATTCCATTCTTTAGCAGTTAGCATGAGGAATGTTGAAGCGAAACGCTTTTGAGGAACCATGAAGCAATGCTGCAGTGCCGTTTGTCTGGTAGTTCGATGGTGAAATGGGGACGGAGGAACAACGTTGTGAAATTTATTTCTATTTAAAAGAATAACTTCATTAAACTTAATTATTTCTTCATGATCCTTCACCTGCTACTACTTGGTGTCGGCGCAGTATGTTTTGTCCTTCCATTATTTTTTATCAGACATGATCTCAGCACTTATTCTCTAATACAAAATATCTAAAGAAACAGTCATATTCATGTTATTTTAATAAAGCACAAAATAATTTGTAAAAGGCAATTACTCGATCTTGCACAATTTTCGGTATAATAATTCCTTACTGCGATCTTGCACATTTTTCGGTATGATAAATCTAAAATGTAGCTACAATAATACCCGAATTAGCAAAATTACGCATCTAACTGAAACTCAGTTAAACCACAACAGTGCTGCAAGGAAACCAGTTTACTAAATTAGTTAGTATTTAGTATTCAGACTTCGCCTTCGCCTTAAAACAGTACTTTCATGCATGTTCCGGTGTTTATGACTAGGAGATGTTGTAATTCCTTGCCAGCTACGGTTTTGTATGCAGTATGACGGTTTGTGATGGTGTAGGTACTTGATTTATGCAGAAAGTTATATGCATGCAGCGAAGAATTCTGTTCTTCATCAGCGTGTAAGTCAGTAAGTGATTAAGCTCAAGAACCTTTACGATAAATCGGGCTAATTGTAGATTAGTCGCTACATTAGACCGAGGCATTGCACAACCTTGTTCATTTCACCATCAGACCTCCCGACAAACGGCACATCGGCATCGCTTCATTGTAAATATTCTTCAAATACACACCAAGCGTTTTGCTTCAACATTCCTTATGCAAGCTGCCAAAGAATGGAATGCCCTGCCCGAGTCTGTGTTTCCGCATGAGTACAAACTGGGTGTATTCAAAGCAAAAGTAAAAAGGTATCTCATCTATCCACAATAAAAATAGTAGATTGTATCATAAGGGAGCAAAATAATATTTTTAGGGCGAGGGCGCTTTTTTGAATCCAGAGCGAAGTGAGGGATTCTAGAGTAGAATCCCGAGCGTAGCGAGGGATTCTATAGTAGAATCCTGAACGTAGCGAGGGATTCAAAGTACGTCGCCCGAGCCAAAAATATATTTGCGCCCGAGTCATACACTCTACTTTTCATCACCCATATGAGAAAATAAAATATGCCTCATATTTTCTTATAATATATTATTATTTAAAAAAAATAGATAAACGTGGGATAAAAATTTATATTTACATTTGAGACGTTTTCGCAATGGTGAAAATTTATTGTTACAGTTTTATTAGGAATAGAGATTGTTTTTATATTTTGCGTGTTTGTAATAATATCCGAATCTGACTCCTTCGGAGGAAAAGGCGACGGTAAATCTTCTTGCTTGGATGTAGATGGGCGCGGTGACGATGGTATGGAGGGATTAACTGTAGGTGGTAATTTAATGTTTTCCACTATACGTTCACAAGTTTTCACCTTGTTCTCAATGGAATCTTCAATGTAGCTCTCTGCTACAGAACTCGACTTCCATCCTCCATGTCGTTTGAGAACAGTTAAGTCCGCCCCAGAATCTGCTAAAAGGGTAGCAGAAGTACGACGAAAACAATGTCCAGTGTACAACTTGATATCTGGTAATTTCAAATATGTAGCAATTTCTTGTGGCATGATAGAAAATTTATTTTTTCCCATTACTTGTTTAAAGCACTTCCCATTTTGATAACGAACGAAAAACCGATTACTCTTCATATCAGCAGGACGTAGGTCCATGTATTTCTGTACAATAGTTTTATATTCTCCTCGGATTACGAAAGATCGGTCAATTTTCGTTTTTGTATCGGTCAGCTTTATTAATAGTAAATCATCCGAGTGATTTTCGATATCATCAACAGATATTTTTAAAAGTTCATTCCCACGACAAGCTCCATGTATTCCAAAAATTAAAGCCACCTGTAACAAAACAGAATGTGTATTAAATAAATGTCTATCAAGCTAAAGTTTCCAATAAAATACGCATTTTAAAACACTTTATATGTAGTTACTTACTTTTACGGCAAGAAAAACTTCGTCGGGTGCCTCATTAAGGAACTTCTCCACGTTTTTGACAGTGAAAACTTTGGATTTTTTGGGCTTATATCCATCAGACATCCTCTTCAAATACGCTATTAATTTCGAATATGTGTCTAGTTTTACGTCATTATTACAGCTGACTGTTGATTTCAACATCGAGAAGATACTCCAAAGTGTAGAAGGTTTTTTTGTTTTGCCTAAGTATTGGAAATAGGCCAAAAACACAGATTCGGAAAAATGCTTGGCGCCTCTTGCATTTCTCCATTCAATAAAATTTCTATATGCTTTTACATATTGCTCCCGGGATTTCGCAGGTAATATATTATCAATCACATTTTTTGCATCAGCTCTTATATTTTCAGGAGTTAATTGTATACTGTCACTGTCGCTTGAAGAACTCATTTTTCAAATGGTTTTACTATAAATTTCTATCCTTTAAAAAATTACACCAATGCGGACTGTAAGTACAATTCGCGCGCTTTGAATTTGATTTCTTTTTTTTTTATTCAGCCGGGGCAACGAGTCTATGGGCCGTCGTATTAGCAGCCAGTCATTCAAACTATATTTGCGTTCGATTCCCTCGGCGCTGAACACTAAGATGTTCCAAATTCAAAAAGTGTGCCTAAAAGTACTTTTAATCCCGCTTAACGGGGATTAAAAACTCATTATTGCCCGCTCAAAGTTCCTTACTGAAAACACCAACTTTGGTCGCATTTAAAGGCGAACCAAGTCGTCTTTTTCGAATAGGTGGGATGAAAAAAATATTTGAACCAGCAAATCCGTTCCTTAAGTCCGGTTTTTACGTGCAGTTAGCAATAAAAGTAGCTGAACACTTTTACATATTTAAACTTCTATACAATTAACATTTTTCGCATTTAAAATATACCTTTTATAAATAATGCACATATCAATCACTATTAGTTTTAATTCATCCAATCATTAACTAATTAAATTTTTCGGAATTAAGCGACTTTAAAAATTTGTTTGTGCGTAGCTACTTCTGCTGATTGTACCTTTTGTTATAATCCATGCAATACTTTTGACGTGTAAACAAATAAAAAATCAAAGTTCGTCGTAATCAACAATTAATACTTCACCAGGTAAACTAGTTAAAAAATCCTTCTAAAATAATATTTAGATAAAAATCCTACCTTTGCATCTCCGCATTTACTCTCATATAATAACAGTCACATTCAATCTTAGTTTTAAATTCATTCTCTTGGACACAGATTCCAAGTTAGTGGGTCACACGAAATTAAATTTTTCCACAAAACATTTTACTTCGCGACTGAAAATAAATTGCCTTCACGGCATGCATGAGACAGCATTTTATTACGTAGCTACCTGCATTATATTTTTTGTGTTGAGTGGTACTTAGTACTAGATAGCAGTTGGTTATTTACAAAGACAACGTGTACTGTGCGTTATTACATTTGTATGGAAAACAATCAGCCCATTGTTCCACCTAAACGGGTTGATACTAATGGTATTCTTCTCAATAAATTTCTTCTTAACCGCCGTCCGCTTAATACTTATCCCACACGAATTTACTGCTAAAACTACTGCACACTCAACTTCAGGCGTCATTTCACCGACGTACATCTTCACGACCCCCCTACACCCCCCTACATACGTTTAAATCGTTTAACTTTCAAGATTAAGGCTCAGTTAGCATTTCTTGCCCATGGGACTGCTGATGGTTGAGGAACAATTTTAAAGCCAGTTTGAATTGTTGTTTTTGTGAGAAATGAACTGGAAGGGTATTAAAAGACCTTTGTGAGATATTTGTCAAGGGATAGTTTGCGGTGATTGCAGTTTTAGTACTGAATAAATTAGTCTTACGAAGAGAAACCCAGTCCCACTCTACGCACCCATATCCATCCTTACGTAATTATAAAACAAACACGCCGCGTCTCATTGTTAGTTCGGAATTAATTTAAAAAACGAATTACATTGCAGCATTCACTAATAGTTAAAGTGATTGATATTAAAGGTATTTGATTTGCCAAAGTCGACATACAACGCGGGTAGCTAGTAATATGTAATTAAATGTCTCTACAGCAGTTTGCAACTAATTAGACGATACAATCAAAAATTATGACTCCAGTGAGGCTCGTACCCACACCTCTGGGTTCTACATAGCCAGCGCGTCGCCTCGCCTAAATGAGCTGTCATTCATGACAGCTATAAGTTGTCAAATTGGATTCAGCTGTGACTTGATTCCATGGCTGAAGTTGATAAGGCGCTGGTTACGTAGAACTTCACAGGTGTGGGTTCGAGCCCCAATGGAATTATAATTTTTCAACTGTAATATTGTATATTAAATGTTTATCCAAGCTAAAATTTTCTTCAACTCATGGTCATAATACTTAATTTAAAAAATGATGTAAAATGGACATTTATTGCAATTCAGTAGAAAGCAGCACATAAATCATTGCAAAGAAATATGGCGCCGTGTTTCTGACACTTTGTGACGTCACACGTATCGTTGCTGCAGGCTTTTCAGGTGGTAAGGCTCTTTCATGACCGAGATTACATGACGGAGGTTACAGCGTTGTTTAACTAGAAAAAAAAACCTGAAAGTTGCTGTAGGCTGTAGGTATATTACCAGGCAACAACTTGCGTTTCATAAGAGCACTAATTACAGCAATGTATGGCAATTATAAATTTTACTTAACATACTTAAATATTTTGTACGTATATTCAATACAGTATATATAAATCGAGGTTGTAGTTTGCCTTACGGCAAGTCGGGGTAAAACAAAGTAGATTAATAAATCAACTATAAAACTATTTTTATAGATATTTCAAAACACTTAAGTCTAAATGCGTTTGTTCCTTCAACAAATAACAACCTTTTAGACAATTTCAAAAGAAATATTTGTTAAATGGATCATGAATCAATTTTGCCGACCTTAAGGCTTGATAACTTTACCACGATTTTTTTAATAAAGATCTATTTATATAATACCTTGAAAATAACATAAACCACAATCATATTTTAATTGCTTCATAACAATTCAGTATATATAGCTTAACAATAAAACCGTTTTACCAAACCAATTCCTTAGAAAATCATTTAACATGTGTTTTCAAGAATTGATTTGGCCAAACGAAAGAAATTCTCGTAGAAAGTAATACTAAAACGAATCAAAATGAAAGTTCTTCAATCGCATAGTCCACATAAAGTGATGGATTGCAAACTGTCTCTATGATTGGCGGTTCAATATTGCATTTTTTGTGAACTATTCAAATATCCAATAGTAACCGGACTGTGGTTTTTCTGAAAATTGGAATATCGGAAGTTCAGGTTAGATGGAATTCAAATGTTGCTCTATGACTAGTGCCGGTTTGAGCCGGTGTATGTTTTGTAACACATTTTTTATTTTGAGGGTTCCCAGTTTCCACCCAGATTTAAATAAATAATAAATAAATAACTATTCCACAACTCACACACAACGCCATCTAGTCCCAAACTAAGCAGAGCTTGTACTATGGGTACTAGAATAACTGATACTAATACATATATACTTTTCTTTTGTAAATACATACTTATTATACATAGAAACACCCAGACTAAGACAAACCCCTATGTTCATGCACACAAAGATTTGTCGTAAGCGGGAATCGAACCCACGACCTCGGCGTCGCAGGCAGGTACACTACCCACTCCGCCATCCGGTCGTCAAATGTACAGTTTGCATGTGTGCAACCTAAGTAGATATAAAATACTGGACGAAGTTGATTTGATAACATAACATCACGCCTATATTACCCAGAGGGTATCCACACTTCACCTGTTATGTTTAGGTCCCATGGGATAGGAGGTGAGCCTTTCGCCATCCACCGGGCACAATTCCAACTCGGTGCTGCTATTGAGAATTTTCTGACGGAAACTCATCAAATAGCACTTTCCCGGACCCGGGAATCGAACCCGAGACCTCGCAGTGAGAGACGCATACGCTAACCACTAGACCATCGAGGCATTTTTAAAAAGTTAGACAACGGGTCTGAATCGCGTAATTATTATAAAGGTAAATAAATACCTATGCTCGACGTTTCGAATGACTTGCATCATTCTTGGTCACGAGTCGACTTTTTACCTTTTTACCTTTAATTTATTGATTGATGTATTGACTAAATGTTGACATAGATTACATTATTTATTTTGACGATTTATTTTTTCCTTGTAAATTTAAAATTTTATTTATTAAATTACTATACTTGTTTTAATTTCTAATCTAATGTACTTAATTCTTTATTATTTATATCTTTAATTTTATTAATTATGTATGTGACTTTACTAATGTTATAAAATGTATTATTTTTGGCGTTATTTTGTGACATATTATTATTATAAGAAAATGTAAAAACCTGACATGTAACATTGAGTTATCAATAAAGAATTGTATTGTATTGTATTGTAATAATTACGCGATTTAGACCCGTTGTCTAATTTTTGAAAAATGTTCTCAAATCGCGAAAGTTTAAAAACCATCGAGGCAGTTTGTGAAGTCTGATTGATTATGATCTCGATATTGTCGGAAGAAACATATTTTGATACGTTATTACGAGCAATACTTTTTCGTAGTCTGTTCTTAAACAATCAAGATATAAATATGTTGAAATGAATGTTTCTTTAATTTCAAATCTATTTTAGTCACAATATAAAAATAAAAAATATATTGTATGCTATAAACACAATAGTTATTACATGAATTATAATGCTAATTACAGCAAACAGAAATAGCGACACATTTATTATACAACAATATAACAATTTTAATCGACTGCGTGTACATTGATCGTGACTTCACATACGTGCGACATTGGACACGACAGGTCATTCAGTACCTACATAACATACATGGTGGTAAACACCGCATCAAAAAGAGAAGTAATATCGTATAACATTGAATTCACACACTTAATACGATTACTTGCATTTCTGTACGGTGCAAATGATCCCGTTATTATTATAACAAGAATAGCTAAAGTAGGTTATTTGCAAAATTTAGGTAGACGTCCGTTGGCAAATATAATTATTTCTCTATAAAAAATATTAAATCATAAGCCGCGCTGCGCGTCGCCGTCTTTACGTGCAAAACAGCAAAACGACAAAACAATAATAAAATAATAATATAATACGTATGTTAGACTAAGGTGTTTATGTTTATGGGCCTTGATGCCCGCAATAATAATAATAATAAACATTTATTTCAGGCATAACTACCCATATTAAAGTAACAATATAAATGATTTGATTTGATTTGATTTTGATAAGTATGATTATTACTGCGAGTGCCTAAAAAGTACTGGAGGGTGTGTGAAGTCTACCAATCCGCACTTGGTCAGCGTGGTGGTCTATGGCCTAATCCATGAGAAGAGCCCGAGCCCAGCAGTGGGACATGTATTAGATACAGGACTGCTATTTTTAACACGCTTATATTAGCTTCACCTGTATGTATGATGTATGTATGTAACCGAATCATTTGGACTCGCTTTTGACCCCACTTTAAACGGACAGATTTCATTCAAATTTTGCACACCTGTCAAAGATCGATGACAATGCAATAATTCGATAAAAAAAAATAAAAATATAAAATAAACGCTCTTATAAATAAACCAAACTAAAAAGTAGAAAGTAAATAATAGTTAAAAAAAACTAAAAAACACGCTTTTAAAGTACTTCTAACTAAAAAGTGAAAAATAATTCCTTAAAAAAATACTAGTATTTTTGTGAAAAAGCGTGGGTTGCTCGATAGACGAAAAATATGGCACAGAGCGCCCCACGCTTTTTCACAATAATACTAGTATATTTTGTTCATTACAATTTTCAGCTTATATTAGGAAATATTTTTTACTTTTTAGTTAGAAGTACTTTAAAATCGTGTTTTTTAGTTTTTTTAAACTATTATTTTTATTGTTATTAAGTACGATAGTTCTAAACGCCTTAATGTTCACTAAATTTCTTAATGATAGTTAGCAGCAGAAATTTGTTTGAACCCTGTTTTATTTTATATTATACGTGTCGTGTACTACCTGCAATGTCTACTATAACTTTAATCAACACAATGAAAGAATATCACAACTATTCAGCGTCAAATTAAACGTCCTGAAAATATAGTTAAATAGTATAAAAGATTTACATAAAAACACTCACGTCTTACCCCATAAAGTGACAAAAATGTCCCAAGAAATGGGAACCCTCTCGTCTCGGAGGAAAGCGAGCGTTATCGCCCCCCATAAACGTATGTCACATCTCACTCATAAATACCACTACATTCACTATTTACACACCCCTCCTACTAAATATTGTTCAACGATAAACACTTTATAACGAAAAAGAGCTTATTTTTTCGCCGAAAATAGTATGGAAAAGATTGTGAGAAAAAAATTGGCCTCTTTGCGTCAAAAATTGGTACGAAAAAAATTAACTGATCCCAAAACCTATAAAACATCATCGCTCAAACGCAACCAATTTAAAACCCGTCACTAATATCGAATAAAAACCAGGAAACAATCGAGTTCAAATCGAACAATCACCGATTTCGTTTAATCAAGTCGCCGAATGAAAACGTCAAACGATCGACTTCAGTATTTTCGTCAAAAATCAGTTGTGTCGGATGAATCTGGAAGGGGCCCGTAATAAATGGATACGGGGCTAAATTCGCTGAAACCCGCTCTGAAAGCTGTACTGGGTCCCGTAGAATAATTTATTAAAAGGCCGTAGAGCTTTTGTTGAACGCTGGGTAGGGGTGGCACGGAGGAGAAATACGGTGTATTTGCGTATTTGCTTTGACTATTATGTTTGCTGTAAAATATTCGTCAGTATTACAGTTCTAGATTTTCGGCGTTGCTTGCTTTTATTTCTTAGTTAAAGAGCTGATAATTAGTTGTGTCTAATTTATGCTCTTGATAACTTTATGACGAGATTCTCATTTACGTTACAATCAGAAATGAGAAATCAAATCATTTATTTCCATGGGCCCAAGGGGCGCTTATAAAACTCAACTAATTAAATTATAATACTTTTTGCAATAAAATGATATGACACCGGCGCTTAGATTGACTTCATTGCCAAGATCAATACAATTTCTTTTTCGGTAATGATGATGGGAAATATTGTACACTTTAAAATGCTTTTTTTGCCGACTAACAGATCTTCTCTTTCGCAATGGGCCCATTTGTGCACATAATTAATGACTTTAATTGTTACGTTAGATAAATGATTGGGGGCACCCCTGTCACGTCGGCATGTCACAAAGCATCCATCATGCAAAGATGGCGGCGCGGCGGTGCCAGACGACAGAGGCCTGGCTACTGATGTAACATTACCGATATTAATTTGTAGTAATTGTGTATAGTATTAATGTCACTAAAAGCGTGTCTTATCGACTTGATCCACGGTTAGTTTTGCAGGTTTTATTAAGTACAATTTAAATTTGCATAGAGTTATAAGTCAAATTTGTACAGAGTTATCAGGCGGTTAACTATCTTAACAATTTTCCAAAAAAAAAACCGTCTTCAATTACTATAATTCTATACATGAAAAAAGAAGACGAATTGAGAACCTCCCCCTTTTTTAAAGTCGGTTAAAAATATCATAAGCTGATGAAATCGGGGCTTGAAATGTTGCTGAGCATAGCACTAATTATCAAGTTGTTGACACGCTTGTTAGCTATAGCTACCTTTGCCTGTCCCGTCTCGTGCGAATTCTTTGTACAAACAATTTAAAATAACAACTTGTCAAGTCTTATCTGTACCTTTCTATCCCTCATAATTGAATAAAAACTTAGTCTTAACGAATTAAAAGACTTTCGCAGCTCGTAAAATAGTTTGAAACAACTTGAAACCTTTTTCATCACCTAAACCGTACCTTTAAAATCTAAACAATGTTGAGGAGAGAAACCATGAATATTTTACAATGTATTAAAGTACAAGGTGTGGTGCGATGAGAACAAATTCTATGAGTTTGGGAAATTGAGTTAGCTCCCCTCAAGTCAGGTAAACATTTTTTATAATATTAAAGTTAAAAAATTAAGAATCCAGCAGGACTCGAACCTGCACCCCCTGGGTATACGCCCCAAGTGCTTTGCCAATTCAGCTATGGATTCGTATGCTGCTAGACTCGAACTCTTTTTGTGCCAGCGTCATAGGTATATATGTATACCTTAGCTAGACGAACCTTACTTGGTTTTAGCGCCACCTATGCGATGAGTGATAAGTCACTTAGTCACATACAGTAAGTTTGAATTAAGATCAACACAATACTGTCGAGAGATGACGCATTTCTATCAAATACTAGTAATATTTAAAGCAAATTTTAGCTTTGCTATGCCTTTTTGTATTTTATATAATATTAAAGTTGAAAAATTATTATAAATAAAATACAAAAAGGCATAGTAAAACTTAAATTTGCTTTAAAATATTACAAGTGTTTCTGGTAAACATGTTTCATATTTTTCAATGGTTTTGTTTGCGGTACTTGATGTATGTGGACCAGGTTTGTACATTTTACTAAGGTAGTTAATACACGTACGATTGACGTTGAACGATGCATTTGCTGTTAAAGAGAGCCAATAAGAGCTGCACTGTTAGACAGTCGATCGATATTGTAAATGCATACAAAAGGATTAATCTACACTAATATTATAAAGAGGAAAACTTTGCAGCTAGTTATTAATAAACTGCCTCGATGGTCCAGTGGTTAGCGTATGTGCCTCTCACCGCGAGGTCTCGGGTTCGATTCCCGGGTCGGGCAAAGTGTTATTTGTGAACTTTCCGTCAGGCAATTCACAATAGCAGCACGGAGTTGGAATTTTCCCGGTGGATGGCGATAGGCTCATCCTCAATCCCATTGGACCTAAACAAAATATGCTCCGAGAGGCATGATGCTATGTATATTTTATTTTCTTTAGCCATTCTTTATAAGGAGCGTATAAATTTAATCATATGGTATCAAGTCCCAATTACATAAAATCTGCCTACCTGTTGTCAAGCCTCCATAACACATACTCCAGAAAACTTCAAACTGTCATTATCTCCGCACAGGTGTAAACGAAACTAAAGTGATTTTACAAACTTTATTCCGACAAGTTTGAGAGGAACTGTCGCCAATAGTGGCTGGTGTAATCTCCGGTATATTCAAGTTAGGAGGGTTATACCGAATGCAGGTTGCGCTTTCATACAAGTTGTGAAAGTTGTCGTGAATAGAATGTCAGCTACAGTGATACGGAAATTAGACGTGAGTTTGGAATTTAGTTTGGTATTGTTGCATGTTAATCTTGCAACTGTTATATTTCTGCCCTGTAGAATGTTAAGTAAGGCTAATTTATGCAATGGAAACAAAATGGTTTGTCTACATACAACACCATAGAACACACCTTTTGATTTCTGTGAAATGTAACGTAACTTACGGTTAAAAAAATGTTTCCACGTAACCATAACATACACTATAGCATAGCTAAACATCGTATTAGACTTAATACCATTCGTTTGGTTATTTATTTAACAATAAAACTGATAGCGTTTGCGAATCAATAACCTAATCAATAAAGTTTGTGAATAGAGAAAGTGACAATTAAATTGACAATGACATTTGACACCACAACACCTGTATCCAATGCTGTGGCCAATGGAGGCGACCGTCCTACCCCTGGATGGCTGAACTTGGCTTGTAAAAAAGTGCTTCAGCATTAAGCACGACAGTACCTATTTTGTGAACTTTGGTAAGCTGTGAATTTTGGGAATAGTTTGAAGCATGCTAAGCTGAAAAGAAACTTTATCTACGTCTTAAATCAGTTCATTTGACTTGCACTCGTGTATGACTATAGCTCCCTTAGTGCCAAGACATGAGCCACAAATATTTTAAAATAACCAAGGTTTTAACTACTTTTTACACAGTCCAAAAAAACCTTTTTTTTATTTTTAGTACATTTCATAAAAGTCCCACTTTCTTGCTCAAAGCTTTTATTACAGCTGACCTTCGCAATATTTATGAACACAAAAAACGGCAAACGCCCCAAAAAATACAATTCCAAATAAACGTGACGTTTCAATTATCCGGAGAAACAAAACGTATTCCGGTAATGCCAACTTTGTAAATTTAAATTCTAAAGTAAATTCTATTTAGTACTGCCAGTGTCCAACACTCCAGTGCTTCGCGTAGAATTGCGGAATTACGCAGAGCAAAGCAAATTGACAGGGCGCATAATATTATAGACCAACAATTTTTTTTCCTTGCATTAAGAATATTTAGATCTATTTTTAACTGTTAAATGCCAAGTAACTAAAAACATAGTTTTTTCCTGTTATTGGTCAAAACATTGTTTACTTACTTCCTTATTGTTTCATTTTTTTTCTCAAAGCTTTCATTACAGCTGACCTTCGCAATATTTATGAACACAAAAACGGCAAACGCCCCAAAAAATACAATTCCAAATAAACGTGACGTTTCAATTATCCGGAGAAACAAAACGTATTCCGGTAATACTAACTTTGTAAATTCAAATTCTAAAGTAAATTCTACGCCAGTGTCCAACACTCCAGTGCTTCGCGTAGAATTGCGGAATTACGCAGAGCAAAGCGAAGTCAAAGGGCTCATTTAGACTAACCAATTCTTTCAAGCATATCAAAATATTTAGATCTATTTTTAACTGTTAAATGTTAATTTACTAAAAACTTTGTTTTTTCCTGTTATTTGTCAAAACATTGTTTACTTCCATTGTATTGTTTCACGTTTTTACACAAAGCAGTTATTACGACTGACTTTCCTAATATTTTTTTGTGAACAGAAAAGGCCAAACCTTCCAAAAATACAATTCTAAATATACGTTTCAATTATCCGGGTAAACAAAACGTATTACGGTAATGCCAACTTTATAAATTCAAATTGTAAAAGAAAATTATATTTAGCGGAGTCAGCGTCCAACACACCAGTGCTTCGCGTAGGACTGCGGAATTACGCAGAGTAAAGTCACGAGGCACATCATTGTAGTCTTTATTTTTAGCAAAAGACCAAACCAATCACTGTTGTTTTAAAATAATTTCAAGGTATAGCAAGCGTGATAGTCATCATGTGTTTGTTAATCTCGTCTCAACTATATTTCACTAAATTAATAAATAAAAATTGTTCTCTTAAGTCTCAATAGGGGTCTCGCTTACGACCGAGTTTTTCTAAGAATATCTTCAAGAAGATGTTTACTAGTTATTACCAGTGGTTCTCCGTTTCTCACTGCTTTGTTGCAAACCTCTACATAATCTTTTTTTTGAATCTGTCACCGATTGTCGGTCGTGGACTTGATGATACTGTGTTGCACGTAGGCTGGCCGCACATTTTATGTTCCATTGCAGCTTCCATCTCAATCAAATGACTTGAGCTTGAGCGTGTGTAGCGACCCTCACGTAACTTACGATAGAGAGAAAGCTAGTATCTATTATTGCAGAATTGACTTGACAGCTAGCTCCATCATCTTCACACATCTTCCACCAAAATTGGCTAGTCTGGAATGGAAATGGAAAGTGGACTCATTTTTCCGCACTTAGACTCTCATTTGGTCCATTGACTAGTCTGTGCGCATAGCATTATTATAGGAGAACTTAGCAGCGTGAAATCGAGTATTTTCAGTTTTGTTCCGTCTAATTACACGGGGTGTATATGGACTGACGACTGAGCTTCATTTCCCCGCGGCGTTAGTGCAGTACTCGCAACGGTACATGTAACTCATGTTGAAACAACTTTCGTGCGAAAATTGCGCAGGTGCGGAGTTTTGGAGAATTACCCTTTTGGAGTGCATATTAGCTGGGTCATGGGAGGTCATTCACATCTACAAGATATTATGTGTATAGAAATACTTAATAATATACAGAATTTTCTTCTTGTTCTCGCCACAGACCTAAGGATAAACACGTATCAAACGTTTCGTAGTGAAATCTACTTCTCAAAAATATTAATATTAATATAAATATTAAATATGCCACAATTCACACACAGCGCCATCTAGTCCCAAACTAAGCAGAGCTTGTACTATGGGTACTAGAATAACTGTTACTAATACATATATACTTTTCTTTTGTAAACATACTTACAAAATTCAAAATCCTTTATTTGTAGATCATAGGTATAGGTACAGATATTCTCTTAAATAATTACACATTGATCGCTATGTCTTGCCATCATTGGCGTATAAATATAACATATTTCTCATCATAATTACTATACATAATTCTCATCATTATTAAAATCATTCTTTGTTAACAATATTTCAACCATCTTTGTAGTTCAATCACTTAGATACCTAAAGATAACAAAAAATAACATAACATAACATCACGCCTATATTACCCAGAAGGGTATGGCAGAGTTGTACAACACCCACACTTCACTGTTATGTGTAGGTCCTATGGGATAGGGGGTGAGCCTATCGCCATCCACCGAGCATAAATCCAACTCAGTGCTTATTAAAAAAACCCAAATCGAACCTGGATCTTTTGGTGAGAGGCGCATTCGCTAAACGCTGTACCAACGAGGCAGTGATAAAGATATATTTGTTTAATAAAAATCGAACTTCAATTCTCAATACATCACGTCTTGACCGAAAGCAATATCATAAATCTACTTCTACTATCCCGAACAAACTCGCCAACAATACTTCTTCGCAATTTGTTCAAAAACGGGCACTAACCAAAATCCAGGAATTTCCCTCAAGTCCCAACTTAAGAAATAGATCCATTTCTTTTTGTAACTTAATCACAAAGAAGTTTGCCAACTTTAAAAGTTGGTCCAACTTGGTCTCGGTACGCGTAAAATAAAAATAAAATCGTTTTGAAGACATCGCATGAAAAGTTGCCTGGGACTATTGTTTTTAAATACCCGCCTAGATATTTTTCTGGAAGCTTTTAGTAGTTTTACTACGAAACTTTTAGTCTCCTTAAATCTAGTTTAGGGATTTAAAATGTTTGAAGTTTTTCTGTGTGATATTTTGACTATGGTTCGTATTTTTACGTTGTGGTTTCCATAATTTTAACGTAATGGATATTTAATAATACGAACGTACAAATATCCCCGACCTCAACTCACACTTTCTTTAACTAAAAAAAACCTGAACAACATAAACATAAATCATGAATCAATTCTACAACTAAACATCTTTTACAAGCAATTCCCTTAATCGTAACATCTTATTCCCGCTATAAACGCTAGGGAGCACCGCAAGACGTCCGCTCGCCGCGCTGGCCGGACAACAAATGATCTCACCGGTGCTACGCGACACTCGCCATCAAATATTAACTAACTACCCTCTTTATGGCGATTCAGATGTACCCGTTTATTGCTACTGTTGCGAGATTCTACGAATGATGGCCACTATATCGTGATATATTTCAAGCGTTGTCAGTTTTAGAGGTGTGGTTACTGCAAGTAGTCAAGACGGTTAGTGTTCGCTGCGAATGTGATTCTTTAACAACCAATATTTATGAACTCGGGACTCGAGATCTAAAATATCTTGTAGTTTAATAAAATTTCATAAAGCATCTATAATACGATGTCATTTATAGGTATACCTAGTAGATAGACAACATAAAAGTTTTGTAATTTCTGACATAGAGGGCATCAAGCGTAGTCCTCAAATGTAGCGACGCAGCTTTGATGATACTTATTCTTGACTACCGTCGGGTAATTCGGGATAGGCTAAGACTGATTCTATGCACATCTATTTTATTTATACTTTGAAATAATACGAGGCAAAAGTTTCAACACCAAGTTATAATTAAAAACATACATACAGATAGGTTTTATTTCTATTCGCCGCGATTTACACAAAAAGACTGAGCTCAAATTTACATCAGTCGCCATTTTTATAACAGAGTCGTTTGCTAAAAACAATAGTTACAGCTCAATTGTTGCTATCATAAAATTACTTTTTAATAACATTCCAAAGTATCACTACATTTCAAATTACATATTACCAACATAAAAAATATGATAAATCCAAACAATTAAAAATTATACGCATGAAAACAAGTTACAAATAAATTGAATAAAGTATAAAACATGACACATCTATATTCCGCTTTTGTGGAATGTTGATGTCCATGAACTGTAGTTTCCACTTAACTACTATTAGTACGCCCGCGGTCTGAGTGCAATCAGGGTATGTATGAGTTCTCCTTTACCTGTAACACCCATGTAACCCCAGAGCCTACGATCGGTGGTTGATAATGCAATATACCCCGACAACACTCAGATTGCGTCGGTACTGCATACCTGCCCCAATTCGTTATTTATAAATACTTATTGATATTTTTTTATGCTAGCTATGCTTAGCAAATTATACTAAGAACTAAAGTAAAAAAGATACTGGTTGGTACCTTCAATCCTGCCGGTCCCATAATTTTTCAGCTGTTTCTTAGAATACTTATTTGAAGTTTAATATTGAATGCAATAAGATTGTGGGTAAACTGTAACTACCACCAACTTGCCATTAGGGGGACTACTTGTCCATTCGCTACATACGTCAATAAAAAATATTTAAATTTGTTCATAGTGGCCGTTTACAGTAGCTAATTCGATTTTTTTTTTCAAATGTAGTACTACCCAAGTATTGCTTTAAATGCATCATTATGTGCCGCGAAATTCAGTAGTGCAGCAATTTGATTGCAAAAGTTCTTTTTTTTAAATCTCCACTCTGAGTCATGTAAACCTTCCTAAACTTAATGTGTTAACAATAAATCGAAGCAAGTTATTTCGATATTTAAGAGCTGTTGCAATCCCTTTATTGGCGATAAAACAACATCTCTGAAATATCGAAATAACTTGCTAAAACAAGTAAATAGCCTGTGATATCTAATATTTAGTAAGTTACATGGTATACCTTTTGGGAAACCGTTTTTAACATTCGAATATTATTGAAGGATTAAAAAAAACATACTATCGAAAAAAATATCTATGAGATTAAGAAATTTGCTAATCAGCGTAAAAAATTCCTTTCTTATCATTTTTGTTAATAATTTAGGCAATTTATCTCTATCAGTATATTTTTTATATTCCGTATTCGAAAAATAGAAACAGCTTACCAATACGTCTATAGTCGGAATTTTAATTCGATTCCAGATTTGACATTAGCTACTGTCATTTTGTGAAATAATGATACCACATATAATAGTGTAGTGATGAACACAAAAATCTATAAACAATCAGTGTGTGTGCCATCATCCTTCATGATCACATTTTTTTATTTATTTCACACACAATTATAAAAGAAAAGTCTCAGATCGTTAATTAATTGTCAAAACTAAATTATCGGTTCAGAAATATTGAATTTCCTGATATACTTAGTTTACGAGAGTAAAATTATAAACGAGAAGAATCGATCTGGAAATATTCCATTTCCATATCGAATAATTTCGCAACGTCACTATTTAGTACTTGTCATAACGTTGCAACACTGAAATTGTCAAATCTGGAATCGAATTAAAATTCCGACTATAATACCATATAATTCTAATCTAGTAGACACGCTCAAAAAATTCAACAATCTAATATTCACCACATGCAACACAGTACACTTACACATTGACACACATAATGTATCACACATACATCAATATTATCATGAATACCGAAGAAATTATCTGAATTTTGTAATCAACTCTATAATTAACTAAAACCTTGTAAATAATGAAAACTGTATCAAATAGCAGAGCACAATAAACTGCTCCTCGGGGTGGTCTTACCCTCGGGGAGACAAATATAAAAAATACCATATTATAACTATTTAAAATAAATCTCAAAATTTGCTCTTTGCTCCCTTTTCACATTTTATTTATATTTATATCCACTTATAATGGAATTATTCATTCACGATTCTGAGGCCTCCAAAGTTCCGAGAACTTAGTTGCCTATCTCAAAAATAGATGGTAAGTAATAACTGCAGCCTGAGTTGACGGGCGAATCCAAAGTATTTATACTCGGCCATGTAACGAAACCATATCGTCATCTAATTCGATCCTAACGCCATCTATTGAACGCTGAGTTAAACTTTTGCATGTCACTGTTTGTATGTATAAAGTGAATTTTGATGATGACTATGGGTTGCTTAGTGGCCAAATATGACGTTTTAATTTAAATTTAACTAATATCCGCCCCCGTCTCTGCCCGTGTGGTACTTCGATAACCTTGCCAAATTATAAACTTAAAGTAAATTATAGCTTTGCTATGCCTTTCTCATATTTCTGAATCCGCTCAGCATGTTTTGCGTTTATCGGAATAGACAGGTAAACATACATAAAATATCGCTCGTCACTAACAATAGGGTATTTATTATCTTCAAAAACCATGTTTTGAGTTATCGTTATTCATACCTCGAATTAAAGGTACAATCTTCAACTCACAGTTATACGAGTTAAGTGAATATTCCATAAGTAGTTTTAGTTTTATTAGGTCTTATCAGTTTATAGAGAACAAAAAAAATGTTTTAGAAAATGAAATGAAAAAAAAAAACTTGATAATGCGATGTTTAATAATTTTCTTCTTAATTATTTACTAAGTGCAACCTTTTCTGGCAAATCGGTATGTTCATGTACTTATTTTAAATAGAAATAAGTAGTTTTTAATTTGTTCATCTAATTTTAAAATTTTTCGGAAATGTATCTTCGTTTCCTGTATTTTATCGAGGTAAGTACAACGCGGGCGAAGCTATTGAGATCGTCATAGTTTTGAAAAACTACAAAAAAATCGATACCAACATAACAACTGAAAAAGTAATTAAATATAAAGGATCGTAATAAAACTACACCGTCTTACGGATTGCGGACAGATGTTGTCATAAAAACTTTGTAAAGTTCGATTAGGTATTTGATCGTAAAAACTAGTGAGGTTAAGTTCAGCTCGAACGGGGGTTCTACTAAGCTGGACTTTGCATTTTAAAGGCCAACTAAATCTTAGTAATTTCAAAGTTTTGATATAAATCTTTACGTAGTATAGGAAAAAAAATAAAAAATGGTGAAAGCGTAAAAGAAAGGATGGCTCATGTATTCTACCTCGTTGGTCGAGTGGTTAGCGTATGTGCCTGCCACTACAAGGTCTCGGGTTCGGTTCCCGGGTTGGTCAAAGTGCTATTTCTGTCAGGAAATTCATGCGTGATGTTATGTTATGATATGGCTCATGTATTATAGCTGATTTTTGAATTGGCTGTTTTTTTTGAAGGAAGGTTTTCGTTTGTTTATGAGTGTGTAGTCCACATGGTCATGTAGTAACTAAAATCCACCAATGACAGCAAAGTCTGCAGGCTCGTCGATTTATGTTTCGATATCATATGCCAGTATTTCAGGGTGTCATATTACTACAAAATCGGCACAAAAACAAGAATTCTAGAAACTCTTTGAATCAGATTAACGCCTTTATTGCTTAGTATCCAGATGTCTTCTTTACGTACTTTTAAGTAGCATTTAAGTTTAGCTATAAGTACTTTTTCTTCTATTTGTAAAAGTTTATTGCACGTGTTGGGAAACTGCAAGTTCATTAATAAGTTGTGTAATTAATAAATAAATAAATAAATTATTCAGTATACAGTCAGTATACAATCGTGCTGCCCACCGAGTTTATTACTCATCACCAGTTCCACTATTATCCTAATAACTTACTTGGACTCTATCACGACTCATCCTTATCCACAATACATTGACAATTCAAATCAATTAAACCTCACTTCCAGACAATAGCTATCACGACAGTAATGACTTATTATCGAATCTCGACCACAGCGCGGTTGAGGTGATAATGTCATTATCGACGGACAATAACCTACTGTCAATCATAGCTCTAGTTTAAAACATAACATCACGGTTATATAACCGAAGAGTATGGAAGACAATCACCTACATTTCACCCGTTATGTTTCTGTCTTATGGTGTAAAAGCTGAACCTATCGATAACTACCAGGCACAGTTCTTAGTCCCACGCTGAAACTTGATAGAAAAAGCTTAAAAAAACACTTTTTGCCAGACCGAAGCCGAGACATCATGACCAGTAGTAGCATTCTTACGCTACCTTAAGATAGTCAGTATTTTTTTACCTTTTAGGTTATTACCAAACACATCGATTCAGACTCTAAAGAACAACCCTATCCTGTACATCGAAAATTCAAATCAAATCAAACCTCACTCCCAGACAGCTATCACGACAGTAATGACTTATTATCGAATCTCGACCACAGCGTGGTCGAGGTGATAATCTCATTACAGACGGACAATTACCTACCGTCAATCATAGCAGTGATATAGCTATTGCAATCCAATTTGCAAATTTATAAACAAGAATGTTATCTGTACTGTAATTTGAACTGTGCATCCAAATTGACAACAAAATTGTACTGGTGGTAGAGCTCTTGTGAATGAGCTCGAGGGCGGCAGCACCACCGTCTCACCTTTAACCTGCCGCCAAATAGTAGTGCTTCCTTTATTGTGTTCCGGTTTGGTGGTGAGATCAGGCCCTGAAATTACTGTCACATGAAGCATACCACCGTAGTCCTCAGTTGCAGCGACGCATCTATAATCTGCTTTTGTGGATTGTTGATGTCCATGGGCTGTACTCCACTTACCATCAGGTGGACTACACGTTCGTTCGCTGTAGGCGTAGTATAAAAAAAAATATATATATAAACAAGAATGTAATCTGTACTGTAATTTGAACTGTGCGTCTAAATTGACAACTAAATTAGCTTTAGTATAGTTTATCATGCATTATTTACTTTTTAAGCTTGACGTTTCGGCAAACAGATTACAATAATCGCGTTAATTCCCGTTAGATTTTACTTAATCAAGCAACGCGTAAGTTTAAATGTTAATAAAGTATAGTTTATTTCCATATGACTACCGGATGGCGGCGTGGGTAGAGTACCTGCCTGCGACGCCGAGGTCGTGGGTTCGATTCCCATTTAAGACAAATTTTTGTGTGCATGAACATGGGGGTTTGTCTTAGTATGGGTGTTTCTATGTATAATATATATGTATTTACAAAATAAAAGTATATATGTATTAGTATCAGTTATTCTAGTACCCATAGTACAAGCTCTGCTTAGTTTGGGACTAGATGGCGTTGTGTTTGAGTTGTGGGTTATAAAAAAAAATAAGTTCATAAAATTTTCCACAAGGGGCGCTGGTGTGTAATCTATGGAGAAAACTGCTAGTTTCGTCGTTTGTGAAAAGTATCTTTTTTCTTTTCTTACCTAACGTATTTACTGAATATCAATATTTTACGTGGAGCGACTGCCATCGGACTGTCAGTAAAATAAAGGTATACGTTTTCTACTACCCAATGTTCCTTTAAATTACATCGCTTAATGTAACATCTTGAACTGAGTAAAACTAAAACCCGTCGAGCAATTTTCTGCACCGCGGCACCCAGAGCTTTCATCTGTGAATAGTGGAGTTCCACTGGACTTGTATCTTTGAAGTGAGGCAGTGCCTTGGAAATCGTGGTAAGTTGTTACGGATAACTTTTGGGCGAAACGCTTAGGTGGATAACATTACTGAATCGTTATAATCTCCAGGGAGTCCAAAGGCGATACCATAATGAAGGGAAATTAGCTCAAACTACCTTGTAACTGCGACTTCGCTTGCGTAGAATTAATTGGTTATATTATGTAGTACCTGATTCCGCGCTAAATCTTACTGCTCTACTCCCGTGTAGTTTAGCTAAATGTTAAATATTTCAAAACATTTATTGATGGTTAGACTTTATAAGATATTTTTCCACCGTGTAGTTAAAAAAACAAACAAATATGTTAGGAGGGCAGATTTAGACATATTTAACGACCACACTCAGTTTCGCAATGTAATAACGAAACAATTTTCGTTTCGATCCATAAAAATAATAATGATAATTTATTTTTATTTACTATTATTCTAATTTATTTATCCTATCGACATATTAATTATTATTATACCATATGTGAATTATTTAGATTTTAGATCATGTCATTTATTTTAATATGTGGGTTTCGAACTTAGCCATACACATTAGCGGAAACTGTCAATTGGCTTACGTTGTTATTTATATAAGTTATTTAATTGATTGTTTTAAAAGCTGTTTGTTTCCCAAAATAAATAAATAAATAAATAATCACAAATATAATTATTAATATCCGATTATCAGAACCCGAGATTACCGCTAACAAACAAACAAGCTAACTTTCACCCGCAGTTTCGTCTGCGTGGTAGGTACTAGCCTATGTTACGCGTCTTATAGTCAGTTACTTGCCACGTAAAACCTAGCACGTAAAATTTTATCAAAATCGGTCCAACCGGTTAGAAGATACAAACAAACAGATAGACAAACGAAAATATTATAAACTGAATTTTAGGCATTGGTATCGTACAAATAGCAATATCAATATATATGCAAATACTGTTATTATGAATTAGTTTTTAAGATAACTATTCAGTGTTAACTTTTTATGTAGCTGATAATAGTCCTATATCTAATTGAATTGTGTATGTTAAGAAATGTTACTACAATCAATAGTGCATAGTTAAACACAACATTACTACAGGTATGTACCTACCGACTTTTTATGTATTATATTTTTAAAATAATTATAATTAATGCTAAGTTTTTTAGAGGCGATAAAGCCTGGTGGAAACAACAAGATAAATTTATTGTAATTAGCATAACAATGTTATTCTAAATTGTATACTTTGTCTTATGTAAATAAAGAATTTTTAAAACTCAAAACTCAATATCAATATATATGTCTGCACGTGTGGTGTAGTGGTTTAAGCGGTCGCCTCGCCACTCTCCACTGCACTGGTGTTGTGGGTTCGATCCCCACATGGGACAAATCTTTGTGTGATTAGCAAAGATTTGTTCTTAAAATGGGTGTGCTTGAGTGAGTGAATACGTGTATTTGGCCTTGTCATTGGGACCATTGGATAGTGTAATTGCTTCTGGCGCCACGCGTGCAGACACAGAAGACTTTTGATTGGCTCACCCCCTTACAAATGAGACCTAAACAAAACACGTGAAAAGTGGATGGTATATATCTCTGTCATACCCTTTTATGTTATGTAATGTTATGTTATGGATGCCATCCACCGGGCACAATGCCAACTCCGTGCAGCTATTTTGTATTTTCCTGACGGAAAGTTCACAAATAATACTTTGCCCGACCCGGGAATCGAACCCGAGACCTCGCGGTGACACGCTAACCACAAGACCATCGATGCAATTCTGTGATGCAAATACTTATTTTAGTTTAGTTTAGTTTAATACTCTATTGTACACATAAATTACATTAAAAGAATTACAAAAAAACCGGCCAAGTGCGTGTCGGGCCACGCGCAGTAGGGTTCCGTAGAAAAATATTTTTAATTTTACTTTTTAACTAAATGGCGTCCTTCAGAAAGGAAATGTTTGTAGTACACGAAACCAGCTAGCACGTATGACGAGATGTATGAATGTTGAGGAAGCAAAAGAAGTATGTAAGGAGCGAAGCACATGGCGTTCCATCGTCTCTGCCTACACCCGTGGGATAAAGACGTGATTTTATATATGTATTATGTATGTTTATTTATGTTTCAAGAATTTTGAACGAAATATTCTGAGTAACTGCATCTGACATTTCGGACCCCTATTCCTCTTGAACTAATGAAGTGAACTTATCCGCTATAGTTTTCCTTTAAAGTTCATTACATGTACTACCGACACAATTTTTTTCAGATTTTGGGTTCCAGTAGTTTAGCTTTTAGAGGGGGGGGGACGCCCTACTCGAACAAAAATTTGCTCTTTAAAGTTAATTATCTCGCAAACAAATCTCTAAATCAAAAAACTGTCTTAGCAACCCCTAAACGTTTTTAAAAGGCCTATCTAACAATACCCCACACTATGGGGTCGGCGACAAAAAAAAAAACATCCCTACTTTACATGTAGGGGAGCTACCCGAAAAAAAAATATTGTTCCAAATTTTATTCTACGACTTTCTTTGTATAGTTAACATACATGTTCATGCAAAATTTCAGTTTTCTAGCACCAACGGTTTCGTCGCTATGCCGTGGACAGACGGACAGACGGACATGGCGAAACTATAAGGGTTCCTTGTAGGTACTACGGAACCCTAAAAAGTGGTGTTTACAAAAGGTGTGAAACTCAAAAATAAGTTTTCTGCCAGCAAACCTTTGAGGGCCAGAGGAAAAAGAGAGATGAAAAAATAAATATATGGTATTTTATATGGCAAATTAAACGTAACTTTATTTGCAACTTCATTCCTTAGCCCCTCGTTGTAATAAACAACTTAATATTTCGTCCCGAATTCCTTTGATTTGATGCATCAATGGCTATAACTTGGTACTTATTTGATGTCAAAGTCAAAGCTCGTAAGTTTGGTTCCTTTTGGACGCTTTCATGCAAGAAATTGGCTCATATGAAGGATATTTTGTTTGGTAGTGTATGAAATGGGAAATGCTTTGGGTTATGTTTACTGCACGGTTTATTTTGGGTTGGATTTTGAACCATTTCAAAATAAAGCATGGCTACCGACTTACTTGCTTGAAATTTTATCAGCATTTTACATTATACATAAAATCACGCCTATATCACCCTGAAGGTTGCGACAGAGGTGTACAACACCCACACTACACCTGTTATGTTTAGGTCTTATGAGATATGGGATGGGGTGAGCCTATCGTCATCCACCGGGCACAAATTCTACTCCGTGTTGCTATTGTAAATTTTCGTGACGGAAAACTTAAAAATAACACTTTGGCCGACTCGGGAATCGAACCCGAGACCTTAAGGCGAAAAGGTGCATACGCTAACCACTAGACTATCGAGGTAGTTTCAGCATTATTTTAAATGATATTTTTAATAACCCACCTTCTGACGCAGTCGGGTAATAAAATAGCAAGCAGTATAAATAAACGATATTACTGTCCAGCAATAAAAAAAAAATATGTAGAAAAGTTGTGACACCAACAGGGCTTTCCCCATTTGACATTTTAAATTCGATAATAACATCAACATAAAGACGTCAAAGACAAAAGAAATTGACGTTTCTATGTTGATATAATTATTATTATTATAGCCTTTTAATTCCTTAATTTAAAATTATAATTAATTTCTAATACTAAGCTAATTCAAATTAAATAATCTAACTAAAACAAAATAAAATAATTCTTACAATTTATAACGGTTCATTACTAATTATATTTTGATTTTGGTTGGTTGGTATAATTATGAGCTATAAATATGTCATAGTCGAATCTAAATGTCAACAGTGGCAAGTAGTGTTAAGGGAGTAGAGGACAACAACATTGTATCTTCTTATTGAATATTTTTATAGCATTTAGCTATGCTTAGCAAATTATACTAAGAAACAGTTGACCGGCAGGAAAAAACGTGCGATCTTCTTCATACCGAGCAGTCGCTTTAACCAACCAGCTACGGTCGCTTCTTGCTAAGAATCTAAATTTCTCAACTGTATGTTACGTCATTTCGTGACGTCACGTTCATCCATGTGTTCCTATCTAAAGTAGTATACAAACCAAAAGCATAAGGTTAAAGCGACTGCCCGGAGTGCAAAAGACCGCAGGTTCAAAATCTGCCCGTCCCATATTTTTTTCAACTGTTTCTTAGAACAACATTGTATATTTTGTATGTTCAATGTTCAAACTTCACACGAACTGAAAAGCGTACTAAAATTTAAGTTATCCTTAAAATACTGCCTCACAAACTGCCAATTTCATAAAACCTTCACCAACTTGTATTCAGTTACAAATCGTATTCAACTTCAAGATAGGCATACCAAATCAATTATCCTCCAACCCTCATAAATTCCCCATACGTCTTATCCGTCCGAAGATATCAAACTCAAAACTCATATAAACACCCCATTACTTGACATGAAGCATACGTCAATAAAACTGACATTACTGTACAGGCTACTCATCAACCTTGACATATCCAATATAAGATGATCTCCCTTCCTATGCAATCCTTCCTAGGTTTCCCGTCAATGGGAGACCAGCTTTTACTGGTTATGTATAGCTTGATTTATGAAGTACAGAATGACTTGTCAGATCTGACCCGAATCTGTCATATTATTGGGCAATAAATACACATTGTCCATATAACATAGACCCCTCGTGTATAACTATACGTTATGGATGGAAGGTCTTATTATCTGGTTGTTTGTAAGCATGGTGCACCATTAAAGATTTAGTTCTGATATGTGGGTTTGTGCCACGTGCTGTGTATAGTTGTACTCGTGAACATCTATCTTGCTAATAGTAAGCGGTGTACAGATGAGTTAGTAAGTAAATATTTATTTGGATGAATATGGTACATAAGGTGACTTAAACTAATAACAACGTATCGTCATATTCTGCCAATCACGGCGTGCAAATATTAATACATAAAATTAAAATTAAAATTATTATTATTATTAATAAGCTACACAAAACAATGTGAGCCTCTTCAACATGCAGTTTTTCCTAACGTAATCTATATATATATAAAAATGATACCCGTTTTCCGTTGTCACGACTTGGCATGAAAACGGCTTGACCGATTTGGCTGTTTTTTTTTTGTAGTTTTCTAATACTCTGTACAAGGTTGTTACGGCAAAAAAAAAAAAGTATTCATTTTTATATGGAGGATATTATAGATTCCAGTTCAAATTGAATAGGTACGCTTACATAAGATAGGTATACAACACAGCTATACAAAATAAAGTAGTGCATCAAATTTACGCTAAGGCGGTACGAAGTTCGCCGGGTCAGCTAGTTAATACATAAAATTTAAATTTAAACTATTATTATTATTAATAAGCTACACAAAACAATGTGAGCCTCTACAACATGCAGTTTTTCCTAACGTAATAAACAATAAAAATAATAAAAAATTCCACTTGCAGATTTCCCAATGCAACATTAATTAGATATTTATATTAATGTCAAAAAAAAATAAAATTGTAAAATTGTGTTCATTTATATCGTCGATTGTAATATGAATTGCTGTAACCGCCAAATGACGATTTTACAGGGGAAGCGAAAAACTGTTTTACAAATCAGAAAAAGTGTTATAACTTTTTATTTATTTGTCCAATTTCGGTGTGTATCTCACCATTATCCTATTTTTGTGAGATCTTATAGATGAACTGGTTCAAAATAAGATAGCTATTATAGTTTGGAAAATAGCCTGGCGGGTTTTTGCAAAAATATGTAGTTACGCTAGTTGATTTACAGATATAATTTGAAAAACAGTTGGCAGTTTAATGTATGTCACAAAATATCTAAGAAATATTAAAGTAAGGCGCACAGTTTTAGAAAAGTGGACTTACGTTTTAATCAATTTGCTAATGCATTTACACACTTATTCACTTTTATTAAGGTTAAATATTAAATTAACCCATTGATTTAAGATAAACAGCGGCAAGGTAGTAAGTAATTAAAAAACAGATTAAAAGGTACAACATGTTTTAATTATAATCAGAAACACGTTTAATTATAAAATAAGGTTTGTTCTTTTTAGGAAACACTAAATTAACTCAAAAATTTAATCATAATTACTTTAATTACCTATTTTAGTTAACACTTATCATCAAGTATCAAAGTGTAATAATAAATCACAATTATTTAATAAACATCAACTCCTTATTTTTACTTCTGTTTCTTACTTTTAAACACAAAGTATATTTAATTACTAAAACAATCACTTTTTGATTAAGTTGGAACATAAAATTATAACATTTTACGAAATTAACATAAGAAAACATGTAGTTTATTCTTCTTTTTCGTATTTTTCTTCACTCTTCTTCCTAATTTTTCTTCTTGTTTCTTTTTTGCTTTTCTACTGTCTTTTCTACAGCTTTTCCTGTCTTTCTGCTGGCTTTCACTGCTTTTTCGTGTTTCTTTTCATCTTTTTGTATCATCATCTTTATTACACTTTTTTGTTTTCTTGATGTTATTCTTTGAATTTTCTACCGCTGCAGATTTTCTGTTTTCGTCATGTGTTTGTTCCTTTTGTTTAGTTTCCGGCATATTTTCCTGATGTTTTTCTTTAATTCCGTCAATTTCCATCCGGTAGTCGCTGATTATACAGTTTTTGCAGAGAATAATTTGGGTAATAAATGAGACTTACATCAATGATATTTTTTCAACGTTGCTCATTACATTAATGCGCAATTACAATTTGATCGTTACGTTAACCTAATAACATGAGATTTTACAAAAACGGCCCATAACTTAATGAAAGTCATGTGAATTGAAAAAAACGGTTAAGTTGCGGTTAACGTACTCGACATTTTTTTTAAGATATCAACATTTTAACAACACCAATCGATCCGGATTGAAATTTGCAGTCGAACTACATATATAACTCATTTTCGACATTTTGGCGGTTACATCAATTCATATTACAACCGACGATATGTTATCAGTTCTGAACCTTATTGTCTCAACAATAAGGATCTAAACTGCTTATAATATGTTGATAAACTTGACTATACTCTACTTGTATCTAGGAATGGTTAATGTCATTCTAAGATAATTACGGTATTATCTATTTTTTGACCTAGTTTGATATTCTTCTTGTCGTGCCAGTGACTATTGTAATTCTGTTCAATATTTACCAGCTTTTACAGCCTTAGACCAATAGGATGCGACTAGGACGCCTTTTTGGTTGGCCTGCATAAGGTCTTTTAGGGCACATGATAGGAGCCTCCCCGCGGCGCGCCCTGGACAGCCAGCACACGGTAACGCAGTGTCTGGTTGACTAATCCTATCACCACAATAACTATAAACAGTTCTTCTCAGAGCTCAATAACAACAACAACAACACACACACACACACACACACACACACACACACACACACACACACACACACACACACACACACACACAGAACACACACACCCACATACATTACTCTGTTTATATTTGATAAGTCTCTTTCTCACTACTCAAAATCAATCTATATGGTAACACCTTTCTAAACATCCGACATACCTCAAGACGGAAGAGGCTGGTAATCTGTCATACAGGTTCTCCTAGTATAGATACCAGTCTCTTACACAGATTCACCCACTAATTAATGTAACATCTAGTTTTAAGATATGATTTTGTAACCATTCTGTGTAAGAGAGAAATAAAAAGATTTTATTTATTTATTTATTTATTTTAACTAGTTTGATGCAATCTAATTACGAAAATTTCGGTAAGTCAGAAAGTCTAACAACTAGTCAACAAATAGTATCGTATTATCTCGTATTGGGTTGTGAAGGTCTGATGGCAGTCGCTTCACATAAAATACTGATATTCAGCTAAACTAGATTAGAAGCCGACCGCAATGTAATTGGGATGAGGCACGAAAGATAGTTTAGATATTTTTCTTTCTGGAACTAGTATAAAATATATAGAAATATGATTCATTTAAATCATTTATTTTTACTTTGAGATAAGATATCACTCAAGTATAATTTAAGTCATGAATGAATAGTTTAAGTTAGTTACAAAAAACAGGCCTAGATATCTAGGGTCAGAGATTTCACCCATATAGCATACATTTCACATCCACATTATTATCATTTAACATGCTCTAACAAAGCCATCGAAGAAGACATAATTTTACTTTCAAAACTCACACATTAGCGTTACAAAATTAAAAATCTCAACAATATAATTATATTCAATACCGTTCGCAATCAATATGTAATTCCATATTGGCAGCAAAGTAGGTCTACCACATCGGTCGTATTACCTTAGGTGACCTACAATTACTGACTTTATTCGTTTAGCGTTTAGAATTGTTATATTCGGCGAATAACAATAACTATTATAACAGTCACAATGGTCTTGGGTTCGATTCCCGGGTTGGGCAAAATGTTATTTGTGATTTTTCCATCACGAAATTTACAATAGCAGCACGGAGTTGGAATTGTGCCCGGTGGATGGCGATAGGTTCACCCCCTATGCCATGGGAACTTAACATGTTTTGTGGGTGTTGTAAACCTCTGCCAGACCCGGTAATATTGACTGTAATATTGGCCTGATGTTATGTTATCGCAATGCGATAGAAGTACAAAGTCTAATTATATTTTTTTTTTATTATAAGCTTGTAATAGTCAAGTCAAGCTAGTCTACCTCGTGATAAATAGTTAGCTCATAAATATTTTATTTTTTTAATTGTTGTTGTTACAAGCCTTCTGTCACTGCTGTTTCAGTCAAATTCGCTCTACGTGTAATTTATATGACTAGAGCAATTTCGTTTCAAACTAAATTCTGTAATTTCAAATACGAATACAACTTGTATTTTAAATTGGATTCAGCGACTTCCAAAGCAGCAAAGCAGCGTTATAACTGTGGATGTTATTTTAAAAACAAACTAACGCGGTAGCAGAATTTCCTTTTGAGAGCTAAAAGCTTTGGTTCCAATCTGATTTATTGCATATTCTCTGCCTTTGACTGTCGTTTTACAATTTTGATGCACACATATTTTTATTTGTCTCTTTTTAATAAAAATAGTAGGTAATAAAAACAAACGAGCGAGCATGTAGTTCTCCTATTGGTAACTACAGCTCGTGAAAATTTGGGCAAAATTGCAGTGGGCACGGTGACTAATCCTTAGATAGTATTTTTTTTTTCATTTTCAAATATCTTTATTTAATAAATAATACATTAAACAAATGCACTTACCAAAGTTAAAATTTGTGGCAGGTATGTATTTAACACTTTATCAGGCTAACAAATAGCCTTTCAAAGCTTTTAAATAAATCACATATTAATTATTAACTATGTAAACAGATATAATTAATATAGGTCAACATAAACTAAAAACAAGCATTTCAACTAACTATATGATCATTCATAGTTTCATGGGTGAGTCCATTTTTAAAGTGCGAAATTATTAAAGTATAATTGTATCATTAAATTACCCAATTGAAATTAATGCAATCCCAAAAACGAACTAAAAGCTTTGCTTCCAATCTGATTTATTGCATATCCTCTGCCTGTGACTGTCGCTTTACAATTTCCATGCACCGAAGTTTTATTTTGTATCTTCGTAACATGAAATTCTGATTATAAAATAAAGGTCCTTTAATTCGATAGCAATATCAGTTGTGAGTGAAATATGACATTAAATAAAATATAATAATGTACATTTAATTCATTGCATTTTTTAAGCGATATTGAAGTTACATATTAATTCTAAGAAACAGTTGAAAAAATGATCGAACCGGCAGGATTTAAACCTGCGACCTGAGCATACTGGGCAACCGCTTTGAATCACTAAGCTACGGTCGCCACTTGCTGGGACTCTGAATTTCTCAACTGTATGTTACGTCGATCGGTGTTACGCGGTGAGAGGCAAATACGCTAACCACTAGACCATCAAGGCAGTTTTCAATTTATGTTGATCAAATAAATGTTGTTATGTCACATACACCCTGTTTTTCTTGTTTTCTATTTTCTCTATTTTGTTTTGTTAAGTTTTATTCAAGTTTGTTTTTTGTTTTTTTATTTTAGATCTTACCTTTTTTATTAATTGATGTTTAAATGAACTCAAGTTTTTAATTTATTATTATTTATTATGTGATATCGTCCGTCCTCTCTCTGGCGCCATCAGAAAATCAGCACTGCAGGGCTTTGTTGCTCTGCATGCTGAGATTATGACGGAAAAATTGTTTAGTATTGTAAGTTTTATTTTTTTATTTTATTTTAGTATTTATTTTTTGTCAGAATAAATATTTTTCTTTCTTTCTTTCTGTATATTATTCATCTACGAGTAATTCGCATAAAAAGAGTTTCTTGTTCGAGCTCTACAAAAACAGTTACACACGGGTACATTAGACATTAGCAGATAGTATCAAAGGACTTAAGTACTAACAGACCGACTAATCTAGGTCCCAGGCAGTTGGCTCAGATAACAATGGGTATAAGGACTTACCTAGGCAGACTAGGAATTACGTGTAGCTAGTTGTTAGATTTTTATTAGTGTTTATTGTCAGTATGAAAATAAAAAGGTTATTTTTATGTTTAGGTTCATTAAATTGGACTTTGCACTTTTGACATACATTACAACATAATATCCTTCGTGTTATTTGTGAAATATCCATCAGGAAATTAACAATAGCAGCACGGAGTTGGAATGTGCCCGGCCGATGGCGATTGGTTCACTCCCTATCCCATGGGACCTAGATATAACGGGTGAAGTGTGGGTGTGTGTACACCTCTGCCACACCCTTCTGGGTGTTATAGGCGTGATGTTATGTTTTGTTACAACATAATTAATGTATAATCAAATCATTAAATCGACAAAAAACATCATATTTGTTAGAAAATATTAAATTACTTGGCGTTGGTAGGCGTAATCTTTATCCATTACTAATATTTCTTACTATTTAATATTATAAATGAAAAAGTAACACCAACTGTCTGTCTGACTGTCGGTCCGTCTGTCTGTCTGTTACTCTGCTAAACAACTAAACTGATCTTAATGAGAATTGGTGTAGATAGTTTTAGACGTCAGGAAGGACATGGTTTACTGTTTACCCAACTTCGTTATTGACGTAACACGCGAGCAAAGCCGCGCGCAGAGCTAGTTATAACTAAATCAGAAAGGGCAAGATGCTGAAGATTTTAATGAAAATCGCTGCTTTTAAAACTCAATTTAATAATATAAAGCCTGTGTTCCAGTATTTCAACCTCGCTTAAATTTAATTAATTAATCGAAATTCAATACTAAAATTTATGCTCGCATCTTCAAAAATTCTTCTTTCCGTGTGGTTCCGGATCAGAATAGGACCACCCCATATCTTCCCGTGGGTGTCGTAAGAGGCGACTGAGGGATCTACGTCTGCGGTAATTCAAATTTGATCGTAGACTACAAACGCGACGTGAATCTGTCACACATTTAGTTACCAAACTAAATGTAAAGCGATTCCATTTAGGGTACATGAGCAGGAGCTCTAAACAGTCTAAATGGTAAAACCTGTATCAGTACAGGATACAGGTTCTGGTTGGTGGCGGAAGAATGGTTATAAAATACCATCAACGGCAGCAACCGCAGGTCCAGTTAGGAGGCTTACTGTACACCCACCAACCCGCAATAGACAAGCGTGGTGGGTTAAAGAGTCTAAACCCCTTCCCAACATGAACGACAACATAAACTGTCCCCCAGTGCTCGGCAGCTCCAGTCAGTGCACGGCTATTGGCAGTACGCAGGTACACCCTGGAGTCGGGGGCGATAATCTCCGGGCGAGAAGTCACTGCCAAACGACACAAGCAACGAAAAAGGACTCTGAAAAATTAAAAATTTTAACTTACAATGTACGCACTTTACGAACCGAAGAAAGGTTATTAGAATTAGAAAATGCTCTTAAATATATAAACTGGGATATTGTCGGACTTTCAGAAGTTAGAAGAGAAGGTGAGAATATAATAGAAAGAACAGATAACATCTTTTACTATTATGGAGAAACAAATTCAAGGAGTGGTGTTGGTTTCCTAGTTTCAAAGCGGTGGAAGAACAATATAATTGAGTTTGTTGGATATTCAGACAGAATTGCGTTAATTAAATTCAGCATTGCTAAGTCCAAAACACTAACAATAATCCAGGTGTACGCCCCAACATCTTCACATAGCAACGACGAGGTCGAAGATCTATACGACTTACTAAACAAAGTTTGCAATGAACACCGGGGAACTTGGACTATGGTCATAGGAGATTTCAACGCTAAAATTGGTCCTAGAATAACATCCGATAATAATAACATCAGAGGACCCTATGGCCTAGGTAAAAGAAATGAAAGGGGTGAGCGTCTATTGGAGTTCGCATTTGGTCAAGCACTAGGTGTCAGTAACAGCTATTTTTACAAAAAAGATCAATATCGTTGGACATGGCTTTCACCAGATGGATATACAAGAAACGAAATTGATTATTGTCTCTGTTCAAGTAATGATTTAATCAAGAATGTAGAAACAATTAATAATATTAAATATAGCTCTGACCACAGGCCTTTACGTATCGTCGCAAAATTTAATTTGAAAATACATCGCTACAAAATTATAAAAAACACAATAAAAAGATTAGATAAGTCAACAATAATAGCAAATGATGAACAGTTTAAAATATATTTGCAGAACACCTTTCAAGTATTAGAGACTAACGAATCGGAAAATGTTGAAACTCAATATGAAAATATTAAAAACTCAATCAAAATAGCTAGTCAAAAAATTTTTACCACAAAGAAAAAAGAAAAGAAATTAACAAAATATACATTAGATTTACTAGAAGAGAGACAGAAATTAAACTTTCAATCACAGGAGTATAGAGAATTCGATAGAAAAGTGAAAAGAAGCATACGCAAGGATATCAGAAACTATAACACCAATCTTGTTGAGAAAGCTTTAGTAAACAACCGCAACCTGAGGTCAACTATTAGGGGTATGGAGAATGGAAAACGATCTATTATACATCTCAGAGATAAGAACGGGATAAAACAGGGTGACGCGAATAAGATAATTGATATTTGCACAGAATACTATAAATCATTATACACGGATGGCTCTAGATCACAGGGAACAAGCGAACCATACTCATGCTCAGATAATATTCCAACGATAACCCATTTCGAAATTCACCAGGCACTCAAAAGCATGAAGTATAACAAAAGTCCGGGTGAGGATGGTATAACTGCAGAGTCGCTTAAAATTGGGGAACCTATTCTATTGCCATACATTTGTAACCTGTATAATACAATTTTAAAAACCGGTCAGTATCCAACAAATTTTTGCCACTCCAATATCATTTTATTACACAAAAAAGGTGATAAATCAGAAATTGGCAATTACCGCCCAATCAGCTTAATATCACAATTGTATAAACTTTTCACAAAAATAATACATAATCGTATATCAGGCCAACTAGACTTACACCAACCCGCTGAGCAAGCTGGGTTTCGACGTGGCCTTTCAACAACAGACCACCTACATTCTATAAACCAGATTATGGAAAAACATCAGGAATACCACCTCCCGTTATATCTCGCTTTTGTAGATTATTCCAAAGCCTTTGATAGTTTGTCCCATTCATCCATATTTAACGCCCTCAGAAAACAAGAAATAGACGACACATACATTCAAATATTACAGGAAATATACAGTCATAGTACAGCATCAATAAAAATTAATAAAACCGGACCACCATTTTTTATACATAAAGGAGTCAAACAGGGAGACCCGCTGTCTCCTAAGCTTTTTACAGCCACACTTCAGGAAGTGTTCCATAACCTAAGTACGGATTGGAGGGATAAGGGTATTGCCGTTGGCGAGAGAAGATTAACTAACCTTCGATTTGCCGATGACATTGTTCTTTTCTCTTCATCCGCTTCAGAATTAGCACTAATGCTCGAACAACTGAGTCATGGCAGCCTCGAAGTCGGACTTTCCATGAACATGAGTAAGACCAAGGTGATGACCAACAGCACAGCGCACCGTGTTGCGATTGAGGGTGTGGAGATCGCATATGTCCAGGAGTATATATATCTCGGCCAAATAGTCTCCTTTGAGGCTAGACAAGATAAAGAAGTTGCCAGGCGCACCGAAAATGCCCAAAGGAGCTTTTGGTCGATGAAATCAATTATGAAAGGATCTCTTCCAATCTCCTTAAAAAAGAGACTCATGGACATGTGCGTTCTGCCTACCCTCACCTATGGAGCGCAGACTTGGTCACTAACGAGCCGACAGAAATTCGCACTTGGGGTCTGCCAGAGAAAAATGGAGCGCTGCATTTTGGGAGTCCGTCTCATAGATCGAATTCGAAATTCAAAAATTCGATCCACTACCCAAATTGCAGACGTCGGCTACACGGCGGCGAAACTTAAGTGGAACTGGGCTGGACACGTATGTCGTATGCCTGAAGAGCTATGGGCCAAAACCACAACACAATGGATCCCAAACAACGATAGACGACAACGTGGCAGACCCAGAAGGAGATGGCGGGATGAATTGGATTCATGGCAGATTGACTGGACAGTACAAGCCGCAGACAGAGATGGATGGAAAAAGGGAGGGGAGGCCTTTGCCCTGCAGTGGGACACTATAGGCTCGCAATAATAATAATAATCTTCAAAAGGGATCGTCCATATTCATAGTCCTGAAATAAACCTTTTAAGTACAATCCAAATCGTGTCTTACAGACATATATATCACTGCTATAACATTTTGCAAGTAGCATACACCCTTTGACGAGCCGATTCGCCGCCCCCGCGCCTCGCTAACCGCACGAATACTCGCTCTTACATAACAATAATACCTTTTCTACAACCTCCCTGATAAATAGCTGGATATACGGACAACTTATATTTCGTAACCCTCACCACGTGGTTCAATAATGTACGCATGTTGGGACAGCACCATCTAACGGGTGGTTGGCGTACTACGTAGTAAAACAGCTGCTGTAAATGAAACCCGAATGTTTTGCTGAAGCTTTCCCGTGACGTAATCAAGTGTTTGAGTAGCGTTTGGTTAAGTTCGCCAATAGATGGCGTTACAAGTATCGTTTTATAAGAAATTTATTTTGTGTTGTATGGTAGTTGTAAAGTTTTATTTTATGCTTTTAATGTATGTTTTTCATTGTTTCAGCTCTCAGAGCTCGAGCAGAGGGTCTTGGAAGCTGAGGGCCGCGCGGAGGAGGCGGAAGATAAGGTAATTATTAAACTCCAAATATCTACTTTTATTTTCACAAACGATTTCACCAAGTTTTAACAGTTTTATATCAGACTTCAGATTTAGATATCTACGATAAGCACTATTAACTTAATTTTAAAGTTGGCGGGTATAACAAAGAATAACCATTATTAAAAAGTTTTATCAAAGAAAACTGTTTAAATAGGTATCCATGTTTACCATTGTCTCATAGAATGCAGACAATACAGCCAGTCATACACATGACATCTAGGTACAAATTTCCTCTCTAAATCTCATGCACACGCTCACCGCAATCTCATTCAATCACGTACAAATAGGCAATCCTTTCGAAATCCTAGAAGCTCGCAATTTCCAATAAACCGGTTTTTTCCAACAAATAGGATCTCCCTTCCATTGAGAAGTGCAAGTCAGTAGGGTCAGCAAAAACGTCCATTAATTCCGTGTTTCGGGCGTATTGTTTGAGATACCTTCGTCACTGTTTTGGTTTACCCTGTTTAAGATAGATAGAAGTTTATGTAGGATGCTCTAATTTTGTTTTAGGATATAGTGAAATGACGATGTAAGTTAAAATTTCTTGACTTGGAATTTCTAAAAATACCTACACAAAAGTTACTATTGAGAATACGGGTTACTCACGTTGTTTTAGCCGGAATATGCCGACTAGTTTCGAATCTATTACGTAGATTCATCAACTGGGCTATTAATAGATTCGAAACTAGTCGGCATATCCCGGCTTAAATAACCGCCTTCCACCGCGAGGTCTCGGGTTCGATTCTCGGGTCGGGCAAAGTGTTGTTGTGTGAACTTTAGATCAGGAAATTTACAATAGCAGCACGGATTTCGATTGTGCCTGGTAGATGGCGATAGGCTCACCCGCTATCCCATGGGACACTAACATATCAGGTGAACTGTGAGTAATATAGGTGTAATAAAAATCATATCAAATGTACCTAATCAATAGATCAAAGCTCTTTAATTCGTTGGCATATTAAAAACAATTCCATTCCTAACTTCTGAAACAATTCACGTAATCTCTTTTATAACAAAAGCAATTTCAACTTAATAAGTTAATACGCGGTCGTAAGCCGATTCCAAAATGGCGGCCAATAAAACCACAGAAGAATTAATTAAATGTCGCTCGTTTTAATAAATTAATTAATATAATATCGTACCGGTTACCGATCAACCTATACATTTCGAGTATAATCTGGTCTGGCATTGGACGGGAATTCTATACAACGACAGACCAGCTAATACCGGCCGTTGTAACCTATCAGGTTGATATGTAACCGTATGTTCATGATCAGGAATATTCCAGTATTTCGAGTGTAATTATCATTTGGCCGTTGAAATATTGCGTCTGGCTTTTATGGGTAATAAGGTATATTTCGTTTTAATGACTTTATGGACTTTATATGAGGTTCAATTTGTATTTTAAGGTGCATTTGTCGGAGATTTGATACCATTTGAATAGAATTTCGTAGGTACAATGTGTGTTTGTTTTTTATAGCTAGTTGATAATGTATCTGAAAACTGCACACCTACAGGTAAAACCTGAAAATTTAACACTTGTAAACATTCACACAGACAATATAAATACAGGGTGTATTTTTGAAACGGGGCAGTAAGGGCAAGTTCCTTAACCGTTGCAGTTACAGCAAAACGTTCTTAAAAGACCTTCCCTAACTTTTTGGGACATTTTGAACTGCATTCACAGATTTTGTAAAAAACTTACAGTTAGCAAAAAAAATGCAAAAAGTTCAATTTTTTTTTTTATGCCAATCGATTCTATTTCATGTGGGGATCAAAAAACTCTATGGGACTATTTTAGCTTTCAGTACTAGAAAAGACAGAAATCGCCAAAAACGTTTCCCATACATTTCGGCAACAGAAACGAATTTCTACGATGGTCTAACTTTTTGTTATGGCCTGGAAGTGGGTAGAATTGACTGTAAAGTAAATAAAAAGAATTTTTACCCTCAAATTTCGAATTTGATTCGAAAATCTGTGTGTTATACTTAGTTTCAGCTGAGAAACTTCGTATGAGTTATTAATTAAGGATTTTCGCTAAAATGTCTTCTAATCGTGAAAAAATTGACTTATTAGAAGCGTATTTTGAAAGAACCCTGCAATTCCAGGTTTTTCAAAAGATTTGTAATAACCTTTCTTGTTGGCACATGCCGCAACGGATACTTATTGCGGTACCACACTAATGCAGCTCCCGCATTTCGATTATTGACAAAATACGCTTCTAATAAGTCAATTTTTTCACGATTAGAAGACATTTTAGCGAAAATCCTTAATTAATAACTCATACGAAGTTTCTCAGCTGAAACTAAGTATAACACACAGATTTTCGAATCAAATTCGAAATTTGAGGGTAAAAATTCTTTTTATTTACTTTACAGTCAATTCTACCCACTTCCAGGCCATAACAAAAAGTTAGACCATCGTAGAAATTCGTTTCTGTTGCCGAAATGTATTGGAAACGTTTTTGGCGATTTCTGTCTTTTCTAGTACTGAAAGCTAAAATGGTCCCATAGAGTTTTTTGATCCCCACATGAAATAGAATCGATTGGCATAAAAAAAAAAAATTGAACTTTTTGCATTTTTTTTGCTAACTGTAAGTTTTTTACAAAATCTGTGAATGCAGTTCAAAATGTCCCAAAAAGTTATGGAAGGTCTTTTAAGAACGTTTTGCTGTAACTGCAACAGTTAAGGTACTTGCCCTTACTGCCCCGTTTCAAAAATACACCCTGTATATTTTTATGAAAAGTTATAAGGCTAAGTTCAGCTTATACTTTTTCTTTCCTTTTTAAAGCCTAATTTACATAATGAAACTAGTGGCATATTAAGACGTTGATTAAATTGAATGTCGCGAAATTAATTTCATAAAAAATTGCACGTGTTAACATGATCTTTCACAACCATTTCAATAGTAAATTCAACCAAAGACATCCAAAATATAAGACAAACGTCTCGAAAATGGCACTTTTCTTCACCTCCTTCGAGATCTATATAATACGTTTAAATGGTTTCATTTGACGGCTGCCATAAAACTGAGGGTAGAAGACATTTGTTGGAATACACGCTGACAATCGCTGTCAGAGAAATATAGCAGGGGAGAGTACTGTGAACATAACAGTTGCCGTAATGATTTTATGTTGGTAAACGGTTAAAGTGTTACTGTTATGTCGTATAAAAGAATAGTGTGGTACTTCGGTAGTTAGATACATTTAGGAAATGGCTTGTGGTTTCCAACTTGCGATGAAAATAAAGCGGTTCATGTTTATACCTATGGTTTTTCTTCGGCACTAGCTAACTTTAAGTTAAATCTGGGCTATGTTAATATTCCGTGTACTTGTTTGACATCTTAATATAATAAAAAAAATACTACTGTAAAATAAAAATATCTCTAATTAAATCTATTACACGATTTTAAAATAGTATAGGAGTAGATCATCAAGTTAAAAGTGCACTTATATTGTGTATTTTTTTAAACATAACATAACATCACGCCTGTTTTACCCAGAAAGGTGTTGCAGAGGTGTACAACACCCACTTTTCACCTGTTATTTTTAGATCCCATGCGATAGGGGGTAAGCCTATCGCCATCCACCGGGCACCATTGTGAATTTCCTGACGGAGAGTTCACAAATAACACTTTGCCTGACCCGGGAATCGATTATGAGACCTTGCGCATACGCTAACCACTAGACCATCGAGACAGTATATTTTTTATTGTTTATTTATTATAGATATAAAATATACAAAAAATACTGTGATAAGACAAGTTCAATCTTCAGTGCAAGCCTCACCATTTCTCCTTTAGTATCTGAAACAACGGAACTCACGTAAAATTTAAATATTACTTCAAAACCATTCTAGCATCAAAAGTGCCGCAAAAATAAAGTACCGCATTATAATCCTGGCGCTTTTCCCAACGGTACTGCAATGCGAGAGCTGCACAATACACAGATACACAAGTACACATATACACAGTACACAAGTGTGTACGATCGCGGGGGATGCCCGTTATTGATTTTCACAATCGCACCATTATGAGTCACCCAGCTTTGGTTGTTATTAATTTATATGAGATGCAATTTGTTGCAGATTCTGGGTATATTTTCATCTATTTCGGATAAGGAATTTTGTGTGTTTGTATGTGTAGGGTCAAAATAATATGTCGTGTCAGAATATGTCACCATCACATCTGTATTGAGATTTTAATTATATTTTTGATCTCCTGGATTATGACATTACAAAATCGTTACTTAAATGTAAGAGAATTCTTACACTGAAATCAATTGAAGTCGATCGATGCTTTGTTTTTTTTTTTGTTTTTAAACAATTATATATTACAAAGAATTATAAATATATACTTCATAAAGATTAAAATCTATGTTTTTAAACGTTCGCGATTTGAGAACATTTTCAAAAATTAGACAACGGGTCTAAATCGCGTAATTATTATAAAGGTAAATAAATGCCTATGCTCGACGTTTCGACGACTTTCGGTCACGACGTTTTCGTGACCAAGAATTGTGCAAGTCATTCGAAACGTCTATAAAATAGGTATTTATTTACCTTTGTAATAATTATGCGATTTAGACCAGTAGTCTTATTTTTGGGAAAAGATTAAAATCTAGTCTAGATATAAAATTGAAGACTAATTGAATATTATTATGCAATTTCGAAAAGGGCACATCTCTGAAAATTAAAAATGTTCAGGTATTGAAAAAAACTAATTATTTTTCAAACTAATGTAATGTTTCTAAAAGTAAGTATTGAATTATATTTTGATGTTAATAAGCCTTCGAAAGATACTAGATTGATTTATTTTAAAATTAATATCAATGTGTTATTTATTTTATAATTGTGAGATGTGCTTGAGTACAATAAATAAAACAAAAAAACATTTGAAATGTATGTAATTTTTATTTCTCGCATCTGAAATTAAACATATTACTAATATGGATATGATGAGTAAATTATTATTAATATTTTAACCTTTATATTTACCCGAAGCTACTAAATTAATTCAGATGCTTCGACATTGACTTTTTTATTCATAGGTACTCGTATTACCTACCTATAATATGACTGCGTCGATGTCCAACTGATGAAAACTGAATTGTCGTTGCTTCAAAAATAGCCATAATCAGCCGGGTCGCACAAAAATAGAGTTAGGTGTTCCGTCCAGAAAATCATGGTTTCAGGTAGGCCTTAATTAATTTTTAAGAGACATGAACTTTGGGAGTACAGTCCTCACTTTGTCGTAATTTGTTTGCTTTCTTGCCCGACTTGAACCCTATACTACTTTTTGTAATTATACATATACACTCTTTACAAGAACATTTTACTCTACGTGGACAAATTTTAATGGGACAATAAATTCAACATAGATTTATAGGCGACAGTCAAATGGTAGATATATTATAATGAAAATAAAAAAAAATATGTGCTCTCTTATAATTCACCTGATGGTAAGTGATGAACTAAAATAAAGCGGTGATGATGCAGAGGCATCATCACCGCAGGTCTGAGCTTATAAATGTTTTGGCTCTCAACAATATATCAGAGAAAAGTTGTACCATATTCAAGTACGGGTGCTAAAACCGTAACAGCACGTTTTTCTTTGCTGGTTATCAAATAAATATATAAATATCTTACAACTTATACACAACGCCATCTAGTCACAAACTAAGCAGAGCTTGTACTATGGGTAGGTACTAGAATAACTGATACTTACACATATACATTACATTACATACTTACATAATTATATACTTTTCTTTTGTAAATACTTACTTATAACACATACAAACACCCAAACTAACACAAACCCCCATGTTCATGCACACAAATATTTGTCTTAAGCGGGAATCGAACCTTAGCGTCGCAGGCAGGTACACTACCCACTCCGCAATCCTGTCGTCAACTTAGTATCTACTTAGTTTTCACGATAAATCAAACCGCTTGAATCAAAATCTCAATCAAAAATTCATAGCTCACGTATCAGAATTGTGTTTATCTCGCGTTGCCACAAAAGCATGATAACAAGTTTAGCTTACCATTGGAACGTGATCATCATACTTAACTACTCTGAATGACGACTCGACTGGGAGATGGTGATGTGCCGATTCCGATGGTATTCGAATATTTTAGTAATAGCTAGAGATGGGCTGACTTGTCCGAAAGCCGTTTTTTTCGGACACTTTTTAGTCCCGACTAGTCAGTGGCTTTATTATAAATGCCAATAATCTTGGATCTGGATATTCTGTTGCCTGTTGCATACTAACAAACAGACAGACAAAAATACTAAAATCTAAATTTTTATAAAGTTTTTTATGTATAGCACTTTAGAGAGATTGTCTTTTAACACCGAAGGGCTTACAATTTTATTTTCGTGTGCAATCGTCTAAATCGAGTAATAATTACCCCTCTGGGCGCTGTTGCATAGATGCAAACAGACAAAAATACTAAAAACAATATTTTTATAAATTCTGGTATCTAGAACTCACAGCATTTAAATAAGTATTTAAAAATGTTAAATGTGAATGTTACAATAATGAATGTTTTTATATGTATAGATATAGAATGAATTAAAGATTATATTTTAGGAATCCAAAACAATATTTAAGTTTACCTGTTTCTGCACATCCCTATCGAGAGTATGAAGTTTAACATTGATCAATGCGCCATTTTACTATCCCAGTGAGAGATTGTTAGCGGTAGAGTGCTTTAGAGAGATTGTCTTTTAACACCGAAGGGCTTACAATTTTATTGAGGTCGTTGATCCATGGAATAAAATATTAATTTACCTTCGAATAGTAATGTATAGTTATACTATTATGTTTCATGAACAACAACGTATCGCCTATAATAATATTACTCAGCAGACAGACCGACTGACATTTAGACAGACAGTCGGATGGACGGACGAACGGCCAGAAAGACAGACAGACAGACAAACAAACAAAATTTTTGAAAACTGTATTTTAGGCATATGTACCGTGCAAGTAACTATATCAAACTAGCTGACCCGACAGACTTCGTACTGCCTCAATAAAACTTAAAAAAAAATTAATAGTTATTTATGCAACTGTTCTATAATGAGGGGTATTAAAACACGAGTGCGGGTTTATCACACGAGGCGAAGCCGAGTGTGATAATAGTATCACATGAGTGTTTTAATACCTAATTATAACAGTTGCATACAAGACTTTATCTACACCCATGATATGAATCCTCTATAAATGTTCTGAAACCATAGGGTATTAGGGTACAGTGTTGTAAGAACTCTATGTAAATTCATGGAAAGTTTAATTAGTGAGTATCTAATACAAACAAACTATGTATAGGTAATAATATAATTATTTATTGTAATAATTATTTACATTTTGGATCGTACAATTATTAAAAAGTATTTTTTCAATACTATATTGAACAAAAATGGCGGGATACGACGTCAATTAAAAAAATCGTATAAGTTTTTATTTAAATTACGGCGCTGTGGTAGTGAAACGCGCGTGCATGACATGTTATTTTTTTGAAATTCATAAAGATGCCATGAGAATGTGGCTGTTCGATGAGTAAAAAAGGAGTTGCATAATGAATTTCAGTACAACATTATAACACCCGTTTGGGTGTTATAATGGTTATTATGACACTGGCTGTTTTAATGTTGGCAATTAGCTAACTGTTTCAAGAACGTTTATAGAGGATTTATAGCATGGGTGTAGATAAAACAAATTAACGGAATCCGTAATTAATTTTAAAGAATGTTCGGTATGTTAATCAATCTACATAAAAATAAACTGATAGATAGTTAACAACTTTCATATTTATTCACCTTTTAAACCTTCTCTGGACTTCCACAAATAATTTAAGACCAAAATTAGCCAAATCGGTTCCACCGTTATCGATTTTTTTTTTAAATTTTTATTTAAAGAGCTTTTTCGCTAATGCGAATATGACACTGTTACAAAAATAATAAATCTAGCTTAAATTAATATTATGTAATTGATCTATGTTTAAGGGCGAATTTAACCATACTAATTACATGGTATATGTTTTCTGACTATCGAGTTTTAACGAGACTAACGAACAGCAATTCATTTATATATATATATATATATAGATAGAAGATAGATAGATGTAAAAAACATTGTTATCTTGACATAAACCCAGACACTTACATTTTTTTTATTTGTATTATTATCAAACATGACTATGGAATGGTTCAGTGCCATATATGTGCCTTTTGAAGCTGTGCTTCTTATCTTACATTTATTTTTACGATGATACGGCAAAGCCTTAGTAACCATAAACCTTGCAATGTCAGTCTAGTTTTATTGTTTCGCTAGAGGCACGTTAGTTTCCATTCATTGGTACATAAACAAGTATTCATTGTAGTCAAAAGTAGCTTTTATAATATGATTAATCAGCATTGAACGGGGAGTTTTTGTATAAAAGAACAAAAATCTACACACCCATGTTCTCATCATATTTATATTATAAAAAAAATAGTTAAAAAAACTAAAAAACACGCTTTATAGAAATTAAAAAACTAAAAAATAGAAAATAAATTTTAATAGTTTTGAATTAAGAATAGTGTAAAAAATTCTAATAAATTTAAATGAATAATAGTGTAAATAAGAACAAAAAATATTAAAAAAAAACGCGGATAGAGGGGGAGCTATTCACCGGGCATTCTCCCTCACTCCGTGTTGCTATTGTGAATTGCCTGACGGAAAGTTCACAAATAACACTTTGCCCGACCCGGGAATCGAACCCGAGACCTCGCGGTGAGAGGCGCATACGCTTACCACTAGACTATTGAGGCAGTGAATAATAATATAAATATGTATAAAAGTCCTAGTGCTCAAGAATATGATTCACTTTATTAAGCAATACAACCAGTATTAGATTGCTATGATGAAACAAAGGAAATATCAGAGATAGGTCAGTGGCTTCACTAACCTTTTGTTTCTAAACAGATGTTACCTACGCACCTTCGAGTATGAAGATATTGCAACATTCTGAATACATAATTCTAGTACCTACTCGACATAAGAGTTAGGAGGTAGTAGAGTGCTTGTGAATCTAATAGCCAAGAACAATAACCAAATATCGAATTTGGATCATGGTGGCTTTGTGTAATATAAAAAAAATAGCTGTAAAAGTTACGTCACAGTCATCGAATTATTACACCTAGAAACCGAAAACGCGTATGTAAAGTGAAGCCACTTTAATAAGACGTTTTGGATTCTTAGGTCTCGCACGTACACATCAGATTTATGTTTGGTTCGAGGTAATTTTACCTGTGGGCATTATTGGTTTTTGGCTTCACTTTAGATAAACCGCTTGTATGAAGACTATATGTATTTAGGTGTCTTAAATCTATGGTCAAAGTATAAAGCGTATTTTTTGGATATTTTTTTTGGTCTTGGTAGAAACCAAAACCAGAAACCATTGACATGAAGCATGGTTACTTTTAACACTTTCAAAAACTGCCTTGTTTCTGAGAGTTAAAAGGTGTCTTTTTGTATTTTTACAATATTTCCCAAAGCCTCCGTGATCCAAATTCCATATTTTATGATCGTTCTTGGCTATGTCAGAGTCAAAAACAGGGCAACTGTTTGATTAGCACCTATAACATAATTCGTAATTAAGATTGAAATACTTAGTCATCACTATTCTTTCGAAATGTCTCCTTATCCTGTCTTTATTGTTATCTACTCAACTTGAAAATAAGTCAAATTTTATATACCTACCTACTGAATATGAATAAGAAAATAGATTATTAACAGTACCGTACCATATACCTATTAGGAAATATTAAATTAAGTTTAATCGAGTAGAGTAGCTTTAGGAGATAGAACTGTATAACCAACAAATTTATGACAAAAATATAAATACACGGAAAAATAAGTTATACGTAGACTTGATCAACTCAACGTATAATTTTCGTCACCTCTACGGCTCCGGTGCAAAGCTAATATTATGCCTAAATTCTGTTTTTTTCCGTGACGGTAACTGCAACTGCCGTATATTATTTAATACATCTATGTATACTCGTAATAGTAACATCCCAGCAAAGTACCCATCACACCTTAGCAGGGACTTAACTTAATTGTATCCTCAATATAACAATATTACCATGTTCCTAACATTCTCCACACAACATTTCAAATTGTGCAATTTCCAACGGTCGATCCATCAAAAGCTTATCGGCATTATCAAATGTATTCGATACAAATCTCTAAGCTACAAAACAACCTATGACATAATAACCCTACCAATATCTACCCCATGTGGCCCGCACCCTAACAACATTGCGCACCAAACTACCAAATGAAATTAAACTTTATAGCCTTGTAATAAAATAGATTCTAATATAAAACCCACATGGCAGGTCTATTCAACTTTTTTTACATCAAAAGTCTGGCTATGGCAACAATAGGAAAGTCTTCAATGGTGACCCTCTCGCGCATGCGTCGAGCCCGCGGCCAACTTCACTACAATACACCAAGCCACGATACTCCACAACTTCGTCCCGTTACCTGTATATACATAACAATTTCTGCTTATTATTTAACAGTTAATAATATACTAAACGTAAATTAAATCCGTCTTGAAATCGCGAGTTTAGAACCACAGTTGTGTTTATAAAACGCAGCGCTGATATCCGACGACGCGTTTCGCTTCAGTCGCGTATAGAAAATACTTTTGATCAATAGGACCTCTTTATTAATTTATTTGTGTTCTAGATAAGAAAGCATTGCTTGCCGCTGAATGTGTTCGTTGTATTAATTGTGATATCATAAGCCTAAGTGTAACAACGAACTAAACAGTCAAGCTTTACGAGGTAAAATATTAGTGTTTATTTTCGAAGTCGATCGTAAATTTTTCGGTGTTTCGGTTAGTGATAGTGTCTGTTAATATGTCGAAGCCAAATACGTTGAAGGCTCACAGACTGAGTGCAGAGTTTGCTGAGAAGCGACTGGCTATGAAGAAGGCAGATCCATCGAGTTCATAGCAACCACCCGTAAGTATATCTTATCTCTAAATCGATCGTAAAAGCGGTAATTGCTCGGGAATAGAGTAACTGCTCTGCTCTCTAAGTTTCAATGTCATTGCCATTCATTCATTTCTATAGAAAACGTAAAAAATGACAGCATCATTCAACATCTTCGTTGTCTAGGTGTCAGTTTATACATTTGTGTATTAATGCTCAACACGAATTTCTCATCAACCCTTGGTTATAGTTATACTATTTATATATTATGTTATGTATGTATAGAGGCTCTGTGTTACCTGTAAATACCCAAAGAGGCCACTTAAACAAATTAGAATTCGGAAATCGATTATTCTTCAATTTATAATGAGGTAGAGCGTTAACTACATTTCGGCAATTAAGGGCTGCTTTTGCTGTAATTGGTTTTATCCTATTCGATTAATTTATTAAGAGGAATAATAACTTATTTGAATAATATATGGACCATATTAATATATTATTTATAACACTAGCAATACCAATCTTAATTGTAGTCTCTTGTTCTCCTTAGCGTATTCGAATTTTGAAATATTTGATTTGAGTTTCGAATATTTTTCGGCCAACCCCAAAATTGATTTTCATTGTAAGTTGCTACAGATAAAAAAGCAAAAACTTGAACTGAAAAGGTTGTAAGAGTAAAAGCACATGAGTCTACGATTCAATATGGACGCCACTCAGCTGTTCGCTACGGTACGCATGCGCGGTGTGTTTCCCGCCATCTTTGAACTTTGGCCTACAATGCCGCTAAAATGCTGCTTTAGGAATTCCTAATAAAAATGTTCCGGCTTTCGTGAGAATTTGGAGAGGCCGAAAGCACCGAGAGAAGACAATTTAGGGGTCATTAATTCGATTTTCTCTTCTCGTTCGAAAGTACTTATTGCTTTAGTATTATAATTCGCAAAATTTCGTTACTTAGACCCTTCTTTGTTTAAAAAATTCATATCTTTTTTCTTTTCTTCACTGAATCAATTAGTTTAATAAAAACCAACAGTAAATCAATACTACCATTTTATCAACTGTTTTGGTATGCTTGATAAGAAATTAATTTAATTTAATCCTTTATTGGCCGAACTACTTTATCAAGATCCATGTTGAACCAACGAACCAACGAAATAACTAAAAGCGATCACAATATTTTGGTCAAATATCGCCTGTCTGGGTCGAACTTTGTAGATATGCTAATTATTTGTTAAAACACGCAAATTTTCGTCACGCAATGTCACTTAAACTGAAAAAACGAAAGCTTTCAAACTTTTGTGTCGTACAAATGGCACTTAGGCCATGAATAAATATTTCCATTTTCATTAACCTACAATGACGAAATTTACTCTCCTTCTTGACATATAACTTATGTTTAATGTAGCCGAATAGAAAGTGCAGGTCAAATATGTCAGTACAAAATCCTTTTCCCAATGACATTGGGGTCGGATTTTAGACTAATGAATTTAGCTGAATATCACTATATTACCAAGAACGACTGCCATAAGACCTTCACAACCCAGTTCAGGGCGATACGAAACTTTTTTTTATTTAGACTACTTGTCAGATCTTTGGCCTCTGACTACGCGCAACGACCTTGAAAGGTCTTCAAATGACAACAGGGACCTATAACGGCTTGTCACCGAGGCACGGAGGAAAACTCGATGTTTTGGTCACCTGAAAAATTTATACATAATGACACCTTATAGACCGCACGCGAGCTTCAAGGAATCTCCGAATTCGGCAAAGGCGAATTGTGCACTACCTCGTATAAAGTTTGGTTGCTTTATCAAATGGCTCTGATAATAATCGTATAATACATATTCGTTTATTAAAACAACCAAATTGTGTCCAGGGTAGCTAGCGGTGCCGGAAAATGGCGAATTATGAGCCAGCGCATAATTTGCCATTTTCTGGAACCGGAGATTCCTCGGAGCTAGCGTGCTGTCTATCTATATATAATTTTTAATGGTTGTAAAATTCACCTGAAACAGAATCAATTATTTCAATACTCTTTCTGCCAAAGAAAAACAAAATAATGGTAAATAAACGTCTGCCTGGAAATGCCGGTATGATAGAGAAAACATCTACGCCAGTCATCTATTGTTTAAAACAAAAGCGTCTACGTGCCACGTAAGTGATATTGAAAAGTGGTGCGACTACAACGGGTATTCGTAATCGACGAATACCCGATATTTGTACAATGTTACAGTAGATTAGAATACCAAACATACCTATTAATTTAATAAACGAAGTGATGTGTTTTTTCTAATTATAATGATAGAAGATACAAAATAAGGTTACCAACGGCCTCTGCACTTAGATTTTTTTTTGTTCCTTCTAATTGTTTTCGCCGTCGTGAGTCGTGGTTGGTAAGAAGTATTATGTCACAGGTGCACGTGCTAATCCTGTTTTTGTTTTCATCAAATATTCTAATTTGTGAAATCAATTTTGTGAACCCATATTTATAAAAGAGGTATTTGTATTAGTACTCGTTGCATCACTACAGAGAACGTTGGCAATACGAAACACTCGAATGCGGCAAAAGGAACGTTCTTGGTTATATCCGCTGAATCGAATTGTACAGGAAAAGTTTTATTTTAGCACCCATGACGGCAAAGTCTTAGAATGTGAACAATAGAAAAGTAAGCCTGCTTATTTGTTTTGCCACTTTAGATTAAGTTTTCGCAACTGCCATCATTTCTTGTTTGCTTTTTTCTGCTCGAGAAAACTAGATTCTGATTCAAAACAAGGTTTTGACTGGTTACTTGTTAGCCCAATCGTTGTTAAAAATACAAAATTATTTCAAAATATGTAAGCTTATATGAAGATGTTTAATAGACATCCTCATAAAGATGTTTGACAGATGGTGGTGAGATTTCGTGATTTACAGTTGTTAAAATATTTATACTTGTGTTTTTTTTTATTGCATATTTTCATAGTTATTAATTAGTTTAGTAATATAAAGTATGATCTTTGCACAAAAATAAATATTTTGTCTTAAATAGTTGTTTGTCATCCAAAAATTGCTTATTTTAAAAAAAATCATACCCAATGATACCCTCAAGACGTTGATCAAAAATGCTGAAATTTTGCATACATACTTTTAATATTACGGAACATCGATTGGTAATACAGTAACTTTTTAATTTATAAATAAGTTGTTTCGCGCCATCCCTATGTCTATACCTAGCATTTCTTAATCCAATTTTATATAAGCCATTTATGTTAGTGTATGTATATAGTAAAATATAATGAAATCTAGACCAGTGCTTTTAAAAGCAGCTCATAATGGGTACGGTACTAATCCAAAATTCAAATCCAAAATCCAAATCCAGCCAAAAGTTGTGAGGTAACAAACATTAAAAAAAAAAATACAGATCTTAGGGCTCATTAGTACCGCGGGTTCAGAATTTCAATTATGTGGTGATGTGGGTATACAAATATAAGTTGCGGGTACTTCATCATGCTTTTATACAAATTTGGTCGTAACTTATCAAGTGTTGAGGGCAAAACAGTTAATAATGGTATTACGAAATGTTGAAAACACACGTACATTTTAGGACCCCTGTCTTTAAAGTTTGGGAGCTACTGCACTAAATTGCACCCAAAACTCGTACTACAAACACTGTTTACTACAGATGCATCCATATTTGTCGAGTAAGTTCTCTCGTAAACCCACAACCGAGTCATGAAATAGCCATACAAACATATATAGCAGTATGTAGTAATATGTAGTTGCAAACGGCCATGAGTCAGCCGGAGCAATGACCTAGCCAGACGAATGGCTTTGCGGATCTGTTGCTAGACTAGTTGGTGGATCAGTGGAAAGTTCAATCTCTGATTCCGAAGATTGGATTTTGTTTAAAAGAAATTAGCCAGCTATAAATTTAGCTAGGGCTTTGATTTGACTTCCCCGGTCGACGTTGGGCGTTCAGCAGTGAGCACCTGGAAGAGGCCGATCCACGTGGACCGATCGATTGTCCGGTTAAGCAGTACTTATCACGGACGCTCAGAGGATGGGATGATGACCATTATTTCACAACTTTTTTTCACGTTAAGTCGCAATGTCACTTGACATTTGAAGTTCTATGGCAGTCGTTACAGTTAATCAAAGGTAGATATCTATCAAAGAGTATCGTATCGACCCTTATTAGTAGTCGTTCTACGTAAAGTACTGATATTTAGTCGAATAAAAGCCGACCTAACTGCCTAGATGGTTTAGTGGTTAGCGTATGCGCCTCTCACCGCGAAGTCTCGGGTTCGTTTCCCGGTTCGATGTTATTTTTGAATTTTCTATCGTGAATTTCACAATAGCAGCACGGAGTTGGAATTGCGCCTGGTGGATGGCGATAGGCTCACCAGTGCTGTACACCTCTGCAACACCCTTCTGGGTAATATAGGCGTGATTTTATGTTATAAGCCAAGCCCAGTATAATTGAAAAAGGGCTTCAGTAATATAAACATCAATACCCGTATCATGCCCATTAAAAAATAAAGAATTGCTCAACTCTTTGAAATTGCCTTTTCAAATGACGACCGGATGGCTGAGTGGGTAGTGTACCTGCCTGTTACGCCGAGGTTGCGGGTTCGATTCCCGCTTAAGACAAATCTTTGTGTTTATGAACATGGGAATTTGTCTTAGTCTGGGTGTTTCTATGTATGATAAGTATGCATTTACAAAAGAGAAGTATATATGTATTAGTATCAGTTAATGTAGTACCCATAGTACAAGCTCTGCTTAATTTGGGACTAGATAGCGTTGTGTTTAAGTTCTGAAATATTTATATTTAAATTAATAGGCCTTTGGATTTTATTGTGGCTTTAAACGGTCAATGGAAAACCTACACTACTCGGTAATGTAATGAAAATGAGCGGTTTCGAGAAAGGTTCCAGTTAACATAGATTTATATGCGTTTTTACTTCCAAGGCTCCCTTAAGTATTTGTTTGTTTAAATTAAATGCACGGAAGCAATTGGATAAGAGTTCTTGTTTAGATTAGTGGAAAGGAAGAGAGAGGTAGTGTACTGTATATATCTATATATATAAAAATGAAACCCGTTTTCCGTTGTCACGACTTGGCATGAAAACGGCTTGACCGATTTGGCTGATATTTTTTTTTGTAGTTTTCTAATACTCTGTACAAGGTTGGTAAGGCAAAAAAAATAAAAAAGTATTCATTTTTATATGGGGGATATTATAGATTTCAGTTCAAATTGAATAGGTACGCATACATAAGATAGGTCAGCTATACAAAATAAAGTAGTGCATCAAATTTACGCTAAGGCGGTACGAAGTTCGCCGGGTCAGCTAGTACTATATAAATATACTAATGTATTTTCTTACTTTGTGATTTTTATATGTGTTTGTGAATGAGCTCAAAATAGGAGATTCCACTGCCTTTATCATAAGACCTTTCTCATTATAGAATAAGAAAGGTCTAATCTTAGGTAGGTATATCACATGTAGGTATATACATACTTTCCAACTCCAACTATATACTTCTGATTAAATTCTTTGCGGGTTCCAAGACAATTTTAACTCTCCCTGTGATTGCCCGTGTGTCATGCACGGTGCCTTTCAGTTGGTTACCGCTGTAGATCCTGGCGTCACAGGAGTCACAGTGGCGGGCGTGTGGGTGGGCTTATATCCCGTTATAGGTATACCACAGGATATACCTACCTAAATCAGCCAAAAAACATTTAGCCCATAAAACGCAGTTGATATTTGTATCAAATAAACTTGATTCATCGTATAAACTCATTTTTGACAAAACTTTTGTTCAATAATAAGTTTAAAATCTTTTTGCTAGAAAACTATTAGCAAACGCAATCTACACAACATTAAATGACGCCTATATTACCTAAAAAGGTGTAGCAGAGCAGAGCTGTACAACACTGGTGAGCCTTTCGCCATCCACCGAGCACAATTCCAACTCAGTGCAAATATTGCTAACATCCTGAAGGAAAGTTCACAAATAACACTTTGCCCAACCCGGGAATCAAACCACTAGACCATCAAGGCAATCCACGTCGATCCATAAACGCCATTTACGGCTTGAAGAGGCTTAAGTAAAGCTACCAACACGATAATCCCATAATGGTCCCATGGGAAAGCTACGTGAGGTCAGTAGGACATGTCATTTGTGACACGTTATGGGTAGTTGGGTAGTATGTATGTCCCTATGAATCGTTGAGCGTTTCACCGCCTTTATAGAATAGATATTATGGTTTCATATCCTCAAGCTTGTTTACATCTCGACATATTTGACCTATTTTTAACAAGGACACCATATTAAAGTGCCTAAACAAAAACAAAATACTAAATAAAGACTTTAATAATTTATTTATTTATTTTTAATAGGCGCACAAAACACATAACAATTATGGTTACATTAAAAGTATACAGTTCAGATCTGGATCGTAACATAATACATATCTGCCCACAGCAAAATTAATATTGAAAGATCAAAAAGCTCTAACAACTAAAAGTAATTAGGAACGCGGTTTCAATAGATCAATGAACAACTAAGCATGATTATTATTATGTTTGGATGTCTCAGACGCTCCTACAGGAGAGACTGAGGCAAGGCACTCAAACCTTCTACGAGTATTTATCTTTATTTACAGTAAAATATAAAATAAAGATATTGGATAAAAATAAATATGTTGGACCCTAAATTAAACTGGTCTAATAACTTAATAAGTCACTGTCAGAAGGCCTCGTACCATAGAAATCTTAATAATAAGGCAATAGAAATGTCAAAGACGCGTGACCTTGTCGCCGCGCATCTGTCTAGTCAAACACAAGTGCGAGTTGAGGAATTGTCGTCTTAATGTCATCGCAAAAAGAATATTTTTGTTTGCAGGAATACAAAAAGTGGTATTTGAAAAACGGCGACATGCGTCCCAGTGTTAAAAGATAGTCGATAGCATTTCTATTGACTAGTTATTAAGATTTCTATGCCTCGTACCCAAAATGCTGGCAGCATTACCTCGTTGTATTGCGATACTAAGCCGCTGGCCGAAATATAAGCCAGCATTTTGAAAACGAGTTGCCTCAGTTAGACGCGTTACTTAACTTGAATACTTACTGACATTATAACATGATTTTATTTAAATTCAGTTATTTCATTGGAAAGGCGAAACCAAACATCTATTTTCTAAATCTCTGCTATGACGACTACATTTTAATAATGTGCTATTATCATTTACTTCAAGACTAAAGAAAAGGAGCTATTATTTTCGCCTCACCACTTGCAACTGCGCTAGTGTTGTAAGTTTGATCCTCACACGGGACAAATCTTTGTGTGGTTCATAAAGATTTGTTCTGACTCTGGGTGTGCTCTGTGTATGTGAAATGTACGTTTGCGACACAGGAGATATTCCTAGTCCAGGCGTCGTTTTAAAAAAAACTACTGAACTTGTAAAACAACTAACATTATACTAAAATACATAATTATGTTAATGCTTAAATATTTCAGCTCTGAGCAGAGGTGTACGACAGCAATTATGAAGTTAATCTAGACACATGGTTCAAAGCGATGACTTCTCAGTGCGAATAATATTAGTCATGTTACTAACTTGGTAGCTGAACAAAGACATTAGATGTAACTGAAGTTACGTGTATCAACTTGTGTCGTGTTAATTGCGGTTAGCGTATGCCCATCTCACTGTGAGGTCTCTGGTTAGAATCTCAGACGTAATATTCGGGATTTTTTTTGACAGGAAATTTTTAATAGTTGCACGGAGTTGGAACTGTGCCAGGTGGATGGCGATAAGCACAAACACATGGAAATAACACATTATAGGTGAAGTGTGGGTTATGTGCACCTTTGCCAGTCCCTTTTGGGTAATAATATAGGCGTGATGTTATGTAACACATTTTATTTATTATGCTTAGGTTACCATAAAGATAAAATAAATAGGACCAGGTTTTAATGATTACAAACGGTATTTATCAAACTAGATAAAATAGGTAAAATATATCCAAAATGCCGCATAAACCTACCTGATGTAAATCTGGAAAGTACGAAGGCGTCTGTAATATCGTCTAGCGATAGGGTTGTCCCATAAATAAAGTGGCACATAAAACTTACGTCTTGGGAGGCTAGGGACCTTCTGTGTTTAGTGAAACATAGCTAGCTTTACTAAAGGTAAAGGCGGAGATTGTTGCTTTAGAACCATGTCCAATTGTCATGTTTTTCTAAAGAGATAATTTGTAACAATTTGGCATTATACAAAAAAACAGTTGAAAAGATATGGGACCGGCAGGATTTGAACCAGCGACCTTCTGCACACCGGGCAGTCGCTTCACCAACCAGCTACGGTCGCCTCCTGCCAGGACCCTCAATCTCTCAACTGTATGTTACGTCATTTCGTGACGTCACGTTCATCTATTTGTTCCTATTTTAGGTAGGATACAGAAGTGTCTGTGCAGAAGGTCGCAGGTTCAAATCTCCGGTCCAATGTCTTTTTCAACTGTTTCTTAGTATAATGCTAAGCATAGCTAAATGCTACAAAAATAATCAATAAGAAATCTGTCATTACTCATTTATGAATCAAACTATTTAGCGTCACCAAACCGTGCAAGTAATTTAATTTCATTTAATAAAACATTACAAGTGAGCCACCTACTTGCTGGGCCCTCGTTTACAAAAGCACTACTATATAAAAATCACAAAATTCATTCACAAAGTCTTTAATATCGCCTAGCGATAGGGTTGTCCCATAAATAAAGTGGCACATAAAACTTATGTATTGGGAGCTGGGACTATTGTGGGACCTTTTGTGCTCAGTGAAATGTATGGAGGGAATTGATAGTAAGGAAAATTCAAATACGGCAATCGTTTATTTTGAACCACAGAAAAATTCAGCTTTATAAAGTTCTTTATTTTTATTGTAATCTTTATGTTAACTATCAAATTCTTCGGACACATCGCTCGTAGAAACCCTGACAGCCTAGAGAATCTGACGGTAGTTGGCCAGGTCAACGGCAGAAGATCACGCGGTCGCTCAGCTACCCGCTGGTCAGACCTAATTAAATCGCTCACTGGCCTATCAATAACCAAGGCTTTAAAGACCGCTGAGGACAGGAATACGTGGAGAAGCATAGTGCATCGAGTGACCCACACTTCTAGCTTGACACGACCTTCAGCAATGAAGATAACGACTGAGAAGAAGATGACATGGCAACTGAAAGTGTAGTTGTATGTTCCTGTTATAATTGCACTTTAATCTTTGTATATCTTTTATAGTAATTCTACTGACTGTGTGAGTGTGAACATTTTCACTTTATATGAGAAAGAAAGAAAGAAAACTTATTTTTATTTTCTTACATATGCAAAAAACAGGTAATTATTATACAAAATATGTAAGAAAACAGTGGTGGTTGCTCAGCTTTAATGCTGTGCAGTCTTGCATTTCTGCAAAACTTCCACAGCGTATATCGTGTTGTGCTACGCTTAATTCAGCATAACTCAACATATAAACTAATTATACTTAAAAAATAATATTTTGAGTTAGGTTTAACTTTAATATAATTAATACAAAAAGAAGTACAATAATATATTTAAACAATACTCCTATTTATATTTGTTAAATTAGAATAAGATCTAAATGTAAAGAATGTGTTAATCTAAATGGTACTAAATACCTGTGTGTCTTAAAAATAAAACAAATTTTAAATAAAATAAGACAAAATAAAAATTTCGAAGAATTATGAAAATTATGCTGTAAAATTTATTTGTCATTAATTTCTTCTTTTGGGAATAAATCATGAATACGTGTCTTATGGACGACTTTAGTTAAATTTTATTTTATCAAAATTGTGCAACGATAAAAATCCTATATTTTATAAAACTTCAGTCAGTCGAGGACGTGTTAACTCTCTGATGTAGGCTATTATTCCAATGCAAAGTTGCAGGGAATTTATCATAAAACTGCAAAATATATAACTTTTCATTCCATGTATCGAATAAGCTCGCTGTGTAAAGTATGAGAGTGACGAAATAAAAGATCATTTTGTTAAGAATCTTCTGAAGTGTTCGTTTGTTTGAACGCGCTAATCTGTGAAACTACTGGATAAATTAGAATAATTCTTTTTCCATTTGATAGCTTAGTATTTAGGCATGGCTACAGTTTACTTACCATCACGCTACAATTCGCGAAAGAGGAGCAGTAGCGACAAACGTGGGGCAATATTTTTTTTTTATATTCATCATAATTTATAAAATATCGACATTATCAGCAGCCCGTAGTAGAGATAGTCCATAATTCATGAGCTTGCGCATAGAGTGACGCATTGCGCATTTCCATACATTCCTAAACATCGGCCATCCGAACCAGCTGTCTCCTCATACATTTTTTATTATTTTCTCTTTACTCCAAATCGTTTTTACATTAAAAGCCACTAACCAAAAAGGTTGATGTTCGAGTTTGTTGAAGATGTGCTATTTGGAATATGGTTTGGTTGTGAAAGATGAATTTATGTAGTTTTCGGGCTGTGAATTGGTAATAAGTCTGGCTAAGTGATATTCGCAGTTGAAGGATGAGATTATTTACGTATCATTAATACCAATAAATAAAATTTAAATGTCTGTTTTTTTAATGTCAAAATAACAATTTTTTTTCAGTTGATATAGTTATTCACACGACACCTATGCCTAATTAAACTACAATTTTTTATTTTTTTGCTCCGTAACGGCTAAACCGGTTTTAATAAAATTTAAGGTAAATTACAACAGTCCTACCTACTTACAATTGTATCCTACATAAGATAGGAACAAATGGATGAACGTGACGTCACGAAATGACGTATCATACAGTTAAAAAATTTAGGGTTCCGGTAAGAGGCAACCGTAGCTGGATGGCTAAAGCGGCTGCCCGGTGTGCAGTAAGGTCGCAGGTTCAAATCCTGCTGGTCCCATATCTTTTTCAACCATTTCAATTATTTACTAAGCATACTAAATGCTACAAAAATAAACAAATAGAAGTTAAATTACAACAAGTCGCGTAACATAGGCTATTTCTATGGATACCTACTACGAAGACGAATCCGCGGGTGAAAGTAAGTTTGTTTGTTTGTGAGCGTTAATCTCGGGGACTTCGGTTTTATCATTACGCTAAACTAAAGCATTAAGGTTTATCTAGGGTCAAAGCGCTGAAGCAGCTACTATAACAAATATAACAAATTCCACGCATACGAAGTCGCAGGCAAAAGCTTGTTTAGAATTAGTAGTGTAGGGGGTTCTTAGTGTTGATTTGAATGATAGAGGTTGCGTGCTAATTATATACTTTATTTACTGGTATCAGAAATACATACTTATGTTATTAACTAAACCTAATGACCTAACGGCGTGAATGTGGAGAGACGACTGCCGAGCCGAGCAACTGCGCATTTTTCGCCTAAGTACAATTTGTAGCGTCAGCAGTCGTACGCTACAAGTAGCATATGCATGGGCTTTAAGTCTAACCGTTTTTAAGCCATGCTATATCAAACTTAGCTAGCCATTATATCATCCCACCCATGCCCCAAATACGTCACTAATCGCTTGTCAGAGCCTCGTTTAACCGATGCCCCGTTTGGACATGCGAGTTGTCGCGCTCCACGGACGGACCACGAATAACAAATAGTATTGGAAAGGAAATGACAGGACGGCCGTTTTGGACGTGTTTCCTGTTACGTAATGTTTTGGATTTTATTTGGTTACGACAGTGACGCCTTGGTTGATTAAAATTTTAATAAACAACAATATCTTGTGTTAACCGATTCTTTTTTTAAATTCAACTTGATATCACGTGATGTTTTTTAACATTTTTTAACCCCTCCCTCCCCCTTGGTGATACGTGATGATTTTAAATACCGGTATAAAGTATAATCTTATCCTATTCTAGAAAATTATGGACCATGATAAAAATGTATATACAGAATGGTTGCAGGTTGTTTTTGACTGGTATAAAAATAATATTAAAGGAATGGTGTAATCATGCGAATAACACAAATTGTATACATGAACATATTTAATCGGTTAAACCGCTTTTCGGTTCAGAAATCACGCGTTTGACGAAAAAATAAATACACGTGATATCTTATTATACCCCCCTCCCCTTTGTGATATTTCGTGATTTTTGCATACCAGCACTGAGATTTCAACATAACTTAATATAATATCATGCCTATATTTACCCAAAAGGGTGTGGGAAACTACACTTCACCTTTTTTTTTTTTTATACTACGCCCACAGCGATCGAACGTGTAGTCCACCTGATGGTAAGTGGAGTACAGCCCATGGACATCAACAATCCACAAAAGCAGATTATACATAGATGCATCGCTGCAGCTGAGGACTACGGTGTTATGCCTCATGTGCCAGTAATTTCAGGGCCTGATCTCACCACCAAACCGGAACACAGTAATGGAAGCACTACTATTTGGCGGCAGGTTAAAGGTGAGACGGTGGTGCTGCCGCCCTCGAGCTCATTCACAAGAGCTCTACCACCAGTGAATCACCTGTTATGTTTAGGTCCCATGTGTTAGAGGTAAAGCCTATTTTGTTAACAATAAATCACAATAACATTTTTGCTTAAGCAAACGAGTAAGCTGAAATTGAAAAAAAAAATCTTCCAATTTAAAGATTATTTTATAAAAACAAACGTTGTACCTAGGTAAGGTACAACGTTTGTTTTTATAAAATAATCTTTACTAATATCCTAGAAACAATTACTGCGGTATGTATTTATAATGTATTCAGGTATATTAAACAAGCCTTATTTGGACAGACTATGCGATTAACCGTATTCGACGCTTCGTAAATTATTGATAGACTAGATTAGTTAATAGGTTAAGTAAAGGTTAACTAAACGGCTGTCTGTCCCTGTTCAGCAATTTAATATGTCAGGCAACATTTTAGTTAGTCGTTATTTTAGTTGTTCGTTGGCGTAGTGGTTAACTCCTGTGTCGCAGGGGTGTTCACAAACATACATTTCACACACACAGAGCAGACCCAGAGTCAGATTAAATCTTTGCGGATCACACAAAGATTTGTCCCGTGTGGGGATCGAACGCACAACACGAGCGCAGTTGAAAACGGCGAGGCGACCGCTTTAACCATATCGCCAACCGTGCACTCAAAAATATAGACTGCTGTTTGTCCAAGAAACTAATTAGAAGGAAAATAAAGCGGAGCACTTTATATGAATTAAGTGGGATTTTCCATTTTCTTGTCAACCTTTCATCCCTTTGACTAATGGGCTGTCATTCAAGACTCGCGCTTGTTAGAAAATTTATACCCTTCGTTATTTCAAGAGTAACATTTTTGAAATGTTGAAAAATATATAGACGTTTTATTTTTTTGAAAATGTTGTTGTCACGGGAAGATGAGTAATAGTTATATTATCTGTGGTAATAGTAATATCGCCTTATACCTGCAATCTTATACCCGCACATATTGTCATGTTTTATAGTTTATCCAAATTATTTTATACTTATTTCCATGCTTTTAATATTGAATTGTATAGATTTATCAACATTTTCAGGTATTTTGGTAAATTTGAAACGTTGTGATACTTTGGAATGTTTTTAAATGTTATTTTACGCTAGCAACATTTGAACTGTAACGATTCTGGCCAACGAATCTGTTATAAAAATGGCGACTTTTAAATTTAAATCGTAGAGAATAGAAGTGAAACCTTACTGTAATGTACGTTTTTAATTATAATTGGTGTTGAAACCTTTTTCCTCGTATTATTTCAAAGTATTAATAAAATAGAAGTTCATAGAATCAGTGTTATCCTATCGGGAATTACTCGACGTAGTATATATACGGTAACTGCTTGCCTGCTGGTAGTGGAATATCTTTCCCGTTACAAATAATATAAAACAAAACACCATTCTTCAATTCAATGTTTACAAAACAACAAAATATAACATAGTCAAGTTGACCTGTTTATTCACAAACAAATCTATTGTTAATTTTCTTCATTACTCTTTAAAATGTTGTTCAATGTGGACTATTGCTACAGATACTTTTATTAAAGTGGCTTTGTGTCAAGATGAGAGTTTTGTTAGTATTCAGTTAATGCTCAGCATCCTCAAGATGGTCTATACTACAATTCATGTAGTAATTCATTTAATGGATCAGGTAAAACTTCCTTCATTTATTTGCTACTAAAACTTTCGGGATGGGAAAGTGTATGATTTCTTGGTCCTCCGATATTATTCTCTTTCTTCATCTAATTGCTTCGGATAACCTAAAAGTTAGTTTACATACAAATCCTTTTTAGACCAAAACGCACGCTCTCTACAATGCTTACGGTGAATTACTCTCATCCAAGCTATTTTAATTTTAATTTAGCAAGCAAAAGTTACTACACTGATATCATGGCATTTTTAGTTCATATAACATACTAACATATTACATACCCCTTTGCATCAAGATGGCCAAATTTTCCCATACTGCTTTCCCTCACCTCTTGTAAGCTACTATCCTAACATGTCAAAAAGGTGTTATAAGAGGTGGGGTATAGAGAAGTGGAACGAGCAAATTTGCCCACCGAGAAGGAAAGGCGTAGTTGAAGTGACTGATATTATATTCTTAACTGCAACGTGGAATAAAAATTTCACCATTAAACTTTTAAAATCTTTCAGTAGATTTGATATGGAATTACAGCAATTAACTCCGAACACATGGATATGTCGGTGTCTGCTGTAAACCACGGCTGTGTTTGGACAAGCGCCAGACCAAAGCTCCGGTAACTTTTTACTTGTTTTTTACTCTTGTTTGCGATGTGCTTTATTTCATTTCTATATCAGGGATTTGTCATTCGGTTTCTGTACCATGCCATTTTGGAGCAGAGCTGATAAATAAAGGTATCACTTAAAGATATTGCAGATAGGTCTGAGTTGACATTGTTGAGATGGTAGGTACTGAGGGACAAAAGGATATATCAACGCATATCCAAACATCCCTATGTCATTAAATTAACGTTACTTAGCTGACGCGAACAACCTTATTAAATTAGTTTATAATTTAGTATCTCCTGGGTATTGATCAATTAGCTTAAAATATACGCCGATGACACTATTTTAGTTTCATATTTTATGTCCCAAACTTCCGGCATGACAAAAAATCTGTTCTATTTCTCGTCTTATAAATATAGTATCCTATTATTATTGGACAGTTGACGAGTTTATCGTTATTTTATTGGTCACCGGCAGAGTTCAGTCATTACTGCCCGTTAACGAGCTTCCACGTCTGCCTTACAGATTCGAACTTATTTAACATGTGCGTTTTATGTTATGGGGTCGTTGTTCTAACTGTAAAGAGACCCGCTCGCGTGTTTCGTAAATGGAATCACACGAAATTTAAATTTCTGTCAATCAAAATATCAATCGTATTTATATTGACGTAAGGATGCACTTACATTTCAAAATTGCAGTTTCCTTTACAGAATCACAATACCTTTATTATATTATTACACTACTAAGCTTATTCAGCTTCCCACATTTCCTTCCCGACAAGATGCTATCTTGACTTGGTGGAGTATTTTTTAATTACAGTTCGAGTAAAAATAAGATCTTGTCTGTCAGATTTAGACAAGCAATGGCATAAACGTAACATTTTTTGGATAATATCTGACGGTTTGATATGTCATCTTTAATATTTGGGATGTACTTATGTGTGTGTAGGTATGATTAATAATAGTATGAATTTTTTGAAAAAAAATGCCTGAACTTATATATATGTATCTAATTTCATAAAATAATGAATTTCAGTTGACTATTCCTTGTTTGAAATCTACTGTAGTGGTGAATATTGTTCAAAACAAAACAAAACTCCTTATCTACATTTCCACTCTCACAGCTCGAGTTAGAAACGAAGTCTGAGCTTTAACCACAAAAAATCCAGCTGGAAATGGTTAGACAAAACGAATGAGACTTAAGTCTGCACTGGCGCCCTCTGTTTACAGTCCGGACTAGCTTTAAATACGGGGCTTTTGCAGTCTACTCCTAGCTATGGCGCAGTCTTTTTCTGTTTGCTGGAGATATTTTTGCAAAACTGATAACTACGATGCATATGAAATCATGAGCTCTATATTTTTGGTTTAGCTTAAACGCGTAGGAGATAGCGATTTTTACTATACGCCTACGGGTTTCCATACATTTATGTATCTAAGTGCGGTGCGACAGTAATATATATATAAGCATTATTGCACCTAGATGGGCCACGACAAAATATCAGAACTAAATTGCGTCACGTAAAAAGTTTGGGAACCCTCTGACTAAACTGTTGAAAACTTCTTATACCTGCATAATATTCATCATAGACTAGCCAGAGTACTAGATAGACATATTATTATGCCCACATGTGGCGAAACACTAAGAACTTCACCCTTGACTTTCAAACCAAAGAAACACTATCCAAGCTCAAGATACAAGGTTCTTCCAATTAAGAACTGTCACGAGTTAGTCTTTGCTCCTCGAGGACGCCGAAAATAGCGAACTTCACTTAGTACTTGAGAGCCTGGGGAAGCTTTCTCTTTAACTACTCTCGTCTTATTTCTGTACAGACGCTAGAAAATTAAAAATACTACTAAGTGTTTCTTTTGCTTGAAACATTGAATCTTCTTCTTCATGTCGTGTCAATGACTTTAAAAAATATTATAATAAATGCTCAAGATTCTAACTTAGTTTTGCCCCCTGCTCTCCTTTTTTTTTAATGTCTCTCATACTAAGCAGAACTTGTACTATGGGTACTTATTCAAGCCGCTGTGGTGAAAAGTTGTATGTGCAACACGAGATCAAAGTTATTTGCATCTCGTGCTTTTGAGTCCCTCACTTTGCTCAAGATTCTAACCTTTAGCTACTAGAGCATTGAGGCAGTATCCTGTTTAATCTGATCCCAGAATTGCTAGACTGGAAGACTCTTTAACCGCAGTTTTCTCAATAACTTTATTAATTTAATACTTGGAATAAAGTAAGTTATTACCAAGTTTTGTTCAAGAATACTTTATAGCCAGAGTTTTAGTACCATTTTAAAACGGACTGCTTTGTTTTGAATTCAGTATTGACGAAATGCCAGTCTTATACAGGGTGGATGCTCCCACATGTCCAGTATTTCCACCGGTTAACATTTACGTTTTTCGAACAAATTGAACATTGCAATCATCCACTATAAAACCATTATAAAACGAAAACTTGAAACACTAACAGACAATTTTTTTTTATATACAAAGCATTTGATTGCTTTGAAAACTTTTGCGAAAACTCAAGAACTATGGAGTAAATAACAAAAACACTATATTTCCATTTTCTTCGGCAAACGTGTTTCTTTTTCGTGTTATTAAAAAACATCGGTTGACAAGATGGATACTGACCATTAGTGACCATGTATATAGAAGCTATGGTTTCAATAAACTGTTTTTTTTAAGAAAAAATAATGTATCTATTTTGCATCCAGCATGTATTTAGGTAGTTAATTTGTCTTTCTTTTATTTAATGACGGTATTGACTCCGTTGACTGTTTTATTGGTCAATTATATTTACAGCCTATATTAAAAAGCTACTAATCTAATAAAATAAACATTCTTCCGATTCCAGTTCTCCACCGTTATCGGTGTCTAAATTACTTATTTCTTACATATAAAAGAATTATCGAAATATTTGCCTTGATAGACATTATTAAACTTTATCATTAAACTTTATGAAAATATACCAACTAAAAAGAAATATGTTTTGGTATTTCAAAATACTTTTTCCGTTATAAAAACTTAAAAGACAAGTTTAACATCGTAATTCACTTTACTAGCAGAAATCGTATAGCGACAGCGTAAGCCCAAACTTGTACCATAGTAAAAATTGATCTATTTTTACTATGCTTGTACAAACTAATAGCCGAAACAAAGCTAAAATCAAGTACTTCCTAAAGGGTCGAACTTACCGCAACATTATGTAAAAACACAAACAAAAACGTTTTATTTTAAAAAGACTACTATACTTTGTCCATTCCTTTATTTTCTTTTTGACAGATCACGCTTATAAATTACCGTTTTTTTTTTGTCAGAGTAATGTACTACAATAATAATGTACTTTATTGACAAGCGACACTTTTTAGGGAAGTTCACTGTTTGTAACAAACAACCACAGACTATAAATCAAATCGTGAAATGAAATAAATCGGTCATTATGAAAAAGAATAATTTGTTTTTTTTATGTATTGTCTGTATTTTTTATAAAAAAAAGAATACAATAATAGTATCATGATTCCATGAATAATTATTTGCAAGAAATTAAGTCAAAATCTTGGAATGACATATCAAAATGTAAACAAAGGTAACTAGGAAACCGTCATAGACTAAGTATGTGACATTATTATTATATTATTATTTTGTATATTTATTTCATCTAATAAAAACTACTAATAAACGAATAATTAATAATGAACTAAAACCATTTCGATGTAATTAATCGATTGAAAGTTCTTCTTAGACAACATCGATTATGATTTCAAATCGAATCAGTAACGTGTGAAGGCATCCCTAAATGTAATCTGTCAAAAAGAAAATAAAGGAATGGACAGAGTATAAAAGACATCTTACAATCTCTTAGGAAAAATAAAATAAAGATAGAATAACTTAATTTGTGTGGTCACTGGAGATATTATTAGTCTTAATAAGTTACCAGACGAGTATATCATAAATCACGTAGCTAACACAGAGCTCGCCGCGACAGCGCGTTCACGCTAACTCGTGTAACCCCAAACTTGTACAACTAACAACTAGAATTACTAAGCTAAAGTCAAGCACTGTTGCACAACAAGTTTCGTTCGGTACTAATCTTGAATAGGGCGTTTGGTACTAATATCGAATCTAAGTAGTTTGTAGAAGCTAAAATCGCGTTTCTTCTACTTCAGTTGGATTTGTTTTTAATGGGACCGAAGTTTTCCTTCGGGATCTCATTCAAGGGAAACTACAGTGTAATGCTCTATATAAAAAGGTAATCTCTTAGTAGCACTTAAGTGTAAATATAGTTAATATTAAGAAAAAAGAAGATCCAATATGTATATTTTTCGGTAAATAAAGCATGTAATAATATCAATATTTAAATTGACTCTATTTTCAACAATATTGTTGTGATCGACATGCGAATTCTATAAATGATTCAACAAATTGAAACTTTTGTGAATCAAATATCGAACGTATTTATATGTGGGGCTAAGGACGCACTAAAATTTTGAAATCGATCGTTTCATTTACAGAATCGCAACACCGATCATTTTAAAACGTTTTTTAGATAAATCTTACAGTAGAGTACATCAAAACAAAGTAAATTGTATCTATTCTAAACACAGCAAAATATTCTCTTCTTTGTTTATCTATTATTCAGTCTATTGTACCCTATGTATCTCTACGTAAATTTTACCTCATTTATAACTAACTGAATATGACGTGTTCAGAAACTCCAAGCACATGTTTATTCGCCAGTTTACGTTTGTTATCCTCCACTAAGGATTATTTATGTGCCGCCGCGCCGCCCAGCGGATAATATTAGCGCTGGTTCACGTTTTGAGCTAATCAAATAAATACCCGCTCAAAGGAATATGACTAATATTCTGACAGTATTTGCAGACGTTTGTGGTGAGTGAGAGTTTGCTTCGTTCAGACTTCGCAGTAAACATAAGATAAAACGCCCGTGTTTCTTTAAAAAATGCACTTCATCAAAACAAGGAGTGGAAAGTGGTTGTTACTGACATGCACAAACAAAATGTCGTATTTTACTAAGAAACAGTTGAAATAATTATGGGACTGGCAGGATTTGAACCTGCGACCTTCTGCAAACAGGGCAGCCGCTTTAACCACTCAGCTACGGATCCTCCAGCCAGGACCCTTAATTTCTGAACTGTATGATACGTTATAACGTAACGTGTAGCTCATCCATTTGTACCTATCTTACGTAGGATGCAATGTTTTTTTTACTATGTCTTAGTAGTTTGCTAAGCATAGCTAAAGGCTACAAAAATAACCAAAAATAAGTTAAAATGGCGCATGTAGAGGAAGTGAAGTATCACTGCGTTAACGGACTGCTTACTTTGTATGAAAAACTTATCAAGCAAGACTCGAACATCGCCTAAACCCGCATAGTCACCCCTTTGTACCAATATGGGCGACATCAGCATCAGCATAGCAGCTATGTATCTAACACATGTCCCACTGCAAGGCTCGGGCGTCTTCTCATAATGAGAATGGTTAGGCCATAGTCCACGCTGGCCAAGTGCGGATTGGTGGACTTTACAAACCCTCAAGCACTTTTTAGGCACTCTTAGGCATGCAGGAATCTTCACGATGTTTTCCTTCCCCGTTAGCGAGCGATAATTTAATATAAATCATAAATACACACATATCTTCGAATTGCAATGGGTGACATGCAATTTATCAAAGTAAACAAATAAAATAATAAAGATTGTCTTTAAAGAACAATAAGCTAAGCTTTGTCAATTATCCTGTCGTCGCGTCCGCGTCGTTACGATACGCTCCAATTCCTGTGCGTGACGGTAGGGGACAAACAAACCTATGTTTATTTCTTTAATGTTCTTGTGTGATTCATTTTTACTACTTGCCGGTTTATGACAAGAAATTTAAATAATGTAAAATACAAGAAATTGCGGTGTTAGGGATATTCCGTTAGGAAATTTCAATAGTAGCACGGAGTCGGAATTGTGCCCGGTGCATGGCGATAGGAGCCAATATCGCATGGGATAAGGTTCCACATGGTGAAATGTGGGTTTTGTACACCTCTTTCAAACCTTTCTTTGTAATATAGGCGTGATGCTATAAGTCTGAATGTTCATAATTATGCATTTTGAATGGTCGTTTTATTTATATATTTATTTTTGACGACCGGATGGCGGAGTGGACAGTGTACCTGCCTGCAACGCTGAGGTCCCGGATTCGATGCCCGCTTAAAACAAATCTTCCTGTGCATGAACATGGCGGTTTGTCTTAGTCTGGGTGTTTCTTTGTAGAATAAGTATGTATTTACAAACAAAAAAGTATAACGATATACATAATATGTATTTGTATCAGTTATTCTAGTACCCATAGTACACGCTCTGCTTAGTTTGGGACTAGATGGCGTTGTGTGTAAGTTATGAGATATTTATTCATTTATTCAAAGTCAAAGTATTTTATTTGTAAACATAGGTAAAAAAAGTTGTTACAAAATTACAAAATGTCAGCCATGTTTGGCCTAAGGCATACAAATACAGATATTTTAATTCTAATAATATAAATAAAACCTACATTTGAAAAATTGAAATAATAATAGAAATAATAATGTCAACAGTTAATTATCTATGTCTTAATACTTTTGTCATTAAGATATTCAATAATTGTGTAATAGCCCTTCTTTTTTAAAAGTTTAAAAGTGATTTTTTTTTAATGTCAAAGCTATTTATTTGTAGTAAGGTCGTCGGTAAATGATTGTATAATCTTGGGGCCATGCCCATTAAATTTGAAGAATATATAGCCTTCTTATGCTGTTTTGCACGTATTTTAAATTGATGACGTATTTTAAATTTATTTATTTCATCTTTGGTCTGAGCATAACGATCCGTGCGTAATATCATACCACCATTGCTATAGGTATTATGGTGGAGCAGAAGCAGTATGACATTAGTTCTATTATAAGTGTTCGTCTAGGTGGCGCCGCAGTGGGTGTCGCTTACTCAATATTACTCATGTTGGGTGTAGGGTTGCCACTTCTATTAATTGACACTATTTATCAGAATTGACATTGCATCAATACTTTAAGATCGTTCAATAATAAGCATTAACACAGTAGATGTAGTATAATTCAGAAGTTAAATTATCAAGGCCGGTAGCGTGTAGTTAAAATTAAAATAAGATTTTTGAAAAAAAAAAAATATTTTCTGTTGGTTCAAGAAATATGACAAATTAAAACATTCAACATCGCTTCAAAACTAATTTCCAATTTGATTAAAAATAGTGGTAAGTGGATAATTGATCGAAATTGACAATTAAAAACGTAACATTTGTCAAATGGGTCATGAATATATTGGTTTGATAAATTGATAGTAAAGTAATAACTTTACTGTAACAGTAAAAACTGACTGCAATAGATATGCAAGTTTGTATTTCATATTTAATAAGTGTAATATACCCACTATTTAGATATATAACTCACTTATCCATAACTGGTGTCGTAAGTCTTTACTATGACTTAGAAGTTTTTGCCCTGCATACCCAACTCATTGGCCGACCATGAACAGGAGAAAAGAACAAACTTTTGGCACATTATAAATGTATGTGGATAAACCAAGCTAAACAGCACAGTGCACATACTATATAATACTAGAACGGTTAATAACATAACATCACGCCTATATTACCCAGAAGGATATTGCAGAGGTGTACAACACCCACACTTTACCTGGTATGTTAGTTTATGTCCCATGGAATAGGGAGTGACCCTATCGCCATCCACCGTGCACAACTCCAACTCCATGCTGCCATTGTAAATTTCACAATAACACTTCGCCCGATACGTTAACGCTTACCACTAAACCGTCGAGGAACGTTTATATTTATTAACTACAACCGTAAAGCTTTAAGCTCACCACCATAACATCATTTTCGCATCTTGAATGCGAATTGTAATCGGTTCAAATAGGCGCAGTGGTTTCATAACCATATTCGGCTAGATGGCGCCACTGTGGGTGTCACGTGGGTGAAAGAATAGCTTGTTTTAACCTTTGTGCACGTTGCTCATCAGTGCTAGGGTTGTAACCAATAATTAAAATAGAGGCTCATTATTTTGATGTTAAATTAAAAATAGTGTATTTCATAGCATATCGCTATATCTAACGGCTGTATCTAATACATATCCTACTGCCGGTCTCGGGCCTTTTCTCATGAAGAGAAGAGTTAGGCCGTAGTCTACGCTGGTCAAGTGCGGATTGGTAGACTTCACAAACTCTAGAATACTTATTAGGCACTCTCAGACATGTAGGTTTGCTCACGATGTTTTCCTTTACCGTTAGCAAACGACAATTTATATGATAAATACACACATATCTTCAAAAAGACGAATCTTAACGATTTATTGACAGAGGTGCTTCGCAATCCTACGGTAGGACTCGACTATCGCTGCTTTTTGTTAGTCAGTAGTTATCTGCGTTAGTATTTATGGCAAAAATATATATTTCTTTCTCGTGACAACCCTGGTCGTCAGTCAAGTGACGCTGTATACGGCAGTTTGTCTTAATACGGCCTCTTTGAATTTCAACTCAAGATTGTGTTGATTAGACGCATTTAAATATGAGAGGAAGCACTTTTTAATATCGTTTTTTTGTCTTGCTTACTCCTTGGGTGTCCACAACTAAATTAAAATATGATAGAAGATATGAATCACTTACTCAATTTGTCTTACCTAAAAATATAGCAAAGTAGCGCTTTCAGTTTCTCTTATATACTTCCGTCATTTTGAAGAAAGGCGCTGCTACTTTTGGTGCTAAAAAAGCTCTTCTAAACAAAAAAGGGGGTTTCTCAAAATCTTCAAATGCCGTCACCACCTTTATTTTAACCAGTCCTTAAATAATGAAACTTGGAGGCATAGTCCTCAATATAGACCTGTACACGTTTTTTAGGAAATTCTAATGCTTCCTTTGTTTACCGCAAATAAAACTACATAGAAGGCCTTTCAAAACTTGCATCACGTAAAAAGATTATTCTCACTTATCTGCTTTCTTATGTTAATTCATATAACTTTATGACAAGGCCAAATACACACATAACACACAAAGATTGGTCCCATGTGGGGATCGAACCCACAACACCTGTGTAGTTAAGAGCGGCGAGGCAAACGCTTAAAACACTACTTCACACTAGCAGACATTACAGACACTACACCACATCATGGGTCCGTAATCGAGTTTATAAATAACGTAATATTCTGCATGTAGTTTTTCTTACATCATATTTTGTTCGAGTCTCTTTAGTCACGTCGGCCTCTTCGATAGGCCTCCCATTGACCCTCATGTTCAGTTCGGCGTGTTCGCATACATATTTAATTAACATGTGACCGTTTCGCACGATATTCTGTACGTAAATATTCTTACAATGTCAGGGGGAACTAAATTATAGGTGAGCAAAACATCTGACCCGAATTTTTATACAAACATATTTTCGATTCAATTGATATTTTAATATTTAGGTTTTATTATTAAAACACTACGTGGTTTTGTTTTCTAGTTACAATTGGTTACCTGTTTTGCATACAAAAGTAATATTCGTTTCACTTTAATATTATTAGGATTTTGTCCATTTTTATTGATAAATCATATTATCTAAAACGCTAAATCGCATGTTTGTTAGCGTCCAATTTTAGTTTTTTTTTTGTATGTATATTAATGTAATATATTAATTATTAAATCAATTTTGACAAATGACCACGAACAAACATGGATTTTTGTGCGTTTTATAATTATTATGATGATGAAGATTTATCTTAAAAAATTGATAAAAACTTAATAATGCATTCAAAACTTGGCTCATCTGCTCTCGTGCCCACTGTCGCCCTCTACGTGTGCCCGTGAAGACCTAATGCAAGCCACAAGCAAGGGAGTAGAAGTTGCTACCTACTGGGCAAAAACAATTTAAATAAAAAATTTGCAAACAAAATGCCATTGACACGTAAGAAGAAGAAGATTGCACGCGCTGACAGGAATCTAGATGAATCAAGCTTCAGTGCCTATGTCCTGGAGCCTTGAAGTGAGCGGTAAACTACTGTCTACTCTAGTCTAGTTTTAGTGGTAGCTATATCTAGCTTTGACCTGAAACTCTACGCTATAGATTGAAAATTATTTGATACCTTTCTATTAGTGAAAGAGTTTTTTCGCGAGTTCTCCAAAGCGAATTGTCTAATCCTTTTACCACGATGGCAAGTCAAAATTAAATTTGACTCAGCCATCGACACGACGAAGAAGTGAAAGATTTTATGAAATTGATAAGAAGTTCTGAAGTTTACTCCTTACTTCTATTCTTAGCCTTAACTGCTTATTACAAACTTTTATATAACTTGTTTCATTCGTCTGAAACATTTTTCGTATGGATTTTACATCAAGTCAGTCCAGAAGCAATATTCTCAATATTCTTAAGAAAATACTTGAAAAAATGGCACAGAGCGCCCCACGCTTTTTTCAGCTTATATTAGGAATTATTTTTCACTTTTTAGTTAGAAGTACTTTAAAAGCGTGTTGGGTTAGGGTGGTTGGTTTATTTATTAGAGTTTTTTTTTTGAATAAAATTAATTTAATATATTTTTTTTTATTTATTTTTTTTATCGAATTATTGCATTGTCATCGATCTTAGACAGGTGTGCAAAATTTTAATGAAATCTGTCCGTTTAAAATGGGTCATAATCGAGTCCAAAGGAGTAAGTTACATACATACATACATACATACATACAGGTGAAGCTAATATAATCGTGTTAAAAACATACACAACAGTCTTACCTGCTTTAGTTTGTAAAAGTTTAATAATGAAATGATAACAAAAGTCTTCTTGATACACTAGTTAGTTCTTAATTATTATTGAGAATACGGGTTACTCACGTTATTTAAACCGGGAAATCCCGACTAGTTTCGAATCTAGTACGTAGATTCATCAACTAGGCGATTAATCGCGTTTCGTCGCCGTCGAAACCGAAACTAGTCAGCATTGCCCGGCTAAAATAACGTGAGTAACTCGAATTCTCAATAATAATGTCTTCACCTCACGTCGGTTTTAATAGTTCTTAATTGTTACAATGCAATCACAAAATATTTTAAAATCTTAGTCTATTGGTTACCATTTTTAATCTACCGTTTCATAGCCACAAAGTAACGTAACGTCAGACCTGAGGGTACTTTTAATTAAATAACTCCGGTGGCTCGCTCTAGCTGTTTACCGAACGCTGCGTAAACTGGCGTGAGTGGAAATTGCCCGGCAGGTATTGAATACCAGGGCAACTTGTATTTGCTGAAATGTAAACTGAATGTTCATAGACTTCAGCTTTTTTACCGTCTGCGGCATAAAGACGGTCTGCGACAGTCTGTGATTAGTTTGCCCTATCGAACAATTTGAGCAGTGAATTTCGAGATATTATGTACAACATTACAGTTTTCGACCAAGACGATATACATAGAAAAAAAAACAAAAAATATATATTTTTATATTATACAGTTATCTGATAACTATAATGTTTTTTTACCGACTTAAAAAAAAAAGGAGGAGCTTCTCAATTCGATTATTTTCACGGATTACTCTAAGACGCCTAGACAGATTTGAAAAATTCTTGTTTGGCTGTAAGAGTAACTTGTCATGTGGTCCCATTTTAACCAGGTCACGATCTGATAATGGGATCCTAGGCCAATCGAGAGCAACTCTCAAATTTAAAATATTGTTTTTCGTATATTACCTCAAGCTACTCAGATATTTGCATCTAACAGTTAGCATTTTATGTTGCTGAGCTGATGCTGGAAGGTACAATACCTCAACGGTATAGGAATACGGAGATATTTTTTTAATATCCTTAAGACCGTTTACTGTATTCTTTCAAGTTATAAACAGATAAGGCGAGACGTTGTATATAACTTAAGTATTTCTTAATTTTTAGTGCAATTTTTGTAATTGAAGTAGGTTTTTTTTTTAATTAGTAACAGCGAAATAAACTACTGTCGAGCAGACATCATTTTACACTGTCGTTATTAACAATATCAATATATGGTAATGACATTATGTTCTTAACTTTTAGTGTCTACTTTAAATCGATCACGTTTTTGTAATGTTAACGACCTGCTGACGAAAAGCTTAACGTTTCACTTTTAGAGCTTCATTATATTTTTGGAAGACTTCGTAAATCTATAAGCATTAAATAATAAGGTACATAAAATACTTGAAGTGTCATTTAAAAGAGTATTTCATTAAAGTAGTGATAAATATAATGCATACTTACCATAACATCACGCCTATACTTCCCAGAAGGGTGTGGCAGAGGTGAAATTCACACTTCACCTGATATGTTTAGGTCCCATGGGATAAGGGGTGAGCCTATCGCCATCCACCGGGCACAATCCTAACGCCGTGCTGCTATTGAGAAGATCGAAAAAGATCACAAATAACACTGCCCTACCCGGGAATCATGGAAACATCTGGAGGAGGCTTTCACCGCCATAGGGGGTCCTTACGAGGAAGAACAGGAACTTACTAACCCACTAATATAATATGATATAAGAATTTTAAACTTAAATAAATAATTACTAATACACTAATTTTAGCATTTAATTAAACTACATACTCAAAATATTGTGTTATGCTATACTTTAAAATATTTCTTTTTTCATTCCAACTGTAAGGAATTAATAAAGCTTTTTTATTTTTTTTTATTTTTTTTATTTACCCGGGAATCGAACCCGTGACCTCGCAGTTAGAGGCGCATTTTGCTTAATTGATCTGTATACTTTTTGCCAACGTTCAATTTACTTGCCAAAAGAACCCTAATGAAATCAGCGAAACATTTCATTTCATCAAGCTAATGGACAAATATTTGACCGGCTTGCGTCCTTAATAAATATATTGCTACAATATCTGTATCGAACCCTTTTACAATAACATAAGGTTCACAATTGCGTGACAATACAATAGTTTTAAGCAAGATCCCTTCATATGAGTCAGCGTTAGGGTGCTTACCCTACTCTATATTTTAAGGGTTGACTTTAACTCACTAATCGATATTTTTGCTCCAAATATTATAATGAATGAGCAGTGATAGCCGAGTGGGAGACCGTAGGACTGCGAAGTCAAAGGTCTCGGGTTCTAATCCACGGCACACACCTCTGTCAATAAATCATTAAGATTCGTCTTTTCGAAGATATATGTGTATTTATCATATAAATTATCGCTCGCTAACGGTGAAGGAAAACATCGTGAAGAAACCTGCATGCCTGAGAGTGCCTAAAAGTGCTTGCGGTTGTGTGAAGTCGACCAATACGCACTTGGCTAGCGTGGTGAACTAGTGCCTTACCCTTCTCATCATGAGAAGAGGCCCGAGTCCAGCAGTGGGACATGTATTAGATACAGGGCTGCTATTATATCATACTGAATTACGCATATATATAGGTCGTAGAAAAAGATACTTGGATAACCATGGCAACCCTGACCTTTGCAAATTGGCAAGTTTTCTCTATAAGATAGTTTTCTATCGGAAGACAGGCATTCAGACTTCGCTAATGGTCTAGATATCCGGTAGACGGGACTTTATGGCCCATTGGCTGTGATATATTTTTGCCATTTGGCTCAAGATATCTCTTTGATGAGAAGGTATTTTTTACAGAATGTATTAGCAACCTTGCTTAGTATCTAGAATAAGAATAAGATATTTTTATTAAAATTGACGTGATTTTCTAACATTCGAGTGAGAGAGTGCGACTCAGGCGCGACGTGTCGCACTCTCTTGAAAATGCCTAAAAGTATAGGTGAATCCGCGGTCGACTAAATAGACCAACATTACGTGAGTAACACCCGTATTTCATAATTTGAATAAGAATACGATACATTTATTCCAGCAAATCTTAAACTTTTATGAACAAATTTAAAAACTACTGATTTCTATTTATAGTAAGTACATAAACATACCGATGTGCCAGAAAAGGTATAATACCTCAGAATAATACTGCAGCACTATGTGCTCCACAGCGGTGATATTCTGTTCTGGTGCGCCCTGATCGTAAGTAAGACAGTGTGACGTTAATGTTATAATACCTAAGTGTTGTTTAATTCATTATTTTCATATTTAGCTCCTTAATTCGGTATTTTGTCTTGGCTGTGTCAGTAATGTTTGGGACATAATATGTGAATGGTAATTAAACTGCTTGTGAAAGAAGTCAACGTACCACTTTGCATCTGAATGGTTCGGCTATACAAATGTAGGCTAAATATAATAATCCCTTAATGATTGCTAATTATAATTTCGTTAATCCAAACGGCTACGGTATGATTAATTATAGCTCAAACTTTTATCTACTTTTCCATGAGATTTTCTCAACTCTTTTGTGCCAGCGTCATAGGTATATACCTTATATATACCTTAGCTAGACGAACCTTACTTGGTTCTAGCGCCACCTATTTATTAATTTATTAATTAAAACAACCATTTTTCGTAAACCTTATTTGATAGCAATTTTCATCTTCAAATTTGCTAACTAGCAAAAACACATTTGAATCATAAAATCGCCGAGTTATTAATTCCCTTAGCAGATTTCTTGTATTTTTACGCTGGTTGTTGCTATCTATATTCTTTTCTCCACCCCATTGCATCATGTCCAATATATCCATGCACAATGTCCACTCATTCGTAATAACACCATAAACTCACCAAAGCACACACAGCCTGCTCTCCATAGCCTCTAAATAGGTATCGATTGAAAAACGCACTCATGTGTAACTAACTAGTGTGTGTAGGCAATAATGCGGTTATGGAAAAACGGCCAAGTGATTTTGGCGCCTTAATTATCGAACTGACTGAACTGAACTGATATATTATGTGAGCATAATAATACTTCATATTACACAACAGCAGCACAAAAAGCAGCGATAGCCGAGTGGGAGACCGTAGGACTACGAAGTTAAAGGTCTCGGGTTCGAACCCACGGCACACACCTCTCGTCTTTTCGAAGATATGTGTGTATTTATCATATAAATTATCGCTCGCTAACGGTGAAGAAAACATAGTAAGGAAACCTGCATGACTAAGACTAATAAGTGCTTCAGGGTGTGTGAAGTCTACCAATCTGCACTTGGCCAGCGTGGTGGACTATGGCCTAACCCTTCCCATCATGAGAAGAGGCCCGAGCCCAGCAGTGGGACATGTATTAGGTACAGGGCTGCTATTATTATTACACCACGCCTATATTACCCAGAAGGGTGTGGCAGAGGTGTGCAACACCCACTTTTGCCCTGTTATGTTTACGCCATCCACCAGTCACCATTCAAACTACGTGCTTCTATTGTGAATTGCCTGACGGAAAGTACACAAATATTACTTTGCCCAACTCGGGCATCGAACCGCTAGACTACCAAGTACGTATCCAGAACTGGTTAATAAAATAAATTAAAATAAAATAAGCCTTTATTGCCGTTAGTTTTTAAACTTATACAAATCATTTAACAATGTTTATAATAAAATAAAAGAGAAAACTAAAACTAACTTAAACAAAATTCTCTTATTCTCGGCATTCTGTTAATCTCCCCTCTTAACGGCTTGAAATGGTTATCTAGCTCTTATTGTTGTTAACTAACATTTTTTACTTATAAATTATTTTAATGTAATTAAAGAAAAAGGAACACGTCGACAAAGGCATAATATACAATAGATATTTCAATTAAAACACTTTAATTAGCATACGTAGTACGTACAACTTGCAAAGTATTTGTAATTCAAAGCAGACTGCCACTACTGTCAGGTCTGCCAGTTACTTCCCATTTTAACTGCTTTCGAAGAAAACTGTCACATCGATATATTTACCGACTGAATACCTTATTCGATTACTTTAATCTACCTTACATGGCTGAATCGTGTAGTATAGAAATAAAGTTGGATGTATGACGTGATTTAAAATGGCATGTAGATATTTATTTATGAACTAGCTGTTACCCGCGACTTCGTCCGCGTGGAATTCGATATTGCCAAATATTTGAGCCATTTCCCTCATATTTTTTGAATCCCTAATTTACCCCCATAGGGATAAAATAAGAAGATAAAACATATACCAGTTTTTTAGTTAGACCTCCAGCTACACAACTGTGAAAACCGCATCCAATTCAATGTAGTAGTTTTTGTGTGAAGCCCGTACGAACATACAAACAAGAAAAGACAAACAGACAGGCAAAAAATCTAATAAAATATGTTTTGGCTTATACTGCTGTTATAAAGACCCCTCGTATAAATGTTTCTTGAATATTTTGAATGTACAGACATGGCAAATTTTAAATTTTATTATAATGTATAGATTGCAAAAAAAACATGCAATAAAAATTAAAATCCTCAATTGCTCTAGGTTTGCTGGAAGAGAACTCAAGCACTGAGTTAAGCTCGCCTTTTGTATACTCTTACTTCAATAATGTTTATTTATGTGTAATCTTTTGTGTACAATAAAGTGTTAAATAAATAAATAAAATTTTGAACTTTCATCTGTACAATCTGTCATCAAATTCAAATTCAAATTCAAATTCAAATCATTTATTTTCATAGGCCCCAGGAGGCGCTTGAACACGTCAAAATATTACAAACAAATGATATAAAAATAAATTATAAGTAAAACTAAATTATACTAATTACAATGATTTGAATAACCGGGGCTTAGATTAATTTTAATCCAACTGTTTAAAATCAGATTAAAATCAAACTAAGTACCAGCTCCGATGGGTATTGCATTATGAGAAGAGCTGGTGAGAAACTCATGTGCACCATCTTTTCAAATGAAATGAATAATATACAATTATATTAATATATAATAATATATAACAATTACAACACATAAAAAGAGCAGTTCATTTCCAAATACTATTATCATTTATGTAGTCTAAAATACAGTAATAAGCTTTTTGAGATAATCTGATTTTAATATATTTCTTAAATTTACCTATCGATAATTCTACTGCGTCTAATGGAAGTTTATTGTAGAAGCGTATACATTGACCTGGAAACGAGTTAGAGATTTTATGGAGCCTAGTAGTGGGCACAGCCAGTTTGTTTTTGTTCCTTAGATTTACTTTATGGAGATCACTATTTTTCTTAAATTTTGTTTGATTCTTGTGGACGTACAATAAATTTTCATAAATGTATTGAGAATGTAACGTCATAATATTTATCTCTTTAAATTTATTTCTTAGTGTCTCCTTGGGACTCATCATATAGATAGCTCGAACAGCTCGTTTCTGGAGCACAAAGATTGAATCTACATCCGTGGCACTACCCCAAAGCAATAAACCATATGACATTATACTATGAAAATAGCTAAAATAAACTAAACGCGCAGTGTCAACATCGGTCAGTTGACGGATTGTTTTTACCGCGTAAGCTGCTGAGCTGAGTCTACCAGATAACGTTTCTATATGTGGGCCCCATTGTAATTTAGAATCTAATGTTATACCAAGAAAGACAACTTTATTGACCATTTCCAATTCCTCATTGTCCATCAACACACTAGTTTTGACTTGTTTAACATTTTTTGTAAAAAATCTAACATATTTTGTTTTATTACCATTTAAAAGTAAGTTGTTAACACTAAACCAGTTTACTATCTTTGACAGAGCATTGTTTACATCGTCAATTACTGTTTGTTGTCTATTTACCTTAAAAACTAAAGAAGTGTCATCCGCAAACAATACTATCTCATGATTGTCCTTAACGAGATGAGGTAAATCATTAATGTACAAGAGGAACAGGAAAGGGCCCAAAATAGAGCCTTGTGGCACCCCCATTGCTACAGCTGATCCATGCGATCGCTTTCCATTGACATCAACTCTCTGAATCCTATCACCTAGATAAGAAGTAAGAAGTTCCAGAGCGATGCCTCTTATACCGTAGTGGTGTAATTTTCTGACTAGAGTTTCATGCTGCACACAATCAAAAGCCTTAGATAAGTCACAGAACACCCCATAGGCGTCCCGCGACTCCTCCCAAGCCTCGAATATACATTCAAGTAATCTAACCCCAGCATCACATGTTGACCGTCCGCGAGTGAAACCGAATTGTTTAGTGTGCAACAGGTTGTTTTCATTAAAATATTTAAGTAACTGCGCGAGAATTATTTTTTCAAAAATTTTACTAAACGTAGGTAGCACCGATATTGGTCTGAAGTTTGTGGGGTCTAATGTACTACCTGATTTAAACAATGGAATTACTTTACTTAATTTCATTAAGTCAGGAAACACACCACAATCAATACATCTATTAAATATCATTATTAAATCAGGTGCAATAATATCAATCAACGATTTTATAATATGTACAGAAATGCCCCATAGATCAGCCGTTTTCTTAATATTAATTGATTTAAACGCGGCTTTAAAATCAGATCCATTAACATGACGAAATGCGAAATTATTAAAAAACTCAGGCACATTATCACAGCACATCAACGAGATATAAGGTTGGATAACAAGTTTTCCAACAAATATAAGGTGAATTACATCATGGTCGCATCGACGACATACCACAGATTACGCTGGAAACTTTCCAACAGCAATTGATACTTTATCGTCTAGGATATCCTATGTAGCTATAATCTACCTTACGTGGCTTACGTGAGCTTGTCGCTGGCGTATGTAGGACGGGATGAAAATTGCTTTTGAAAACTTAGTATGAAGTTGGGAATGTATGTTTTTATTATTTTATTAGGAGGATACCGTATATCTAAATGAAAATGATTGAGTAAGCGCAAGCTGTGCGTGTGATTTGATAAAAACTAATTTCTTTTTAAAAAATTTGGTGGTGTATAGAACTAACGTGTATAGAAAATCTAACTAATCATTGTGCAATCGGCCGTAGTGCAATGTATAATGCATCGGCTTTATGATCGAGAGGTCGTGAGTTCGGATCCTGGCCATACAACACGGACGTGGACTTTCTTCTAACACAAGCAAACTAAGCTTAGCTAGAGCTTAGAGCGGCTAACAATAATACTAAGTATGTAGAAAGATTTAAAAAAAAGTGAAAAAATTGGTTCTGTTATTAAATAAATTAATAAAATCTCATGGCAGAAGTAACTAAAAGCTTGACCTGTAATTCTTCATACCGCAGCTGTTCGCCGTTATGAAATTTTCAGTACAACAATCGTAAAGGGATAAATTCAATATTATAATGTTCAGAAAATACAGCTAAATGGAAGGTTATTAATAAGTCTTTGTTGCATACCGTACCTCTAAAATATCGGTGTGATACAACATGCATAATGTTCTTCAATGCTGCAATGCAGAACTAAAAACAAACAAACAAACAAACAAACATACAGGTGAAGCTAATATAAGCGTGTTAAAAACGTGGTAGTACTTGCTGGCTCACTGCTCTGCAAATATCATTATCAACTACCCAACCTTATTTAACATAAAGCTTTGTCACACGAATACTTATTATCAACACGGCACGGGTGAGAGCAATTTTGTGACCCCAGCTCAATTTTTAATCCAAACGAACATCAACGTTTATTTATAAATAAAAGAAACAATAACTAAGCTATTAATTCTCCTTTAAAACATTTCAAACTACACTTTTCATTTACAAATTGACTTATAAATCACAAATATTAACTTGGAAATACCATTCTAAGCACGCAACTTCCACGAAAATAATGAGCTAGAACCAAAATATCACGCTAGAACGTACCTTGACAAATTTACCTATTAGTCACCTGTAGCTTGGTAGAATAAACGGAATGGCAACGTGACATTTTCTAGGAACTGTAGAAATATACCAGGTATGGATATTCCTTGCTTATTCTAAAAATAATTTTATTATCTTGATGAGTCGACTAATTTGGTATCCTGCCCAAAATAATAAAATTGAATAATGAAATACTTAATAATTATAAACATATTTTATACATATAATTATGTTTTTGACGACCGGATAGCGGAGTCGGTAGTGCAACTGCCTGCTACGCAGAAATATCTTTGTGTGTGCATGAACATGGAGGTTTGTCTTGGTCTGGGTGTTTTTAAGTATAATAAGTATGTATTTATGAAAGAAAAAGTATATTATATAATAAAATCAGTTATTCTAGTACACATAGCTCTGCTTAGTTTGGGACTTGATGACGTTGTGTGAAGGTTGTGTGATATTTATTTATTTATAATGGATTTATTTGTTTTTCAAATTGCTGGCTTCAGTTTAATCTCGTAGCTCTGAGCTATCTCTAAGTCTGTTAAGTTCTACTGCAGCGTATTTATCCTGTGCTTGGAATTGGAAAATACAGATACACTTTTGCACGACTCAACTACATACAGAAAGCACTGCTCATAGAAACCTCTATTCGAAGACAGCATGTTTCGCCGAAAACTTAATTGATAGAAAACATTGTTCGTAAATCTCTCGGTCTATAGAAAGCACTTTTGGCAGAGATTTCGGTTAATAGAAAACACTTCTTACTTTGCTTCTTCCTAGTTTAATATTATAATATTGGCATGGCATTCTTCTTCGTCGTGTCGATGGCTGAGTCAAATTTTATTGGCCCAATAAGTGGCCACTGTTATGGCGCTCTCATAGGCGTTCATGAGAGCCTCTCTTGAACAGGCATTTTGGACAGTCAGTAAGGTGGGCCATTGATAGTATTGCTCCACATTTACTCCTATTGTTGTTTGACGCTATTCTATTACATACCTATGTACATATCTAAAGTTACTGGCACTGTTTACTAAACTAGGCAGAAGCCTGTATTTTAGCTTCCCCCAATTAAGGTTAGTGTCAACAAGATATCCCCATTTAACAAGGCATTAAGTACTTTGTGATATAATACAGAAGTTCTTAAACAATCGTATTACTTTATAACTTCATCACAATAAAAGTTCCGCAACAACAAAGTTACCAATTCCGCTTCTCAATTCCGATTTTGGCACGAGATCCTGTCTCCATGTTTTCAAGGCCTAGCCTTGAAGTCTTGTCGAGATGTCTGGAACAAATCCAAGATTCGTCATGGTGTTCCTTTATATTCTAGTATTTTATATATTTATGGTATACTCATATGCAGAGTTATTTCAAAAATATTGTATTTATGGCAAAAAATAGAGGTTTGGTGCCAAGAGGTAGCTAATAGTCTGTATTTCTACAATAGATAAACAACCACGAAGGTTGCTGTTCATCCATCTTAGGAATACCTGAGCCTAGAGATACAGAGTACGAGACGGTAGTTTTGGTGAGTTATTTTAAGCAGCAGCATGACAAACATTATTCAGTGTGATGCAGATAATCCTCTAATCTTAGCAGTTATTGCATTTTTAAAATGGCCCTGCATATCGGATATCTTAACCATCTAGCATGATATTTATGTAGTCCGTCGCGACGCAATGCAATAAACTGGCAGAACCATAGTCTGGCCATTCTTACGTCTTTCTTTTTAATCTTCCTTGATTTATGCCCGCGTTAGAAAGTTTATTGTGTTGCACTTTATGGTGGCGGCCATGACAGTTTATAATATGGTGTCGTTTTGTTACTAAATGTCTGTCTGTCTTTGTTAAATCGTTCAACCAATATTAAATTAAAATTATTGTATTGGAGATTGCAGTCATGGATGCCTTTTGATCAAATATTGAGGGAATAACCTAGATCAAGCCGGTCTTAGTTAATTTTAACTTAAAAGCAATGTTTATAACTTCATGTTAATCATCAAGAATAGCGTCGTATACTCAGATTATAAAGGCAAATGGAGTGAACCAACACACAAAGTGAAGCCACCAAAGCAAATACAAAATCCATGACACAAGCAAACCTGGCATGCTCATTGCGCGATCCGGCAAACGGCACACAAAGAAGAATCCACAAACGTCGTGCTTTGTGGCTTCACTTTGTGTGTTTGGTACATTTCATCTACATTTATTCTGTAATCTGAGGTCGGATAAATTAGCTTACCCATCTAAGAAAGTTTACCTAGTCCTTAGTACTAACGGGAATTCACTAAGGTAAAAGTTTAATTAGGACTGCTTAATTACAGGTAAAATGTAATAATTAGAGTTGAAATTGTCTTGGACCATAGACTTTAAGATTGAAGAATCGTTGACATAATTGGATTAAAGAAACTAGACTCAATTTGTAAATAAGAAACATAAGTTAGAGGTGTTATTAAACATCAAAATATTTTTTCAAAGAGTTATATTTTTTCAAAGAGTTGTGCTTTTTTTTCAACCCTTCGAATTTTTAACTGACATGAAAAAGGTGGTTAACGTAATGCCACATTATAAAAAACATCGTCTTAACTATATCCTTTTACCCTTACCTTTCTCTAAAGTTCGCTTCTTAAGGTATCTAAAAACCCAAACCCAATTATTCAAAAGACACGTTATTTACATTTATGACGTCATTAACAGTGATAAAATTACAATATTGTTCATGCTAATAAGCTGACATGGTGGTATCGGGTACCATGTGCTGTTATATATACAAATAAGCTTATGGTTCCAAAGTTTTAGTCTTTTGATTTCGATACGAGCGGGAGACAGATTTAGTCACGTTTTGTCACATTTTTATATGGGGAAACATGACAAAAACGCGACAAAATCTATTTACGTATGCTTGCCCGAATGGTCTACACTTTTTTTTTAATTTTGTTAAGGTACATACAAAAATAAATTTTGATTTGAACTGGAGAATAAAATAATTACTTTGTAATTATTTATTTATTTTTGTTAATCAAAATATTTTTTTATACAATAACTTAAACTTTACATATTACTTTGTGAAATAAAATTTGAATAACCTTATGTTTCCACTAAGATAATATCAAATCTTTTAGTTCTTGCTAGTTCTCATTAAGAGTTTACTGACTGCTACGTTGGTCTAGCTAGTGATTTGCCTATGTGTCTCTCACTGCGAGGCAATTCGCGAATACTTCAAAGCGAATTGGCTAATCCTTTCACCACGATGGCAAGTCAAAATAAAATTTGTCTCTGGCATCGACACGACGAAGAAGAAGACTGTTGGAGCCCTTGGTCGGGAAAAAGTGTTATTTAGGCTTTTTCGGTCACTTGGAATGTTGCGCGGTGGATTGCGATACCAAGATGCTTACCCATGTTATGTAAGTCCGGTTCTCATTCACTCCTGTAAAGTTTACGTATTGAAATGTATAAATCGCATTCATTGTGATTCATTTGTAATCTTACATTTAATATTTTATTATCTACCTTTCTATTATCTAGTTTTCGCTTAGGTTTTGTCTTATTAATTAATATCAAAATGAATACTGAGATGTTATTTTGTAAACATAACATAACATAAATCGAAATACTACCTAGTTGTGATGTAAATTATTCGATTCCTAATATAATTATTTTTGTTACCATTCCATCTCATCGCTAACATTTGAACCCAATTGTCCTGGGTTAAGTTAACCAAACCAATTTGGATCATTGATCGAATGTGATCCAATCGAGTTGATTGGATCCAATTACTCGATATAGTAATTGACATTCCAACGACTAATGTGGAGAAAACTTTGTGTTTTAGTTCGTTAGGGTCGAAGGAAATTGTAATTTGGTTGGAATTACTTTGGGCTTATGCTGCGAAGAAATTATAATTGTTTTGTAAGGAGAAAGGGTTAGGCCTACGATCCTTTTCTACAAAATTGTTATAAAGAATACTTAAAATATTTTAAAGCTTTTCTATGCCTTTTTTGTATTTTATATAATATTAAGCTTGAAAATTAAGAATCCAGTAGGACTTTATTAATTAAGCAATGGATTCGTATGATGCTAGATTCAAAATTTCCCAACCCTTAGTGCAACATATTACGTAAATATACCTATTTATAAATATACCTGTTAAACAAATCTTACTTATCTAACAGCCATACACGAATGCATGACTTAGTTGGCATAGCACCTGGGGCGCTTACCCGGGGGATGCAGGTTCGTGTCCTGTTGGAATCATAATTTTTCAACCTTAATATAGTATTATAAGGAACTTAAATATTATTTCAGTATATTTTAGGTGCCACTTATTGCAATTCTTAATGATAACATCTATGAATCGGTTGGCCTCGATCAACTGCAATTCAATCTAACATTTAATACATTTACATGCTCACTGTCATAACGTGAATAAAATTCTAACACAACTTCAGCTTAGAAGAAGAAAGAAAAACAACAGAAATTATAGTTAGCTTTAAAAATAAATAAACCGCTTTTAGATTTGCGGCTAAGCTGTTAAACGTTCCAATAAAAATAGGATTTCATTTTAATTAAAGGAAGTTGAGAGAAATACCCGTGTTGGCTTAACAAATGAAATAATCCGTTTATTGCGTGAGAGTGCCAACACGACGTGAAGTAGATGCCGTATATGGATTATACTCGGGCCAAGTGCAAGATTAGATGGTGGTAGAGCTTTTGTGCATAAGCTTGAAGAATGCAACATCCTTGCTCTACCTATATACTGCCGCCACAGTAGTTTACACGGCCTTGTTTGCGAACTGCAGCGCAATGTATAAATTCAATACATTTTCTTAATCCTTAATATAATGCACTATCTGTTCTAAGATTTAGGTATAGAAAGAAAGAAAGAAAAAATATATTTATTCGAGTAAAAATAAAATTTACTTAATTTAGCGATGTACAGGAAGAATTATATATTTAAATAAAGTAAGATACTTTTATTTGAAATGAACTCCATCTCAGCGATATTGTACAGTGCTTTTAAGCCCCGCAACGCTGGTATTCTGATGGAACCAACTAAATTAACAAAACTAATTTTACTTAAGTAACTAAGTTTATAAACTAAAACAAACTACATATCAAGCCCTACGGCATTAAGCCCGCCCATGTACCATTTTTGTGCATAAAGTTTTTAAATTAAATAAATAAATATCAATTCAATTCAATTCACCACTCAATATTACCAGTTAGGTATAACATAAAATAAGAAACTAGTATAGAATAGAAACTAAACAAAGATGGGTTCGCCATATTTACATACATAGGGATAATAAAAAACCTAAATCATACAGACGAACTTCTCTATTTCGGATACACCCATGGAATATTATAAATCGAAATTAGAAATTCATAGAACGCGGATTATTCCTCGTTCAGAAACGATCGGTATGCGACACGTTCCTTTCTACTCTCGGGTCCTTTGACGAAGTAACACTTGATTCATTTGCTGATATTTATATTGAAGTAAAAATAGACCGGCTTTCGAACGACATATCCGACACAGGAATCAGAATCAAGTAAACAATAGGGGAAGTTTTATGTCTGAAACATGTTTTTAGAATGACGCATTGAGTTTTTATTTTTACTTTCAACTTCACAATTATTTTTTTTGTTTCCTTGAAAAAAAATTAACCTATCGCTTAAAATTGAAGTCAGTCCCTAATTTAATTAGCGTAATGCAAAGTTATTCAAAATTGTTGTCAATAGTATTAATTATATAATTTTTTAATATATAATTTTTTTTAAGGTTAAGTGTAGATTAGAATTGATTCGCATTTTATTATCAGGCTGTTGCATACCATAAACAGCTGTATGACATACGATAATTTAGGATCGTACCTACTTAATAATTTAGCATACAATACCCTCAAACCGGATACGCAACACATCGACCAATTAGTATACCATTAAAACTTAGCATTTGAATATTAAAAGCACTATGTAAATATCGATCTCATAATGCAACGTACACACTGCGCCTAAAAACGGCCAGCAAAGGCGAGAGATTATTCGATTTCCTTAATTACTGCTTTGTTTGAAATGTTTGTTCGACATACTGAAAATTATGACCGAGAGGCAGTGGCGTAGCTATCGTAGGGCCCGGCGCGGTGCAGTGCACCAGGGCCCCGGATCTCAGGAGGGCCCTTTGCCCATTAAACTAAGCTTTGAAAAGAGCGGCTCAGCCAACTCGCCAGCTCCTGAAGCTAGGAAAACTCAACCCTGCCTGCTCACAAGATTTTTTTACTATTATACCATCTACTATCTCTCAACTTGATCGAAAACGAAAAATAGAGAATGTTTTTCTAAACTAAAGTTTAAATTGACGAATGAAGACCTACGCTGTTTTATCATTCTGCACTTTTTTTGTTGAACTTGCTGCATAACCTTTATTGCTATCTATATTTTGAAGGGCAATAAAAGGTCAAGCTACGTGAAAAAGAGGATGAGGGTCCAATTCTTTCTCTATGCACCGGGGCCCTTGCCCACTTAGCTACGCCACCGCCGAGAGGACTTGTAAATTATTTCCTTTTAAAGACATTAAATAATAGTAATATAATAAAAAATAGTAATTGTCCTTCGATTATCAACATTATACTAATATTCGAAGAAACAGAATTATGATTTGATTTGAGTGATTTGATCACATATTTAGTTTACCTACGCATACCAGATTAGTCCACACGCGACCGTGGGCACTGCAAAGTATGTAAAACGTCGGCAAATTAAAAGTAAGTTTAAAATTGCGATTAAGTCCGTAAAGTGCCTAACTATCATATTCATATCTGTAAGATTCTTCTAAATTATAATATGAAACTTATTATACATTTCTGGACTTCGTTGGCCGTCCGCAGCCCTAGTGTGTCCGCAACATAACGTAAACGCGGCACGTCCTGGAGGATATCCTCGCTTCAGTCAGTTAGTTTGCTGCCGCGCCGCACCGAGCGCGCACGTCGCGTTCCAATTATAAAATAAACCGTAAATGAGCATTCCTTTGGGATTTAATTCTGCTCCGTATAAGTGTGAATTCACCTTTATGATACGTGATTTTGTGGCGTGTGTGTTATTTTAAAATTATTGTGTGATTTTGAATATGGTTGTTTCTTTTGGAATATCGTTTGACATCGAATTCATCATGGTTCTTGGTGAGTAGTTTAGTTTGATGTATTAGTGTTTATCATTGTGTTTTATTTTTTCGATACATAATTATTGGAAAAGTATTGATAATGGTGTCTTATCTTAAATCTTATCTTTAATCAAATAGATTTGTATGAGTTGCAAATAAACTAATTTAAATTATGTATTATGGTATTCAAAGTTTGAAACGTTATTCGTTGGGCTAGTTTTTTTAAAATTATTCTTTCGGTATTTATGTTTGTTATGTTAAATATTAAATTCATTAAAATACTAAATAAAAAAATGTGTAACATGACGCACAGACGCATGATTGTTAAATAATTTGTTCATAACAAAAATTAAATTAAATGAAGAGCGATAGTTATTGCTCTACATTTTTTTAAGGTTTTATCCTTTGACGGGTTTTCTTCAATAAGAGTAAAGGGATACATGTCTCTAGTACAATGTTTAAAATATGTAAAGGATTAGTAATAGTACCTATCTCCATTCGTTTATTTCTTCCAATAGCTTTAAAATGTTGATTATCTTTCTTATTGAAAACGTTATTAAATTCTTCCAATACTTTATTTCTCAAATTCTACCAACCACTTCTTATCTGCATCACCCTAGGTTGACTGTTAGACAAAGCCCTTGGCATGAAGTCCACCTTTTGCATTATTATGTGCTAAAGTTAAATAAATGTACAACTAGTGATGTACATAATAAGGGACGTAAATATAACTGGTGAAGTGTGGTTGTTATCACTTCTGTCACACCTTCTAGGCAATATAGGCGTGATGTTAAATAATAGGTTGTAATTATAACCTAGTTATATTTACAGCCTATAAACTTATATTCAATACCTATACAAACAATCTTACTAAGGCAGTAACTACATTCACCAACGCACCCACGTCTAGTCCGTGCGTTCAAGCAATTATCTAGTAATTCCAGTCGTTGAATGCCTGACTACTTTATTATACACTTTGTAGGGTAGGTATATACCTCCTGCTAACTATATTCATTTATTAAATACTGTAGACATGACATGAGATAGAGTAAAGCTAGAGCCGATATACCGCAATGGTGGTTCATGAACCATACTTTAAGAACAATTGCTGATTGTTTTTCATACAAAAGTTATATGGGTTTTACATGAATATTATTAGGGTTTTAGGTATGCAGGTCAACCAAAAAGGCGTTGAAGTCGCGTGGTTTAAAACTAGAAACAAAAAAAATTGTCGAAATATTTAAAAAAATGTTAAGGGTGAACAACCCTTATCACTAAACTTAGGGGTGTGAAAAATAGATAGTAGCCGATTCTCAGACCTACTGAATATGCATATAAAATTTGGTAAAACCAGTAAAGCCGTTTCGGAGGAGTAAGGTAACTAACATTGGGACACGAGAATTTTATATATAAAAGATAAATTATTTAACAGAAGTACTATAGTCATTGACACAATAAGAAGAATTAGGGTTTTATCTATTATTATAGACAAATCATATCTAAAACACTGCTATGCATGTTTGTTGTCGCCCACTTATCCAAAATATTATTTTATTTTTTCAGGATTAATTTAATTTAATTAATGGTTATACAATTTCGACAAAATGGCCTCGTACAAACATGCATTTTAGTGTTTAAGATATAATTTGTAAATAAAAATAGATAAAACTTAATAATATTAAAGAAAAACCCATAACGGAAGTATGAAAAAACAGCGCTCGGGAGTCTAACCTAAATAGCCGTGATTTGGACTAAATATTCTATCTCTGCGTCAGCAAAAAGTTTATCAATTCAACTGAAGAATAATATGACTATAATATTCTACTATTCAATAGTAGAATATTATAGTCATTAATGTCATTATTATAGTATGTCCAGCGCCAACACTATCCAATAGTAACTATTGGATAGTGTTGGCGCTGGACATGGCCCTCACGGCCTCACTTCATCATGAAAAGATTTCTATATATTACTTTTTCTATGTTTGTGTTAATCGAAAACATTTTGAAGATAAAAATTTGCCGTACCTTCCTTAACAGTCAACAAATAGTTAAATACTCGTATATTAGGGGATTATATATAACAAACGATCGTTGTTTTTTTTGTTTTGTTTTTTTTATTATTTATATAACAAACGAGAAACCATAACCATAACGTATTTAACCGAAAGATTTAATTTATACTCGACACACCTTCATCAGCACTGAACTGGACGCAGTATCGACAACTTTATTACAGGCACTGCCAGACTATTTATATTCCACCGAGAACAGACATATTCCTCATTATTTAGGATTCATTGAGTAAATGATGACGTGGCTGGAGAGGTTCAGATGATAGAAAAGCAGAACTAGCCCAATGCACTCGTTAATGTTGCCATTTACCAGGTGCACTTTTTTGAGGTATATCGGACAAACTCACACATTCGTCGATCTAACTTGAAAAAAAAACAAAATATTATATATTAAATTAAAATATGGTGTATATGTATTCTATTATGCTTACATATTTACCGGCACGTTAAAAAATAGAGGAATAAGATTGTTTGTATAAGTATTAAATATAATAAATAAGCTTTACCACCAAAAAACCTAAAACCACTATTCAAGCAAAACTACAAGACGCTATGTATGTATGTATGCTATATAATTTCTAAACTAAAGCACAGAATAACTTATGAGACAAGGCTCAAGTTTCTAATGCAAAAAGCTTGTCATAAGGGACGATTTATAGTGTCTCTAATAATGTATTATTAGCCTGCACTGCGGTGTCCCACACCCCTCTCTTACCCCTTTACATGTAGGGGTAATTACCCAAGACTTTAGTGTATATAAGAAACTTTTGTCGCCGAGATGCAGTTAGCTGGAGTATTGTAAAAGTTTGTAGGTAAAAGACGTTATCTAAATAAGCAAAGCACAGAAGCACCACTATATCTTTTTAAACGACTTCAAGAAAAAGTAGAGGTTCTCTATTCGACAGTATTTTTCTATCTCGAAATAATGATGGTTAAGTGGATATATCTTGATACGTAAAAACGTAACAAATTTGTTTTCTTTTTAATTTTGATTGTACAACTTCCGGGAAAAGACTTGTTTGTATGTAGACTTGACATGGCTGACATATCTATTATTATATCGTATTTTTATTATAGTTAGCTTTTTAATTCACAAACAAAATATTTTTTTTTATTACATCAAATCCTGCGAAAGATTAGGGATATTACTAATCTCTCGTAGCGTTTTAATGAAGGAATTATAGGCTCTTATTGCACACTCAACTGAAAAATCTAATCATTATTTTAACCAAAGACATAAATTGTACACAAGCGCTACAAGGCACAAGACCGATGAAGCAGTCAACAGGCAAATCTACACTACATCTACATAGATAGATAGTCTGCTTTCCCAACATCTAGATTGGTTCCTTTTATCGAAGTTCCAATTCCGCACTGCAATTTTGTCTGATCTGATATTGTGATTACACTGAACCTGTATTTTAGGAATCTAGTCACATAGCTCAGATACAGGAAAACAGCTAACCTAATAACTAGTCTAGATATCTCTGCACTGAAATTCTGAATCATATTGAATTAAATATACTATTTACAAAAGAAAACAAATATCTTTGGCAAAAATCCAAGTTTTGTTAGGCTATGTCTTCAAATTCATTACGGATATCGGATATTACCAACTAAATAGGTAAATATTTATTAGCGGTGTATTGTGTGAATACGCTCGAGGAAGGAAACACCAATATATTACCAAGAACCTAAGTAATATCTAACAGGAATTAACGCGATCATACATTACATATTTACCTTTTAGGCTTGACGTTTCGGCAGATACCGTGGTCGCAAGCAGATTGAGATTGAGCTAGATTTTACTTAATCATGCAACGCGCAAGTTTAAAAGTTTATCTTACCTAGAACCTCCCCTTAAAAGCAGAGTCTTATATTACTGACACATGATACTCAATATCGTAGTGCTAAGATACCTTTCTTACTCTTAAAATTTTATCGAGGAGCTAATTTAAAAGCAAACATAATAATATAATATTTGTAGATATTTCCATTGTTATCTGTTTTTTTAGAAAAAAGCTCCAATCAAGCCATTGAAGTGGGCACAAGACGAACTCAATTTCACGCTTCGGGAGTCTTAATGTGAAATCAAATTGAAGGGCAATACAGTACGGCCCTTACAAATAAAAATATATTTAACATACATTTATTTGTTATATTCCGGTTGGAGGATAACCATGTTAATTACTCAATTTACTTGGAATCAGATGCGATCTCCACAATAATAAACAACTGACCTTTTAAGCGACCAAGTGGTAAATATATACCGTTTAATTAAAAATTAACACTCATCCATGACGTTATATAAAGATCTGGTATTTCCTACAAAATAGGTATTGCTATTTACCCGCAACCAAATTAGAACTAATGTAGTTAAAACTGACCGGGAAATGATTGATGACCCACTTAATGAATTCTCAAAACAGAACCATAATCTTTTAGATCCAGGAATTTATAATTCTTTCAAAGCGGAGTTTATTTTCTGACAGTAAACGAGCCACCCACTTAGTTCCATAAAAGTGGCTTCAAAAATCAATTCCACGAAGTCCGGAATCTCCGGATGTCTCTCGTACCGATCACGGCACGACTACGTGACGACTTTTGATCTATTCTTGGATGGCAAGACGATTGATTACTTCTGTTGAGCCGTAAACACACATGTGATTATCGTCAGTGGCAGGCAGTGGCACTTGAAAAGAGGAGTGTGGGTCAGCTAGACAGCTGATCTATTTCATGTTTTATGATAGCAGGCACACATTAATTTTCACATGTTTCAAATGTCATAACTTTAGGTACCTACTTTACATCAGGAAATATTTTATTATTTTAGGGTCATTAGCGCGTTCGCAGTTAAAACTATAAAATAAATAAAATAAAATAAAAATAGCCTTTATTATTCTACTAAAATATAATATTTTACACTAATTAACTTATACAATAAACTTTACAAGACAATATAAACAAAAATACATTACATTGATTAAGTACTAGAATGTAAATTTGTAGTAGTCGCCTCAGCGGCGTAGGCCTCTCCTAAACCTCTCCACTCGTCTCTATCCCTTGCCTTTTGCATCCAATTAGATCCACATCTGTTGTTAAAGATATCTCTCCATCTTTTCCTTGGTCTTTCTTTGTTCCTTTTTTGTCTCTGGGTACCCATTCAGTTAATCGTTTAGTCCATCTACTATTATTCATCCTACAGATATGTCCCGCCCAGTGCCATTTTAATAATCTAAAACGTTTCTTTACATCTATTAGTTTTGTTTTGCTCCTGATATTGACAGGAGTTAAAACTATGAAAGTTTTATTATGAAAAAGTTAACTCAGAGTTATTTATTTAACTTTAGAACAGTAGTGGCATTTTTAATGTTACGAATTTGCTTCAGTCTGAATTCAAACCAGTAGGATCCAGGGTTTACTCCTTATATAATTATTTTACCTTATTATACATAAATTTTATTATACCTTAATTTTCCACTGTTTGTTATCTTATTAAAGGATTATCTTTGTTATGTTTAAACTCGCAGATATCGCTATGAAATGCGAAAACTGTTACATGGTCTTTAGATATTATTTTAGTTATAATACTAACTTAGTTTATCGAAAGACTGTTTGTTTACCTAAGAAAATAAGATAAAATAGAATAAATAAAATGAAGGACAGCTTTTACACCAGGTGTCGGCACAGCTTTTAAAGGGTAGCTGCCAATCCAAGCAGGTATCATCAGAAACTATAATAATATAGACCAGGGCTGTCCAAACTATACACCTTCGCGGGCTAATTAAATTTCATACAAAAGCTGGAGGGCCAGAAAAATATTTTCAGTTGTCAAGTAAATAAAATACAGGGTAAATTTGTCTTTCTATGTTTATTGATTTTTCGTTAATTTATCTTTAACAATAGTATCGATATCCACGTCAACATTCGTTGTTGAAGAAGCGATTTATCTGACAGTGAAGATCTATACTTGGATTTTATTAAATTCATTGTTGAATATGCACTTTCACATAAATAAGTGCTACCCATCATCAATCCCATTTTCAAGCCAAAATTTTTTAGCTTGGGGAAACGGTCGCCAAGGATCTTAAAAAAATCCATTCCTGTCCCTTTTCTACCCTTGAAAAAGGGATCTGACTGAACGTCACATAATTCTAACTGGTATTCAGTCTTTACGCTTGTTTTTTCAACTGTTAATGGATTCGTAAAAAGAGATAAATCGCTCTCTAATCCTTTGAAATTGCAGCAAAACGCCGCTCAAATTCAAATATTACCTCGTCGATATACTGGAGGTGGTCCGAAAAATTGCATCCTTCTATTTCGCTATAAAGTTCTTTGCAACATGGAAAAAAAGAAAAATCATTTTGTTCCAGTGATGTTTTGAATAATCCCAGTTTTTTTTTTAACCCATTCACATATCCATACAAGTTGTCTATATTGTGTTCTTTGCCTTGTAGCTTCACTTTTAAGTGATCATGCGAATGGAATGTTGCAAGACTGAAGATAAATAATTATACCAAGTATTGAGTACATGTTTTGACAACGAATAATATTATCCAAACAATTTGTGTCCAAAAATGTGTGTCGCGGGCCGCATGAAAACAAGCCGCGGGCCGCATGCGGCCCGCGGGCCTTCGTTTGGACAGCCCTGATATAGACATAACATTGAAATGTCAAGGCCCATTTAGACTTGAACAATTTCCCTAAGGTCGGCTTTTCTACGCTATTCCTTTATTCAGGAACCTTTTCACCAAAGCCTCAGCAGTTATTTCATCAGTAAGTGCGTACTTATCGTTAACTTTGGTGATTTTTACTGGAAGCGGCTATCCAATAAGCTGTAATGCTTTAGCTCTTGGGTCGACTGCTTTAGGCTTAAGTTGTTCTTTGTTACTTTTTTATAGATTTTATTCTAGGCCAAGGATTTTAGAAATCGTTTTTATACTACACCTACGCAGAAAGTACCTCGTTGCAATATGTCATACGGGAAAATATTAAAGAATGATAGTGTTTTCGGGTGAATTCTGAACTGCGGGATTTTTCCTACTTTTCCGCCCGCTGCATAGCAAGAGGTAAGTGGAAGGAAAAGTAGAAAAACTTTGCGACGAAGGCGAAGTGTTTTTCGCCCATTTTATGATAACATTTATTTGTTGTTTTTGGTAGATTTGGTAAATTATGGTCGATTTGGTAATTTTTGTAATATTTGGTAGATTCTGTAATTTTAGGTAGTTTTGTTTCTTCGTAAGTGTAGTATAAAGCACTATGTATTACTCGGTAGAAAGTTCGATTTCTTTCGGGTGTATTAACGCAAACTACACCCTCAATGAAATCCCTGGTGTACAATATACTATTTCAACCCTTGAATCAGCTATTAATTTACAATTACATCAATATATAACCTCCTCTGAGCAAGTGTACTCTTTATCCGAAATAGAAAATTTTCATTTTTTATTAAATTTCCGTTATCCGTAACTAAAAGGAAAAACAAACCCGTATATTTGCCGAAATCTCTTAATTGGCACAGGTTATCGAAGTCCGTACCTACTTCGTTAGGCATAACTGAATTGTTATTTACCCTCATGTGTAGTTTAATGGAACTATAGTTTATCTCGTTCCATAGAGTAAAACTGTTGCAGATATACATAGATTGAGCTTTCCACTTCCCATCATCAGACGAGCTGATGAGCGAACCCATTTGCGATATCTTTACTACTAAAGCATAGTAAATTCGAAGTATGTACCTCTATTCTTACATTGTGTAATAATAATATCGACTACACGTTCAAATTTTTTTGAGGCTCATAGTCTAACGTCTAATGCGCTTATTACAAATATTTCTTGTATCCTTGCCTTTTGTATTTGTGGTAAAAAGTAGAAACGTTACAGCGCTTGCAGCTTAGGGGTTTCTATTTCTACGTAAAATGAATCCTGGATTAATGCAACTTTAATACCACTTTAACTAGAAAGAAAAAGAAAGAACTGGCCGTAATTTATTCAACGAGCGAACTTTTATTCTCATTTTGTTTTTATTTTTAACCGACTTCTAAAAAAGGAGGAGGTTCTCAATTCGATTCGTATATATGTTACTTTTTTTTTTTATGTTTGTTCACGGATATCTCCGTCGTTTATGAACTGATTTTGATGATTCTTTTTTTGTTGGACAGGAGATGATTCCAAAGGGGTACCATAGTCAGCATGTCGTGATCTGATGATGGAATCTCAGAGAAATCGAGGGCAACCCTCGAATTTTATAGGCACATGTAATGTTTTTAGTGTGTTTTTCAAAGCTACACTAGTATTTACGTATTTTTATGTGGATGAGCTGATGATGGAAGGTCAACTCCTCAATGGTTAGGAGTTAAAGGATAATTCTTTCACTACTGTACACATATTCAGACTGCTAGTTATGATTTCAAGTGAGCTGTTGGAACGGAGATATTTCAAAGGTGGTCCCATTGTCAGCATGTCATGATCTGATGATGGGACCCCAGAGAAATCGGGGGCAACCCTCATATTTTATTAATCGAGGCCAAGATTTACGCTTGGTCGCAACAATTTTATGTGGTTGAGCTGATGATGGAAGGTCAACTCCTCAATAGTTAGGAGTTAAAGGATAATTCTTTCACTACTGTACGCATATTCCTGCTGCTAGTTATTGTGTAAAATGAGCTGATGATGGAAGGTCGTGACCCTCAATAGTCAGGAGAAAGGATTTAATTCTTGTTTATTATAAATAAGTTTTCCGTCTCAAGTAACCATCGTCTCCTCATTCGAGAAACATTCTTGCTCGGTGTACCCATCACTTAAAATCGTAAAATAAAATAATTTTTAACAAAAAAAAAACCGACTTCAAAAAGTAGGTTAACTAAAAAGCAAAAAATAAATTTACTTCGCACAAAATAATACGTTTTTTCATATAATTAAATAGAAATTATTAAATAATTATTTTATAATTCTGAAGTCGGTGCCAAGTAAACAATTAATAACTCTGTATAGATAATATCAATCGTTCTAACAACATTCTTCTAACTGAATATTAGTTATATTTCTGTGGTAAGTACCAATACTGGGCGACCGCGCACTAGAACAACTACGCCTCCCTTTTTGTGTGAACTGTAATTTGATATTGTAGAAAGGTTGTTTTTACTTGGCACCGACTTCAGAATTATAAAATAATTATTTAATAATTTCTATTTAATTATAAGAAAAAACGTATTATTTTGTGCGAAGTAAATTTATTTTTTGCTTTTTAGTTAACCTACTTTTTGAAGTCGGTTTTTTTTATTGCTATAGTTGGCGTAAGGTAGCCACACTTTTGCTTACAGATTAATTTTCCAGTAAAAATATTATTGTAGTTCCTACACATTTTTAAATTAGAAACTACACCTTCCCATGAAACTCATTTTATAGAAAGAAATCAAATGTAATCGGCGAATAAACAATTAAATACTTCCGAATTTTGATGTCTAATTGTTTCGTTAGTTTGCTTCAATAGGCTCAATCCATGAATCTACATGATCTTACTTGTTTCAATCAAAGTTCTTCGTTATGTATATTTTAAATTAAAAGATTTAAAAATGTGTTACAGAGTTCAATGTGCCCAAAAAATATCATGTTTATTTCCCGAGTGTATTTCCTAGTTAAAAAAAAGAAAATTCTAAACGTGTAACATACATTCGTTCAAAAATCCAATTCGCTTATTAAAATAAAAAGACAGAAAACGATTGAGGCTCATCCGGTGGCGCTTATTGATGCGTTCAGTTGCGAGTTATTTTGAAGTCGTTAATCACAGGGCGGCGACACTTGACTAATTTTAACCCTGAAATACTTCAGACTTCAGACTGAGTGTATTTTAGTCAAAATTTATTATGCAAATTTTTTTTGTCTTGATTAAAACGTAAACTAAATTTAAGTTTCGGCAGTTTTTGTACTTCCTAGTTCAATGTTTCGAATTGATATTATTTTAAATAATTAGCTTTAGTTTTCATGTGAGTTATTTTGAAGTCGTTAATCACAGGGCGGCGACACTTGACTAATTTTAACCCTGAAATACTTCAGACTTCAGACTGAGTGTATTTTAGACAAAATTTATTATGCCAATTTTTTTTGTCTTGATTAAAACGTAAACTAAATTTAAGTTTCGGCAGTTTTTGTACTTCCTAGTTAAAATTTTCGTATTTTAAATAATTAGCTGTAGTTTTTATGTAGGTACCTAAGTATAATTTGTCTATTTGGTACAACAAACATTACATAACATCACGCCTATATTACTCAGGAGGGTGTGGCAGAGGTGTACAACACCCACACAAGTTTAATAGTGACTGTAGCCAACAGGACAGACTTCCATTCATAAAATCGTGGGTTTCTAATATCGGCCTTTGCACTAAGCCAAAAACACCTAATGCTAGCACATCGCCGCTTTACAAGTGACTCCTAGTAAGTAACAACTTCTGGCAAAAGGAAATTTATGTAGAAAGTTGCAAATACAGCTTATTTATGTTTTTGGCACTCCTGGCAATTTTGTCAGTTTGCAGATATTGGGAATCACATCTAAGATAATATTTAACGTGGCTAAGCTCTAAAAATATTATTGTTAAGCTGGGCTAAGCCCAGCCTAACAATAATATTTTTTATTTAAATATAAATAGAGTAAACCTCCCCGACAACAGCCGTTATCGCTGCTTTATTATACATCCGATATTTATTCTTATACCAACCATGAATTACACGGTGGGCGTTGCATTTATTATAGCGAGCGTTGCCCACAAATGGACAGCAATTAACACTAATTCAACACCTCGCTTTATTACTTGTTGCCTAACAAAGTCATTACGAAATTAACTAGTACTGGTTAAGACAGAATAAACAAGGAAGTTTGTCCGTAGGTATTCATTGCAGCTAAGTTTAATTAGACGCGGTAATCAACGAGTTGGGTGTTTACATCTACTCAGTGTTAACTGTTGGTGCGTAACTTAATTAATTAAATGACTAATCAAAAGTTCTACTTGAATGTATTTACTTGTTCGTTGTACTTTAAAAAGTAATGATAATAATGTCTGAATACTATCTACCGTTCTTACAATCTGCTTTTATTATAGCGGCGGACCCCGAATATGTTTTAACTTTTCCAGCATAAGGACGACCGGATAGCGGAGTCAGTAGTGCAACTGCCTGCTACGCAGAAGTCGCGGGTTCGATGCCCGAAGACAAATTTTTGTGTGCATGAACATGGAGGTTTGTATTGGCCTGTATTTTATAATAAGTATGTATTTACACAAAAAAAAAGTATACATGTATTAGTAACTGTTATTCTAGTACCCATAGTACAAGCTTAGTTTGGGACTAGATGATGTTGTGTGAAAGTTGTGTATAAAAAAAGAAAAAGAAAAGCTTTTCTCCGTCGTTTGTTCTGAAACTATAGTCTTCTATATCAACAGTAATCTTTCATTTCACTTCATTCAGCACTTACACTCGGCCCTTGGAAGTGCTAACTATTGCTTATTTTTCATCGTTCTCGCCGTCTGAGTGTTACCGGATTTAGAAAGTGCCCGATATTTGTAGCGTCCCCTCTTGTCGTGAGTCAGGCAAATTATAGCGTTTGTGATTAATGCGAGCTATTCCCGGGCGTATCCTTCACCCGACGCGTCACCTTTCTTTGTTCTTCAAACACCTTTTGCAAAATAGCCAACACATCACATGTCATATACATACGCCAACTTTCTCACATGATATGTAAAAAACCCTTTTAACTACGAGTTGGTAACAATTTTGGGCCAAACATAATATTTCGATTTAGAAAATCAGGGTCAAAGAACTAATTTAATGGGTTGTAAAAGCTCCTCACGTATTTTATAATAGCGGAAATGGTACCTACTTCAGTGTGTGTAATGTGGATTATGGGACGTAAACTAAAGTGACTATGGTGATTCAGCGTCGAAATACTAAGACGTGAAGCCATCGGAATGCTGGGTACTAATCATGTAACGATTATGCTTGAATGATTTTGAATGGTCGCACTAGGTGTGGTGTGGATATGTTCTGTTTGCATGTATGTCCTTCATTTGAATCAGAGACTTATAATAATAAGACGAGAGTAAATATAATATACTGCTTTTAAAACTGGCCCCAATAAAAACGGGGTGCTGGTGCTTGTTTTGTACAGTGGCCAAGCAATTAGATATGCATGGCAAAAAGTACTACACCCGCGCCAGAGTGAAAACTAATCGCAATATAAATATATTATGCCTGTGTGAATTAAATATCTAATCTTCTTCTTCGTCGTGTCGATGGATTTTATTTTGACTTGCCATCGTGGTGAAAGGATTAGCCAATTCGTTTTAGAAAACTCGAATTGCCCTTATTACAATAACTACATATGTAATAAGTGTAATATATACATTATTTAGATATGTAACTCGCTTATCCATAGCTGGTGTAGTAAGTCTTTACTATGACTTAGTTTTTGTCCTGCATACCTAACTCGTTGGCCCACTGTACATAATCAAATCAATACTTACAGTTGGTTGTAAATAAAATTTGAGTTAGGTGTTGATAATCCTGTCCGTATCGGATAACCGTTGGTCCAATTCGAAGTCCAGTTAATCCGTACTTCGTGATCGGATTTATGTGCCCAATGAAACTGAATGCGCGTGCTGGTGATGTATCGAAGCCTTTTATTTCTGAATCAATTCAATATTTTCGACAGAAGTTGCTTTAAGCTTTTCATTTTGTTTTTAATTATAAATTGATGATAACACTTTTAGAGGTAGATAGAAAATACTTAATTTGTACACAATTTTTATTACATAAAAATCTTTAGAGTAAACTTAAAAAGCAAAAAGAATTACAACAAATTACAATCACATAAAGCGATTTCTTCCAGGCAACCTTAGAATTGACATTTTGGAACGAGAAAACAAAGCGGTAGTGTTTGCTAACATCAATATAGATTATTTGCAGTTTATATTTAATAACTATATTAAATAAATATGTATTACATATAATTGGCAAATAGTCCTATAATTCATTTTTATTGGGTTTAAAGTGCTATATTTTGATTTGTGATTTTGATATTTCGGCGCTAATGCAAGCGCCGTGTTGATTGTTATCTAGAGTTAACATGTTTATTATTGAAATACTGTTACATGTAAATCACAAGATTAACGGATATCTGCTATGAAATTTTAATTAGTTGTGTATCGTGCAATGTTAGTTACCTGTATGTGGTAACATATCGGGCATACTGCGGTTAGCCGCACTATGAAGCTTGTCCCCACAATATGCTTTGATACAGTTGCTGTCCGAGCACAGTTGCAACACGCCTGACTTGGTTTTAAATCTCGTGGTTTGTAGCGGCCTGTAGTGCTGACATATTGTGGTTCCTTTTATTGCAGCGACAGCTTCACAAAAGCGGCTTTTGCTGGTTGAAATACTATTTTGAGCAGCTTGCAGCACAAATATTTTGTAGATTTCAGTTTTAGATTTGCATCAAGTAGGTACCTACTGCCTTTATGGTTTAGTTGTTAGCGTATGCTCTCACCACGAGGTCTCGATTTCTATTACTGGGTCGGTCAAAGTGTTAACTCTGAACTTTCCGTTAGGAACACAAAAGCAGCACGGAGTTGGAATTGTACCCCGTGAATGGCGATAGGCTCACTGCAATATAGGAGAGATGTTATATACATAGGGTTCTATCTAGTTATGTGATTTATTTTGTTGTGGATTTATTTACTGAAATTACTAAAACAAAGAGCAATAAGGCACCATCCGTATTCATACACCTATACCACAGAACGAAATGGACACCATTATTCGTCTAAGATAGATAAACTAATCATAATAATAAGTAGGTATAATCTCTACTATGATATCGCACCCCTAGATGATGACTCCGGTAACTCAAAAAACCACTTTTTCAGAAATAGAGAAAAACTGATTCCTAAATATTTATGAAAGATTAAAAAAAAATAACAATAGATATTCAAAGGTAATATTTTTGTGCAGCGTATTGGATTAATTTATTTCTTTATTAACTGTTCAAAACCTGAAAATATAGTATTTTTGAGTTACTCTAGTTTTGTAGCGGAAGTAATAATTTTTTTTATACACTAAGAAGAATTAGTCTACTTTATTAGAAATAAAAATGACTTACGTTACTTTTCACCCCAAAAATAGGATAAGTTTTCGTTGAGGAGTTTTGAGTTATGGTATTAGTTTATATTTAACAAAATAAAAAACATGTTATTAGAATGAGAATAAAAATGTTTAATTTATAAATCAAAGAAACAATGGCACATAGGAACATAGTGTTTTAAAATAATATTATTATTAATTAGTTTTTAATAACATTGAGAACTTTATACTTTATTACTATTATAACTTTTTTACATTGGTTTACATTGTATAAACAGTCTTTATCTCTTATAACTAGTCATAAAAGTTGAGTATTCGTATAATTATAAAATTCAACCACAATGAATTTAAGAAAGAACAGTAACTGTACTAACAAGAGCTCGAAAATAGTGTGATTCTACCCGCGGAGTCGAATTAATAAATTGAACAACGCTTTCTTTAATAGCAGGATCGACCGTAGGATGATTTTTATGTTCTCCTCTCTGCTCACCCTCTATAATGCCAGCCTCTGACTTTTTACTTAAAGCTGTTTTAATTACTTGATCCCCTAAATCAAGTGTGGCTTTAAAAAAACTTTTGCAAATACGAATCCGCGAGTTGTCGTTCTCAAAATAGAAGGCTGTATTGAGAGCCCAATAGTTTTGTGTGCTTGAATATCGGTACTTGGGTTTTATTACGTGGGTATGACGCACAATGAACTCTCTCTGTCGCTGAAGATCGCCGAGCCCCCAAAATGCATCAAAAATCTTTTGACCAGTCATTAAGTTGAGATTGGTAGTACATTTTAATCGGCACTTTTCTCCACAAGGTGGTTGTAATTTGCAAGCAGGGATTTCTTTTCTTAATTTGCCCCGGGACTTATAAGCCTTTCCTGATTTTTTTAGAGTCTTAGCTAAATTTGCCTTACATGTATCTGGTTTCCTTAATTTTTTCTTACCCTGAACTACTTCTTCGTGCGCTAAACTGTTTTGACTTAGATGAATATTTTGATCTAGATTATTCACGTCATTTATCATCACGTCATCATTAGGATCAATAGCATTCCGTTCATTTTTTAAGCTACTACTACTTAAACTGCTGCTTGAACTACTGGCACTTGAACTGCTGCTAGAACTCGAACTGCTGGATGAAGATGACAGGGAACGAGGTCGAGGCATATTTGATGGAGTAGGCGTCATAGGCAAAGGAGAGAAAATTATTTTTCTTTTAAGTGAAGGTTTTACGTAGTGCGGATCTGCATCGGAATCATTAAACTCGCTTTTACTGTTGCTATGGGTCGATGATGAGACAATATACTGACGTTTCGGAGCTCTTCGTAGTCTGTCAGAGGTAGATTGTTCAGGTTGCAGTGTAGGCTGCTGATCAACGTTTAACGAAGATTCTAAAAGGCTCGGTGATGAATTTATTACCATACCCGGGGATAAACTTGTTACAGCCACCTCCAATGCTGTTGGCGGATCTCCTCCAATGCTGGCAGCATCCTCTTTTCCAGAGTTCTACATCTCTAACATTAGTTTTCCACGGCCTTTCATTGTTCTAAAACAAATAATGTACATTAAGTCAAAACTCAAGTAAAGTCAACCAACTAAAAAAAAATCAAAAACATTATCACAAACTACATTTTGAATATCTGTAACATAATGAGCCGTATTACAAATATTATCATAAAACCTATTTTCTTTTTCAAAATAAATGTTGTTGTTAACTAAACAATGTAAAACAATGTAAACTTTCATTCAATAAAACTAACGTAAATCAAAACTTTCTTTTTATTTCATGTAAATGCGAGTAATTCAAAATAGCAAAACCAAAATTGTAATATAATATCATCAAAACCCCCGCATGTCAAAATAAACAAACAGTAACGTCAATTAAAGTTCAGCAAAACCTAATCAACTCGAAATAATAAATGAAACTTACCGTATAAATTTCACGTAAACTCCAGCAATTCAAAATCTGCGCCTATTCAAACGCCATTCACTTGCATCATTCGGAAGATAACTAAAGATAGCGGACTAATATTCGCGCCTTTCGGGATACGCTCATTCATGTAAAGTGACATTTCGCGCCATTTTTTTGTAACGGCTCGCAGTACTGTGGAATGAGTTATATCGCCGTGTAGGTGTTCGATACGGGAATTTGAAGAGGTCATTAACTCCAAATTCGATTTTTTTGAATTAAAGGAGTTTTCACCTAGAGGTGCGATATAGTATTACCACCTCAACTCATAAATTGTAAGCTATTAATTTTGTTACAGCTTATATAATTTTGATATTCGAGATTCCCGGTATTTATACCCAACTGAAAAATATCATGTGACTGTTGTCTGACCTATGCATTTTACTTATAAATTTCCGTTTCCTCTTGTTCTAGGTCCGCGCCATGGAGCAGCGGCTGTGCGAATGGCCAGCGGGCACTGACGGTGCACCCAGAGCCATCACACGGCTGGAGGGCCAAATTGAAGAACAGGTAAAGGAAAACGTCGTAATTATGCGTGCTATATTTAATACAGGGAAACTAATAGCTATTATTTATAAAATAACATCACACCCATATTACAATTACCTTCGTAGAATAAGTCATCGTCTGTTTGCTGTGCCACCATATTGTACGCGTCACTATTCTCATATTCCACGCGCTCAACAATCTCATGGACTGCAGTCCAGATATTGATATATTTTCAAATTAATACGGTGTATTATTGGTGTTTTTGCAACAATTTTGTTAATGTCAGTAATGTTTTTATAAATTGGGATTAACGTAATTAGTTCTTGAAGCCGTTTTAATTAAATAAATAAATAATTACCCAGAGCAGAGGTGTACAATACCCACATTTCACCAGTTATATTTAGGTTCTATGGGATAGGGAGTGAGCCTATAGCCATCCACCGGGCACAATTCCAACTCCGTGCTGCTATTATGAATTTCCTGACGGAAAGTTCACAAATAACACTTTACCCGACCCGGGAATCGAACCCGAGACCTCGCAGTGAGAGGCGCATACGCTAACCACTAGGCCATCTAGGCAGTCTCATTATTTATTTTTACCTAATAATAGTAATAATACTTTGAATTGGTTTAATTGAGTTTGCAGTTATGGTGGTTTCCGTCCCGTGTCGGCTGCCACCGTTTTGTGTGAATTTTAAATATTTTGTTGATTTTACAAATAACCATGGCAATAAAAAAAAAAGCCACTCTGGCTTTGATGAGTGCATTATTTTATTGTAGTAAAGTTTATAATTAAAATGTTTTAACAATCAGTCCTAAAGCTTGAAACATTCTTAAAGCGACTTCATACCCACGCTACGGTTCAAGTATAATGTACAAATTCTCGCCATTCATTTATTAAACTGAACACAGAAACTTACATTATTTATTAAAAATATTATCTACTATTCGTAGATAATATTTAAGGTAAAGTTTATATGTTTATGTATGAGTATGGTAGATATACATTCCTCATCACTTATTTATGTACGTAATAGTTTTTCATAGACAACACAAAAACACACACACACACACACACACACTCAATCAACAGACATTACTTTGGATAACGCAATATTTCACATCAGTCACGATAAACTCATTAGGCACAGAAAGTTCACTACACTGACATTTATACATCATTAAACATCTACATTTTTTGTATTATATAGATTTTGCATGTGTATACTTTCACTCTCGGATTACATTGTTAAAGTAATTTTTGTGTACTTCGTAATTGGCGTACTGTTCCAATATAAATTATTTACCTACTGCCTGTAAGCTGTGAAGTGCCTCTATGAAAAAATAAATAAATAAATAAATAAATATATTAGCAAATATGTGTAATTTAATTTATTTATGCGAATCAAATGAAAACAGATTTTTCGGCCATGTTGAATGAATTGGGAACAAATTTATTCAAATTGAAATAAGGAATGTGATTAAGTCATACGCTCAGGCGAAGGAAACACGATTCAACATGATAGTCGTAATTTTTTTTTATTTCATTCGCATAGTACTTTAAACAACTAAAACACCATGGTCTCCTTTTGTGAAGTAGGTTAATAACTAAATAAATTCGAACGCATCCAAACTTTCTTGGTGTCGTCATAACCGGTTTTCGAACGTGAGGAACGGAAGCCGACAAGTTAGAAATGTCCCTTGAGTCGAATTGTTCACATCAGCGGTGTGAGCGATTCTAGCGTGCTATAAGTTGATCCAAATTGCTATGAGCGCGCTCAAGACGATCTTGCTCTCAAGCGTGAGCACTGTCACAGCGAAATATCAAATAAAGCTACGAATAAAGTTTTAATATAACTTTCTTATAGGTTTAGACCAGGGTAATTAATATAATAATATACAATTTTGAGTTATTTATTAAAAGTTACACTTTAATTAATTACTCAAAAAACGTAAGATTACATGTTACATTGATAAAATATTAATTTTATTAACTTATTTGTTTGTTAATAGCTCAAAATTGTATATTAATAGTTTTTTTACATTTTCTGTGAAGATTTACTATCGTAACATAGGTATATTTTTTTTTCACCATCGGAAAGTAAAGATTTCAACGAACAGAAAACATACCAACTTTTTGAAAAAGCTGATATTTTGACGGGTGAATTTTCGATCGAAAATTTTAAGGTGCTTTTTTATATTAATTCAAAATAAGGTGAAAAAAATAATTATTTCTAATCAAATAAATTACAGCGTATTTGGGACATAAAAAGGTAAGTTTTCACTAAATTTCGTGAACAAAAAAAATTGTCTTTTTATTACCAACAACTTTGCCATTCGACTTTTTCCATAGGACTTTTTCGTTTTGCCGGAAATCGAGAAAAACCGTTTTTTTCCCGTAAACTTATTTAGCTTTATTCAGTACACCAGAATATTGCAAAAATGTCCGTAACAGTACAAATCGAAGAGTATTAAGGTCTAATAACGATAATGACTATTGAGATGACTATAATATATCGTTAGCGCGCTGTTAGTATTGTAAGCGTTTTAGCGTGCTCATGATTACGGACCGGCAAGTTTACGGTCGTAACCGGCTCAAAGAAATAAGCGATTGGGACCGCAGGGTAACTAAACAAAATGTCACAATGACGTATCTAATAGTGACGTCGAATATTATTGTCATAGAGTATAGTAATAATTAGGGTATAGAGAACCTACTTTCATTTTTTTTTGTATCCTCCTTATGTCAAAGGCGACACCTAGTGGCGTTCTCTGGCATTCAGCGCATATATATACGTACGTAGGTAGGTATATAGGTATCAATCTATTTCCTTCTAGTCAATATTATTATTCTATAATCTACAACTAATTATGTTTTTATGGTTTTTGGCACTGGTGAGCTTTTCTATTGCGCGCACACATTATTTTGAAGAAAGTATAAAAACTGTTGGGTTGACTCTAGACTTAAAAAAAACTAACAATAATAAGTACTACTTACTATGCCAAAATTAAGATGTAATATAAAATACATTTAGAAAATAATTGGTAAGATGTAGTAAATAAATGAAAAACCGTTTTATTTCTTATTGTGTTTATTTTTATTAATATAAATTTGTGCCGCAACCTTCATTTCATCATCGCCATCATACTTCATCTTTCCCGATAAAATGCGATTAATTGAACGGCACCAACTATACACTAACACATGAATAATAGTATTTTCAATTAAGGTCCTTATATCATTTTTATGTGTCTCACATGTAAATGGACAATCGACAAATATGTCTGTGAAGCTTTTAATCTTTTCTTTTAATTTTGCTTTAGGTACATCCTTTTTCAAAATTTCTACTGTTATATTTTGAATATCTTTAAAATATTTCACCGCAATCTCTGAAGGATGCACTAAGCTATTTTTACTTTTGCAATATTCTTTAGCCCGTATATATTCATTTGACGAGTTGTTACAATTTGCAATCATTTCATTTCTGCAGTTTTTGCATGACTTTACTACAGTTTTTAAACATTTCGCCAGAACCCACCCACATACATAATTGCTTTGTCCAGCATCTGACGCGTCTGGGTTTAAGTTTATATAAGGCACCACAATTTCATCATTCACATTAACTTCATGTTGAAATTGTGGTACCTCATCCATGGGAACACTAGAAGATTTTTTTTCGTCTAAAAAGAACTCCAAACTTTGTAAACATTCATTTTTATCGTTTTCACAATTGGCTTGTATGGAATGGGGTGAGTTATAATTATTTAATAATAGAGACTTAAAAGCACCTTCAAAAGCCACTGTGTTAGGTGCTGTGTTTCTCACCCCAAAACTTCTAATGTTCCCAAAGAAGTTCTCCAGTGGGTCCTGGTTGAAGTTTCTTGTAAGCATAGAATCAAATGAATATTTTTGGGATAATATTTTCCACAAATGTTGCATGCCCTCAATAGTGCGTATGAAATATTTAATACTGGGTATTTGGGTGCCATTTATTTCAATTAATCGTACTTTATTATTTTCTTTTAATTTTTTTACTAATTTTAAGGATTTTAAAAGTTTTATAGCATTGATCCATAACCCATGATGCGGAGAGTTCCTTTTTACGGCGCATCTATATATTTTACCGTTTTTCGTTTTGAAAGTACTCGCATTTAGAGAGTCAAACAAATGATCCATCATTTTAGTAAATTTAATTATCTGCCGGCATTCACTTGGCAAATCTCCTCTTCCACTCAAATGTTCGGCAGCTACAGCCATGCTGTGGCTGAATATTTGTGCTGCTGCTTTCACTTTCATTTTTTTCATCTTCTCGACATAAACATGTTCGTCTGTGAGTTTTTGCAAAAGTTTCAGTTCACCATAACTTTTGTCCATTTCATAAACTTTTTGGTAGTACTCCCATTTTACGGTTTTTTCTTTTTTTTCCTCATCATCATAATATCGAAGGTCTTTTGTTAATAAATTATTTCTCACTCCTTTTATTAAATGCGGAACATCAAATAAAGGTACAATTTTTGATTTTCCTACTTCTATAACATCGTTTCTCCACTCCTTGCCATCCCTAATATAGTTTACCCGGGTCTCCCTGATCAATTCATTAATGGCACTAACATTAGTAGGGCTCTGATCACAAACAGTACACAATAATATTGAGGCCTGTACTTTGCACATAAGTTATAACTTTTTTTGTTATGTCCTTTAAAGTTGATTTGTTTAGACTATTAGTGAAGTAGTATGCCACTGGCTGCTTAAAATTTCTTTTTATCCCTTTTACCATGTAAACTAAGACATGGTCTGCAATTTTATTGCTCTGCCAAGCGAACCCTTTCAATTTATCTTTCGCAGCATCATATTGTATTTGTGGACATATTGACATTTCGTCAAAAATTAGGGTGCAGAGGCGATCTTCTGGGCTCTGGCTGGGTCTTTTTCATTTGGATAAATATTGATTTGTTCAGCCCCTGCTCAACTTCTACTTTCGCCAAAAGTCTTCTTAAGGACTTGGCCGACGGCAAAGTAAAATATTTATATAAAAGCGAATAGCTTTTTGGACTCCTTTTGTACATGGAGAGTGATAAAACTTTTTCTTCCATTGTAAACCTCCGCCCACCAGGTTTTTTATGAGTTTGGGTGAACTGCATTTTGGTAAATATTTTTGCAGCCAATGTCATATTTTTTGTAAATTCTTGAAAGTAATTATGTTTACTTAATTTCTCCGCACTAGCCAATCTTGACTTATATGTTCCACTTCTCTTCCGTAATCTTGTTATTTCGGCTTTCAAATGCTTCAATTGTTTTCTTGATGTTTTCAATTGATTCACCATAAGCGATGGAGGCAATTGCAACTGCTTTGGTTCTGAAAAATTAAAGTCATCATGTAATTGAAATGTCCCATAATGTATTTAATAAGTTAACATTCATACTGCAAATCAAACTACTTACTGCCTTTAAGCCCATGTCTGCCATAGGGTCTGCAATAGTTATGTTCAGTCGCTATAACACCAGCAGCAGGCAGCAAAGCTGAAAATATAATACAGTATGAACATAGGATAGTGTAAATATATCCTGTCCTACAACAATAGTTACAACTGAGAAGAACTGCTAGTTTATAAATAAGCTAGTGTTTCGTCACGGTTACATCTGCATTCTCATAGGAAATGATAGAATTCTGTATCTTTTTTTCAAGATGTTTGGATGAGTAGTTAGGTGTGAACGCATAATAATAGCAGCCCTCTATACATATATAAGACTGCACCAATTAATAATGATAGATCTGAAAATTAGCACCCAAGCCAATGTTTGAATTTCTTCAAAAATATTTAAACTTAAATGTTAATTGCCATTTCAACATAAACAACAGAAATAATCCTATTAATATATTAAATAAATTTTCCCAATTTAATCACTGTACCAAATTTTGAGCATGATGATTCAACTTAACGCAATATTTAAAAATTTAGAATCCAAAATTATTATTTGCTGCAGCTGATATGTGTCCCACAACTTGGCACAAGCTGCTTCTTACGAAGAGAAAATTATGGCCTTAGTCTGCCGTGCTGGTTAAGTTTCAAGTTCCAAAAGTTATACAGTTATACACATTGATTAGCTTGGGTTTAAAATGAAGGCATATTAATTGAAGCTTTCATGAAGGGCAAGTAAGTATTATATATTTGTTTACCAGGGTCAGTCGGTCTTGATGTAGAAGACTGGTTCTTATATACTGATGTAGAACATTCAGTGGGCTGATAAAAAGCAGTTGAGGTAAGAGTTGATACGTCGCCAGAAAAACCTGAAAACAGATATCTATCATTATTTATATAAGTAGTTTTGATGGTGGTTGAGCTCTTGCGATCGACCTGGAAGGACCATTAACCTGCCGCCAAATAATATTGGTTGCACTATTGCATTCTGTTTTGGTAGTGAGATCAGACCCTGAATTACTGTCACATGAGGCATATATAAGTTTGGTAATCCACATATTATAATATAGTAAGGCATTTACAATTTACACATTATCAATGTGCTTAACTACTGTGGTGGAAAATCTGGTTTCGGACAGACACTATAAAATAGTATGCGAATCATGTATGTATGACTGCTTACCAGTAATTGTTGGGCTTGATGTAGATGGTTGATGCCTATTCGACAGTTCAGTTGCTGCATTATCAGGTACACCTGTAAACAATGTAACTTTATTTAAAAATAATATTATTGTTCACTCGCTACTAATCCAAGACAAGCAGAAAGTAATCTCATAAAAATAGAATAGGAAGTAAGGAATAGAGACACATTCAATCTAATCACTGGCGACTGTCATTAGAACAATTCCAAAAATTTTACCAAAACAACTAAAATAAAACCAAATTTATTCATATTACCAATTAAATAGAATTATTATTATTATTATTTAATATTTAATTATTATTATTATATTATTATTACCAATTAAATAGAAGAGACAATAACATGTTATCATAGATATATTTAAAATAAATCTTACCATAAAGATGTAGTGTGGGTACAGCTAATGCATTTAAACGATTATTTCTATTCTTGAACTGTTCAGAAAAATGGATGTCACAGATGACTTTCTTTCTGTAAAGTTCAATATCAGCTGCAGTCTCTAGTTTTCCGCCAATAACATGGATCCAGGCTTTGAATCCTTCAGGATTCATCTCTGGATGTGGGAATCGATGAAATGTAACACCTGAAAATAATTAAAACAAGTTTGGTAAGTTCCAAAAATGTTACTTGTTTAGAATAATGTTTTGCAACAAAAAGCTATAATAAAAGAAATGTCATAATAAATTATTTTGATTTTAAACTCTCTCCTCGATAGGCAAATGGCTGGGTACTGGCCCCTGCCAAAATTATCATTATCGTTGAGTAGCCAGATACTGGCTCTGTAATCCTTACTATATAATATAATAATATTATAAATGAGGATGTAACAGTGTCTGTCTGTCTGTTACACTTTCATGGCTTGATTGATTGATGATTTTGATGAAAATTAGTAGGGAGATTGTTAAAGATCTGAGGAGGGACATGGGCTACTATTTATCGATATACTACGCGGGCAGAGCCGCGCGTAGAAGCTATAGTACCGAATAATTATTTGTTTAATTTGTACGAAGTAAAGACTACCAAGAGTTGTAAACAGATTTAAGTTGAGACTTACCTTGACGATACAAGCATCCAAATTCACACTGTCTAGGCATGATAATAATCTTTACACACGAGCGTCTATATCGCAAATAGAAACAAAACAAATTATGCGTTCTTTCGCAACTAGATGTTCACACTTATTAGAACCAAAGCTCAACTCACGCACAAAAACTCCGGAAATTTACACACACTTAAGGCGGAGGAGTAAAACTCGACTCAACGCAGGTCAGGGGTGAAATTATACGAAGAAAATGTACAAAATGGACGAAAACTACAAAAATGCGCATACGCAGGTTGTTTTTTCCGCCGCCATTTGTTTTTCAAATTTTGAAATGTATCAGTCGAAGACTGGCTGAGCCAGTTGCCATGTAAAAAAATGTTGAAATTCTTTACAAACTAAAAGTATATAAGTTATTAAATAAGCTAAATAATTCATTAACACGATAATTATAAATAACGAGTTAAAAGTAAAACAAGAGTAAACTAAATAACTATAAGGTAAATTTGGTTATTGACTAGTTGAAAAAAGCACCATCTATCGCATATATGACCTACTAAATGTTTCCAGAGAACAACAATAGATATCGCTTTTTTCAAATTATAACTAGAAATGACAGCTATACCTATCTGTCCGGCCCCTGATTATTGTAAACAATATTTTCTTTTAAAAGTTTTTCATAAATTATGAATGAAAAAGTTAAATTGAACAATGTTATTACACATTTTATCGATAAACATCACTTAATATTGTGTGCATTTGTGACATCAATTTGGAAAGTTTAATCTCTAAAAATGCAGGTATTGTGAATATATTTCTGTAAACAATGATATACTAATGTCTACCTCCTAATCTCCTAGTACTCGTTGATTGTATAAGTATTAGTAGTCCAAGGTTATAAAAGTACTTGTACTTTCTTTAAGACAATACTTTTTACGAGGACAAAGGTAGTGTTAGTAGGTAATCGTTTTGTGTAATTTATTATGTTACTATTGATTTCAATTTGGAAGAAGTAAATAAAATAACTACCTAATAGTTTTTACTTTTATTTTTTAAACTTATTCACACATTAAGGATCAATTTTAAAATAAACAATATATATTCTAAATATTTATTGCTATTAATTTGAAGAGCAAATACTCAAATATTTATTATTATATTATTCATTTAAATACAGAAAACACAATTTCCTAATCAGGTCGACTCTAATTTTCCAAACTTAACTTCCAATATTGTCGACAGAAACAGCTAAGACTCCAAGACGCGAAACAGGTGGAAGCAAAAGCAGCCCGGATCAAAGAGTGGGTGACCAACAAGCTGCGGGAGCTCGAGAACCAGAACCAACAGCTAAGGGAACAGAACGACCGGTGCAATCAGCAGCTTGAACTGCTGCGGAATCATATTGCTGCTTCGGGTAGCAGAAATAGTACTGTGAGTATGATCTATAGTTTATTTGACAAAATCAGTTTTAATATATCTCTAATCTGTAACTCCTGCAATTCAGACACATTTGAGTAGACTACAAACTCATTTTCAGTATTTAAAGTATAAAGATGCTTCTTAATATACATCAACACTGACAACACTATCTAGTAGATAACTTAACAAGAGAGTCAGCTTAAGCTTCTAAATAATAAACCATTTTACTCACATTGTTTTAATTATTACTTACATTTTAACACTCACTCTTAAATGCTATAGATATTAATAGTTTGCATTTTAATCAGCTGAGCTATTTGAGCTTTATATTGATCACAATCAAAAGCATTTTGAGTTTAATAGAATACAATTACAACCTTGTTAAGATGTGTCTGATCAACAAACAGATGATCTGCGAGGAAAAGAAAAAACACACAAAAACAAAAACAACAATCTATTTCTAAACATACCTTCTAAGCCAATGCATAATCCCCATTAAATCCCCAGCTCCTACCAACCCGAGCCAGCCTCTCTCTAGAAGTGAGAACGGATGACGGTTCCCCCCGAGCCACATCCAGTCTCTTGGCTAACAACAGACGTCGATCAGAGAGCCTTGAGGGGCCACAGGTAGTGATGTGTCCATTGCCATTAGGGCACTAGATGTTATAGCTAATGTCTGCTATAATTATGTTCTGGCACTTTCTTGTGTTTTGTTATTCTAAGCAGTGTCCGTGAAAGCCTTCAAAAGTATAAACGGTATCAGTTTTCAATGCACTACTATGTTTAAAAATCTTTTTCTGTTATATTTTTTAACTGCACTTTTAATATACATTTTACTACAAGTTTAAAAAGAGTGACAGACTATTTGCATAAAATATTTAAATATATTAATTTCTGGCTACCTTGTGTATGGCTGAAATGAAAGTCCACTGCAGTCCACACATCTAGTCTCTTGGCTATCAAGCATCGTCTATCTTATCAGAGAGCCTAGGGGGGCCAACCTCCCACAAGTAGTGATGTGACCTTTGCCGTTAGGGCACTCACTGGATGTCATAGCTAAAGTCTGCTATAATTATGTTCTGGCACTTTCCTGTGTTTTGTTATTCCAAACAGTCTTGGTGAAAGCCTTTAAATGTATTAGTGTAAACAATTTCAATGCACTATAATGTTTAAAAAATCTATTTGTGTACATATTTTTTTAACTGCACTTTTAATGTTATTGTCTTATTTTAATGCCAGTTTTAAAATAATGACAGATATTTTGCTACTAACTTGTGTATTGTGTACTACTGAAATGCAAGTTTGATGATGGGTCCCCTCGAGCCACATCTAGTCTCTTGGCTGACAATAGACAACAATCAAGCAAAGAGGTAACCGTTGCCGTTAGGGCACTAGATGGTACGGCTAATGTCTAATATACCTATGTTTTGGATATTATTGATTTCTGTGTTTTCTAATTGGTTTCGTTAAATATCTTCAGGTATAAGGTTTTATATTGTTTCATGCACTTTTTGTATAAAATGCCATTGAACATAATATAATTTCAGCTCTATCTTATGTTTCATATGTAACCTGGTTAAATTCAGACAGGGGTAAAATTATGTTAAAAATTTAAATGTAGCACTCAAAGAACTATATTATTTTTACTGCACTGTTAATGTGAATATCTACTTGCACAATCCTTTTTTATTTCTTATTTATGTATCATAAATACACAAAAGGAATACTAATATTCAGCTAAATCCGTTAACCTCAATATTTGAGAAAAGACTTTGAAGATTATAATAATATAATGGGGATGATGAATTCACAATAGTATTATGTCATTTATATAGCAAATTCAAATTCAAATAATTTATTTTCATAGGCCCCCAGAAGGCTTGAACACCTCAAAACATTACAAAAAATTATATAAAAATAAATCATAAATAATACTAAATTATACTAATTACAATGATTTGAATAACCGGGGCTTAGATTAATTTTAATCAAACTGTTTAGAATCAAATTAAAATCAATCCAAGTACCAGCTCCAATGGGTATTGCATTATGAGAAGAGCTGGTGAGAAACTCATGTGCACCAAATCAGTGTAGCATCAGATCTATATACAAAATACTCCACTATTGCCATATGCTGATACTTACATGATTGATGAATAATATAATTTTCTGTAATAATAAAGTAGTTTTTGCAATTGCCAATTTTTTTTGCCTTCAAAATTACGTCTGGATGTAATTTTAATCAGCTTTCATACCTTTTAGATGACACAAGCTTTCCATGTTCTCATTATATATCTCTTACTGCGAGGTCTCGGGTTCAATTCCCGGGTCGGGCAAAGTGTTATTTGTGAACTTTCTGTCAGGAAACTCACAATAACAGCACAGAGTTGGAATTGTGCCCGGTGGATGGTGATAGGCTCACCCCCTATGCCTATATATGAAATATGGGTGTTGTAAACCTCTGCCACTACCTTCTGTGTAATCTATGCATCATTATGTTATGTTATGTAAACTTAAAATAAGAATTGCTACATATTGATTATAATAATAATAATAACTTTCTTTATTCAGACAAATTAGTCCACACCTTACAATTTTTACATAAATTAATTGACACATAAATTATTAAAATATATCACATTATTATAAAATTAAAACAGATTGAAAATTAAATTTAATTAAATGATGTCAACTTGAATAATAATAAAATAAAACAAAAATAAAATTTGAATAAAAACATTAGGTTAAAGTCAATCATGAATTTAATTTATTTTAATTTCCTTTCTTCACATGCAATTCACAACAATGTCTTACGTAGGCACAATCTACCCTATCCGCAATCATGCTCAATGCTCAATCATAATCATTAAAATTATTCTCTTTACAGCTACCCATAAATTCATCGGAGCCACACTACAGTACACCAGTGAGACACCGCAGAAACCTTTCCATCGGTACTACGAGCATAGCGAACAACGTCAATGCTGCTAACCCTCCGGCAGTCACTACTATGAACAGAACTATGGATGAGAGGACCACTGCCAGCTTGCTGGCTGATGATTTAGTTGTAAGTATTCATTTGTATATTGCTATGAACGATTGAAGTAAAGGATGCAATATGGAAAAAGTTGAAACATCTCCAAACGAAACAATAGATAAAGGAGATTCATCAGCAGGCTTTTCTTAAATTTGTCTCATGCCTCGATGGTCTAGTTGTTAGCGTATGCGCCTCTCACCGCGAGGTCTAGGATTCGATTCCCTGGTCGGGCAATTGTTTGTTGAAATTCACAATAGCAGCACTGTGTTGGAATTGTGCCTGGTGTATGACGTTAGGCTCACACCTTATCCCATGGGACCTAAACATAACAGGTGAAAAGTGGGTGTTGTACACCTCTGCCACACCCTTCTAGTTAATATAGACGTGATGTTATTTATGTGTTGTCTTGTTTTTGAATAACAAATCTGTCTATAGCAGATTCACAATATCAACAAAATAATAAATAAATAAATAAATTGTCTTTATTTCAGATCCAAGATAATATCTAGGATATAAAAACATCTTTCTTGACTATTCAAGATTATAATGTAAATTAATTTGTGTTACAGGCTGCTGTAGAAAACCTGGTAGTGCTACCAACAACACCAAACACTTCCACTGATGGTGATACTACCCACGACTATGCTGAAATTTATACACCAAGTAGAGGTAAGGTTTTTTTTTTACTCTTGTTGTATAATCAATTAATATTCGACATCTTAGTTACTTAAATCGCATGTACCAATCTTACAAAAACCCTTTGCCCATAGACGGGTTCCTATGTATACTACTTCAAGTTCAAATACACAATTTTGAGCTAGACCACCACCAAACCGGTTCTATTTTTCTTTTTTTTTCAAATCAAATCATTTATTTCCATGGGCCCCAAGGGGCGCTTGAACACGTCAAAACAAACATCAAAACACAAAAATATAAAATTAAAATAAAACTTAGCTAACTAAATTATAATACTTATTGTAATAAAATGATTTGACACCGGAGCTTAGATTGACTTTAATTCAACTTAGAGAATTGAATTAAAATCAATCCAAGTACCAGCACCGATGGGCATTGCATCATGAGAAGAGCTGGTGAGAAACTCATGTGCACCATCTTTTCAAATAATTCATACAATATTTGTTTGTTTTTTGACAATAATTCTATGTGTAAGTTATAGCAACCAAAACAACATTATAGCTAAATATGGTTAAGCTATAATGTTGCTGTAGCTATAGCTATAAGGTTTTGTAAAGTAACTACGCCCGCACTAAACTCACATGAGCTACTTTTACATATTATATTACATAATATATGTAAAAGTAACTCATGTGTCGCACACCCATCTCTATCCCTCATTTTATGTTTGAACTGGACATAGAGAACAAAAACCAGGTTCAGCATTGAACCCGGGACGGTAAAGTTGGCCGTAAAGTGGTCTATCCATAGAAATCTTAAAAACAAGGCAATAGAAATGTCAAATACGCGTGACCTTGTCGCCGCGCATGTGTCTAGTCGAACACAAGTGCGAGTTGAGGAGTTGTCGTGGTTACCAGTGTTGTTTGGGACGCCTAAAGATTATTCGTTTTTAGAAAATATTGCTTAATGTCATCGCAAAAAGAATAATTTTGTTTGCAGGAATACAAAATGTATGTGTAGGCGAAATTGTGTTTTTATTGTTTGGTTATGTAGTGGTATTTGAAAACCGGCGACATGCGTCCCAGTGTTAAAAGATAGTCGATAGCATTTCTATTGACTAGTTATTAAGATTTCTATGGGTCTACCTCATACTTGTGTATTTGTACTTGCAACGTATGCTACATTGAACCCGCTGTTATCCCCAAGACAAGGATGCAAAGGGCGCACCCGTACCTGAACCTAAAATGTCAGCTCATCCACTAAGACTCTTACACACACACATACACACTCTCAGACCCAGTAAAACTAGAATGTACAGTGAGCCAACGAGTTAGGTATGCACAACAAAAAATTCTAAGTCATCGTAAATACTTACTACGCAAGTTATGGATAAGTGATTTATATATCTGAACAGTGGGTATATTACACTTCTTAAATATGGAAATCACACAATGCATATCTATTGCACTCAGTTTTCACTATGGCGCAGAAGTTTTTGCCCAACATACCTAATTGCTTGGCCCACAAGTGTTATTATTAATTCAATGTTAGTTATGCCAATAAAGAAATTTTATAACTCAAAATAACTTGTTTGTTGATATTAGCTAATCAAATCAAATACATTAGAATAAAACAAGCCAAATTGATAACAACAAATCATTGTAATACTGGCTCTCGTTCAGAATATGAACTGTACAAGCAATCCCGTACATAGCAATAGTTTTAGTTTTATGCTGACATCAACGAGCAGCGAAGTGAACATAATACATGCATTCGACATAATAGCAGCTCTGTATTCTATCTAATACATGTCCCACTGCTGTGTTCGGGCCTCTTCTCATGATGAGAAGGGTTAGGCACTAGTCAACCACGCTGGCTAATTGTGGATTGGTAGACTTACACGACCTCGAGTACTTTTTAAGCACTCGCAGGTATGCAAGGTTTCCTCACGATGTTTTCCTTCACCATTAGCGAGCGATAATTTATATGATAAACACACACATATTTTCGAAAAGACTAACTTTAACGAATTATTGACAGAGGTGTGTGCCGGCATTCGACAGTTAACATAAGTTTTCGGATGTAATCTATCTGATTTTAAATACATTTATTTTAACTTTTATCAGACTTATCTTGCTTTGATGTACCTTCCTTTTACATTAACTATCATTCATCGTTTCCAGAACGTACTCCAGCGTGGCAAGGCACCGTGAATGTGATCGTTCAAGGCAACAGTCGCGGCGGATCGTCCACGGGTGACAGCTCCACGTCGGAACAACCAAGGCCTCCCACACCACCGCTGCATAGGTTCCCTAGCTGGGAGGCTAAGATCTACCAGGTAATATAGCTTAAACACTGGTGTAAATAATGTCCAAAATCATGAGAAAACTCGGGGAAGCTATATGTATGCTGGCAAAAGTATTTAAGAATTTAGTGTTGGCTTTACGATGCTCCGTTAGCTTAGATATCGCTCAGCAACTTATTACTTGATTTAATTGGAATACCAATTTCGAAGTGAATATAAATATCACCATTTACAATTTAGGCATCTATGCCTCATCTTTGTGTAATAAAAAGAGCTCATTCATTACTCTGACTGGCTAAACAAGTGAAGCAACTATATGATATTCTCAAATCGGACACTGTGTTTTCATCAGTTCAACTTACCGCCTCGATGGTCTAGTGGTAAGCGGATGCGCAAGGTCTCGGGTTCGATTTCCGGGTCGGTGTTATTTGTAAAATAGCAGCACGGAGTTGGAATTGTGTCAGGTGGATGGAAATAGGCTCATACACTATCCCATGGAACCTAAACATAACAGGTGAAATGTGGGTGTTGTACACATCTTCCACAGCCTTCTGGGTAATATAGGCGTAATGTTATGAATGTCTATGTTATGTTAGTAAATATATAATATACTACATTCCAGGTTGCGGACGACGGGCTCCAGCAGTCAGTAGAGGAGGAGCTGAGCCCCCCTCCCTGCCCCCGCCCCATGCACGAATCCACCAGCTACCAGGATATATCCGTCCCCGTATACGCCACTGTCAAAGGGGTGAGTTGTAGTAATAGTAACAAGCTTGATCCAAAGCCGTGTCTACTACAAGGCGACAAGGTGTTTTGTCTCACCTTTAACCTGCCGCCAAATAGTAGTGCTTCCATTACTGTGTTCCGGTTTGGTGGTGAGACCAGGCCCTGAAATTACTGGCACATGAGGCATAACACCGTAGTCCTCAGCTGCAGCGACGCATCTATGATCTGCTTTTGTGGATTATTGATGTCCATGGGCTGTACTCCACTTACCATCAGGTGGACTACATGTCCGTTTGCTGTGAGAGTAGTATATAGAAAAAAAAAAAGGTGTCTCTTACAGGTCTCTGCCCTTGATTTTTTAAACATTGCTGTGATTTTTTTATAACCTTTTTTAATATTTAATGATTTTGATTGCAGCGTGCTAGCCAGATAAGATCCATGCCGTTCACGGGCGACTCATCCGACGATTCATCCGATGGAGAAGAGTCCATGGGCGTCACCGTCCACAACACACCACATCATCAACTAGTCAACCCTATGTTTGGTAAGTATTTAATAGTACCACTGTCTTGCCTTCAACCTACCTCAAAATATTTATTTACTAGCTGACCCGGCGAACTTCGTACCGCCTTAGCGTAAATTTGATGCACTACTTTATTTTGTATAGCTGACCTATCTTATGTATGCGTACCTATTCAATTTGAACTGAAATCTATAATATCCCCCATATAAAAATGAATACTTTTTTTTTTTTTTTTTTTTTTTTGCCGTAACAACCTTGTACAGAGTATTAGAAAACTACAAAAAAAAATATCAGCCGAATCGGTCAAGCCGTTTTCATGCCAAGTCGTGACAACGGAAATTTCATTATAAAATATGGGAAAATGGAATTGTCGTCTTACTCTATCTTACTCGCAATTTTTCCTTATTTGCTCACCGTTTAGACCTACCCTGGACTACGAAAAACATTTTAAAACCAAAATCAGCTCAATCGGCCCAGCCATTCTCGAGTTTTAATCAGACTAACGAACAACAATTCATTTTTATTTATATAGATTTATTTATTTAAAACTTTATGCACAATTTGTACAGAGGCGGACTTAATGCCAAAGGCATTCTCTACCAGTCAACCAAGGGTGATAGATAGATAAAAACTTTATTTGTGCATAAGACATAGGAAATACATTTTGTACAAAAGTTTCAATAACAATATTATGCACAAAGGGCGGCCTTATCGCTTAACGCGATTTCTTCCAGGCAACCTTTGGATGGACATTAGTGTAAAAGATTTACAGAAAGGTAGTTTAGACAGAAATGAAGTAGGATTAAGGTTAGGCGCTTAAAATAGCGCTAAATAATAGGTATAATACTAAAATAAGTTAATATGCTATTTTTATTATAATACATATAATATAATAACAATATATATATATGTATATATATATTCTAATATTAATACAAGGGTTGTTGCAGAGCTTTAACATAAATATGTGTCCGGTTTGGTGATGAGATATATAATAGCAGCCCTATATCTAATACATGTCCCACTGCTGGACTCGGGTCTCTTCTCATGATGAGAAGGGTTAGGCCACAGTCTACCACACTGGCCAAGTACTGATTGGTAGACTTCACATACGCTCGAGCACTTTTTAGGCACTCTCAGGCATGCAGGTTTCCTTACGATCTTTTCCTTCACCGTTAGCAAGCGACAATTTATATGATAAATACACACATATCTTCGAAAAGGTGAATCTTAACGATTTATTGGCAGAGGTCTGTGCCGTAGGTTAGAACCCGATAACTTTGACTTCACAATCCTACGGTCTCCCACTCGGCTATCATTGATGATGAGATAGAGCCCTGAAATTACTGGCACAGAAGGCATAATGTGGTAGGCATTAGCAGAGTATTAGCAATCCATAGCTTAACACCGACAAGCGTGACATGACGCATTTATCTGGCAAGTGATTTATTGACTGAAGCGCAATGTGACTTATTAAATACTAGCTGCCCCGCGCGGCTTCGCCCTCGATAAAACTTTGCCCTCGAAAATATTTTAGAAGTATCCTATGTCCTTCTCCCGGTTCTAAGCTACCTCCCCACCAATTTTCAGCCAAATCGGTTCAGCCGTTCTTGAGTTATAAATGGTGTAACTAACACGACTTTCTTTTATATATATAGATAGCCAGAATATTGTCAGAATCATGCTTCATGCCACGTCTTCCTGGTAGGATAGCTCTTGTGAACGAGCTCGAAGGTGGCAGCACCACCGTCTCACCTATAACCTGCCGCCAAATAGTAGTGCTTGCATTATTGTGTTCCGGTTTGGTGGTGAAATCAAGCCCTGATATTACTGGCATATGAGGCATAACCGTAGTCCTCAGCTGCAGCGACGCATCTACAATCTGCTTTTGTGGATTGTTGATGTCCATAGGATGTACTCCACTTACCATCTGTGGACTACAAGTAAGGTTGCTGCAGGCGTAGAGCAAAAAAATGACTTACTGTACCACTCAAAATAAGGGTCCATATTATCAATAGTGCTTTTGATTGTCTTGACTATATATTTAATATCATTATATTCATTCCACAGGAGGCCAAACATCAAACCAGATGCCAATCAACAACGTGAACCTCACCAGCGTGCTGCCCCTCTCCATCCAACAGACGTCCAACGGCCTCGTGCTCACCAACAGTGCTAACGGACAGTGCAGCTCGTCCGACACTAGTCTTAGTGCCAGCAGTCCTTCCAAAAGTGTCAAGACCAGTTCTAGTCTGTCCCCAGCCAAGAGATCAAGCAGTGGCTCGCCCAGTAAACAGAGCAAAACTAGAGGTTGGTACTCAATTTTATCATGTAAATGTATGCTACAATACATCACTATGTTTAGTGTAAACTTGAGTAGCGGCAGCCATCCAAGTCTGGAGCTGGAGTCACCATCTGTTGTCACATAAATGGATCGCATAGGTAGTAAAAATATTACAAAAATAAAACGACTTCATTTACAAAAATGCATATTCAACGTCTCGCCTCATCTGTGTATAACTTGAAAGAATACAGAAAACGGCCTTATGATGCCAATATTTAAAAAAAAATATCTTCGTACTTCTAACCGTTGAAGAGTTTTCAACTCAGCAACATAAAATGCTGATTGCTAGATGCAAATTTTCGAGTAGTAGTTTTAGGTAATGTACGAAAAACAATATAGAAGCTATAATATTATTAAAACCGACGTGAGGTGAGGACATTATTTTTGAGAATACGGGTTACTCACGTTACTTTAGCCGGGATATCGATATGCCGACTAGTTTCGAAACTAGTACGTAGATTCATCAACTGGGCTATTATTCGCGTGTCGTCGCACTTCAGTGCGAGACGTCGCGCGGAGGCGATTGTCAAATATAGTCCTTACATAATAAGCATCTTATTTACCAAAAACAGTTTTCTCAGATTACATCAACATTTAGAAATGTATAACAGAATCGTAAACACTTTAATTAGATTTATTAATTAGGGTAGCTTTACATTACAAAAAAATACTAATGAGACCTACAAAAATTAATACACCATCGCCATTACCTACTCTATCGCCCTGGCGTATTTAAAACAAAAACACTATAACTTCTCTTCTAAGTTCTACATCAAAAGCACTCCATTATCAACCACATAATCAACACCAGTAATACTCACCGCCTTATCGCTAGCGAGAAACAGCACTAAATGCCCGATATCTTCAGGCTCGCCCACCTTGCCCAGGGGAGCGGCAGACTTAAAGCACTCCCATGCTATATCTATACCAGCATTCATCAACACATCTGTTTTGATCGGCCCCGGTCTTATATTTGTTCACCCCCTCTACGCATTTAGGTGATGCCTTTAGTGAAATTAATTTATAGATATGTAATTAGCCTGATATTCACATCTGCATATATATGAATACAATACACAATACACAATACAATAATATATATTTAATTTGTAGGTAAATGTACCTATTGAATTTGTAAATTTATGTAAATATTAGTTATAGTGTACCTCCTATCTCATCTATTACACCTTAAACTGCCCCATATCAGTCTAACTATCTATTTGTCCATCCAAAGGTTGCCTGTAAGATATTGCTTTTTAGCGATAAGGCCGCCCATTGTACATGTCTTAATGTTTAATTATGTTCTATTTTGTGTCTTATTTTTTGGTGTGCAATAAAGCTTATTCTATCTATCTATCTATCTACAAGAGTAAAACGTGGTCACCTGGGTTGGGTTGAATACAGAAAATAAAATAATACAATTTTAATTATATAAATCTACAGTATTTAATCCATAACAAACAAATTTTAATTTATTTTACCATTGGTTGAATCTTTACATTACAAGAAAATACTGTTAAGGCTTTCTAAAAAAATTAAAACACCATCGCCATTACCTACTCTATCACCCTGGCGTATATAAAACAAAAACACTATAACTTCTCTTCTAAGCTCTACATCAAAAGCACTCCATTATCAACCACATAATCCACACCAGTAATACTCACCGCCTTATCGCTAGCGAGGAACAGCACTAAATGCCCGATATCTTCAGGCTCGCCCACCTTGCCCAGGGGAGCGGCAGAATTGAAGCACTCCCATGCTATATCTATACCAGCATTCATCAACACATCTGTTTTGATCGGCCCAGGACTTATATTATTCACTCTAACTCCATACTTAGCCAGTTCTAAGGCAGCCCCCTTAGTAAAATTATCAACGCCAGCTTTGGTTATACCATATACGGCTAGTTGCGGTACTGCAACAGATTTTCCAGCAATGCTTGATATGTTTACAATGTTCCCTTTCGTCTCAATAAGATGAGGTGCGGCTAAACGTGTCATATTGAATAGAGCACGAAGATTAGTGTTCATTAACTCATCAAATACTTCTAGAATGTTCTCGTCTAGAAGACTCTCGTACCGAACAATACCGGCATTGTTCACCAAAACGTCTATTTTGCCAAAAGTATTAACAGTCTCTTCAATGATTCTCTTCGCTTCAGCTTCGTCAGTTATATCCGCTTTTAAAACTAAAGGATCTTCGCATTCTGATGCGACATCACTCAGTTTCGTAGCGTTTCTTCCAACCAGTACTACATTGGCTCCTTGTTGGGAAAACAGTTTCGCTGTTGACGCTCCTATGCCTGAACTCGCTCCTGTCACTATCACAACTTTATCAGCAAAACTCATGGTAGAAACCTCAGCTATATTTTCAAGTATTTTCTCCAAATGTTCGACGAATATTGGGGGTTTTAAGTGTTTCTTTGCCTTTTATAAGTGGATTTGACCTTGCCCTATATACTTCTGAAGGATGTTGGCATTCCCATATTCATTATTAATATCTACGTATTTCGTTGATATCTACTTACACGAGGCTTTGTTATTTATGAGGACAAAGTTTTTTAGTGTATAATTTCCTTGAGTACGCCCCTAAGTTTAATGAGACTGTTTGTATTTACAAGGACATTATGAGGTGATCGCTGGAAATATTGATAAGGTCGGCCAGGTGATCCTTTTAATGGAGTCTTATTGTTTATGATATTCTTAAATTTGCTTCGATAATGTTAAATATACAGTAAATGTTTTGCAGTTTATGTCGTAATATAATAGCTAGATTGTAGTAAGCATGTGTTTCGTGTTTATACATTTAATATGCGGATGTTCTAATTTCTCAAACACAATAGCTTCCATAATTAAAAATGAAATATTCGATCAAAAGCAAACTTGAATGGCACGGCCGGCCTTCCATTCAAGACGTTACTCTGAAAAAAAACGAAGTTTCTTCCATCTTTCTGTCCGAGACTGCACTAACATTATCTTCATTTTAAAGTTATATAGTTAACTACAGCTTTCACTCATTAACATTTCTTTCCAGACACATCATTCGAGTCTGGCATGTCAGACGACTACGCGATTCCTCCAGACGCGGTGTCCTGCGACAGTACTGCGTCACCATCCCTCGCGTCTCTTTGTCGAGCGCCACCTACCACTGACTCACCCAGAAGACATGATGCCCTAGAGAAAAGTGGGCATCTGGCTAAGCTTGGCGGGAAGCTAAAGACCTGGAGGAAGAGATGGTAAGTTAATGTGAATCTTATGTTTTTGTCGTAGAGCCTATGCACATGATTATATACTAAACTAGCTGACCCGGCGAACTCTGTTCCGCCTTAAAGGCAATAAATAAGCAGATTTTGGAATTAATTAAGTTACATTTTTTTTATAAAATACAAATAAAAATATTAAGTACATTCATCATTTATTCAGTTGCTGTATTTTGGTGCATATGTTGCACTCTTCAGTTAAGTACCTTGTGATACACGGCATTTTTTGTTTCATTATCAGGCGCAAAAACAAACAATGCAGATGGTCTTCCGACCTGTGAATATAAGTGAAATAAAAAAGAAATTAAAAAAAAAATATTAAAAAATAAAATAAATAAAATAATTTAATTATAAAATTATCGTAAATTACATTGTTCATCAATTATTTTCAACCAAATCGGTACAGCCGTTCTTGAGTTATAAATAGTGTAACTAAAACGACTTTCTTATAAATATTTATGTATATATGTATATAGATTACTGTAAAATCATTTCATCATGCAGTTAAATCATTTGTTTAAAATATCGCATTTATTATTTTAGCGGAGGCAAAATAGCCCGTACTCGCTTAATCCTGTCTTCTAAGACAGGACAACAATAAACTTACGTAAGCTTATTGTTTGATAGAAATCAATATAGGGTTTATTATGTTAAGAACCACAAAGCTATATTAAAGACCTGATGATAAACTATAAAACACTCTATTATTAACAGTCTCGCATACTATTAAAAGTGTAGGTGTCATCGGCGGTCCCTGTCTATTGGCGGTGAAGAATATAGATATCCTGGTAGTGAGTACAAATTTTGTACTCACTACTTAAAAAAGTCAAAAGTCAAATCATTTATTTTCATAAATCCCAAGGGGTATTGAAGACGTCAACAAACATGCAGAGCAAATTAAAATAATCTAACGAATTAAAAAAAAAATATAATTTACTAATCAAAATAATATGATTTGAATTACTGAAGCATAAATCGATTTAAATCGAACTGTTTAGGTTTAAACCAAAAATAAATCTAATTACTAGCTTACTACATATACGTTGTAAATATCCAGTGAAATCTTGCATTTCAATTATATCTGTGATAAATTCTATTAAGAGATTTGTTTATACAATGTCCTTCCTTCTCAATTCCTCAGATTCTTAATCATGTTTTTCTACTAACAGGTTTGTCCTGAAAAATGGCACCCTATCATACTGGAAGTCGCAATCCGAGGTGAACCGCAAGCCTCAAGGTCAGATCGGGCTGGGAGAAGCCTGCAAGATATCCAGGAACGAGGGCGCTGCTACATTTGAGATCTTCACTGGGAGCCGTACTTATTACCTGACGGCTGATAGCATTGCCACTATGGAGGATTGGATTAGGGTGCTACAAGTATGTAGATTTGTTTGTGTGTCCAATCCCATGCCTCGCAACACAGGACTTATTCCTAGTAATTAAGCCGTTTTAAAAAAAAAAGGGGGGGGGGGGGGGAGAAAAACGGGCAGTATATATATTCATCGCCAACTACTGGGTCAGTATGGGTCTCTATATATGACCAAAATGATATTGAAACTTTAAGTCTAACTTATTGGAAACTACAGTAAATACTTTCGATCTGTGAACATAACGTGCGATTAATTAAGCCGTCGAGTGTAATTTTATTATTAGAAACTTTATTGGTGACAGTGTTAATTATCTATGTTTTGGTAATTGTTCTTGATTATAATACTGTTTGTTTCTTGTACCGCAATAAATAAATAAATAATAATACTATATCATCAATTTTAAACTATTTTCAGAACGTCCAAAGACGAAATGCTACCAAACTACTACTAAGCAAAGAAGACAACAAGCCTACCATTCAAGGCTGGCTCACTAAGGTGAAGAATGGACACGCCAAGAAGAGCTGGTGCGTGCTCATTGGCAAGATGTTCTTGTATTTCAAGTCACCTGGAGATCAGGTAAGACTCACTGTTGTTATTTACCCGAAACACCAGCTAATTGAGGGTAGTGCAAAAAAACAACAGTTATTAATAACATTTAAAACGAAAAAATACATGTTCATAAGATATTTTAATCCACAGAACCCAATCGGCCAGATCAACATGCGCGACGCCCGCGTAGAAGACGTAGAACACGTCTCCGATTCAGATTCCGAAGAGAAGAATGACGACACACGGAACCATCTCACTGTTGCTATTTACCCGCAACACCAGGTAACTGGGGTCAGTGCAAAAAAACAACAATTACTAATGTCTTGCGAATGTGAATGCAAATTTAGAACTAGTTATAGTTAATTTAGATTGATTACACATATTACACAAGAACCACTTCCCTGTTGCTATTTACCCGCCACGCTGGGTACCTGAGTTCAGTGGCAAAAACAACAATGCACTTTAATAGTTTAAGCGTTGCTATTTACCCGAAACACTGGATAATTAGTACCAGTCATAGAATTCTTAATAATAAGGCAATAGAAATGTCAAAGACGCGTGACCTTGTCGCCGCGCATCTGTCTAGTCAAACACAAGTGCGAGTTGAGGAATTGTCGTCTTAATGTCATCGCAAAAAGAATAATTTTGTTTGCAGGAATACAAGCGCATCAGTCTAATCGAACACAAGTGCGAGTTGAGGAATTGTCGTCTTAATGTCATCGCCAAAAAGAATAATTTTGTTTGCAGGAATACAAAAAGTGGTATTTAAAAAACGGCGACATGCGTCCCAGTGTTAAAAGATAGTCGATAGCATTTCTATTGACTAGTTATTAAGATTTCTATGGTACCAGTGTACAAAATAACAATTACAAAACTCAATCTTTAATGAACCTTAATGCACTCCTAGAAACCTGTTTGACTTCTGAAATACTATTGAATAAACTCGCAGATAGCATGCAACCTTGTAAAGGATTTAATATTCTGTTTTTCTGTTTGTATAACCTCCATTTTTTGCAGTGAAACTATCCCTGTACAGCGTAATCGCTTAGACATTATTAATAAGATATAATTAAATACTTATTAATATTTTACAATCCTTTGTATATACACAGGGTCCAACGTACCTACTATTGGAGAGCAAAGCGGACAAAGATTCTTGGCTCTACCATCTAACAGTAGTCAGTGGTGGTGGTCTCAGTCAAGGGACGCACTTCGAACAACTCGTGCAGAAGCTTATGGAAACTGATGGCGACCCCAGTAAGTGCTAACCCATTTTTTTTTTATTGAAATCCCTTTCTGTTAAAACTTTCCAGGAAGAAATAAGTTTACACTTTGGAGAGGCAAGTTTAGCATCCATTTTAGAATCTAAAATGGCGTAGACAATTTTCTTAATTTTTTTTAACTGTTATCACGGTTTACCACCGATATACCAATATGAAGAGCATGATTTGGTTGCTATTCTGATATTCTATAAATCTACAAAAATAGAGATACATTAATATGGTGGACATAATTTAATTGAAAATAATCAGATTTTTTTTGTTGCTTAGTTAATTTAATGTAAAACCGATGATAGTAGATTAACTTCTTTTTTTGGTAAAAATAAATTACCTCTATAGTTTATAATTATTCTTTTCCAGACTGTGTTCTATGGCGGCATCCAACCCTACTGTATTCTAAAGAAAACCTGACATCGCCCCTCACTTCTCTCAACTCAGAGGCTTTACAAGCTGAAGCACTGAAACTATTTAAGGTAAAACGTCATATTATATTAACTTCTTTGAAGTTTTTTTTTTGAAGATAGATTTTTGACTATGTTTTTTTTTTAAGATATCTTTTGAGACACTGGTAAAGATTGTTTCCTAAGATTTTGGTGCAGGAGCGCCGCGGTAAAATGTTCTTATAGAAATATTAGGCGATTTTTGTTTTTGGGTGTCCGATATTTCATTGAGTATTTTTTTCTATGCTGCTCCCGAACCGATAAATTAGGAAACAACCCAATTAACTTATGTAATGCTATAGAATAAAGAGGTTAAGTTGCATTTCTTAGCAGAAAAAAGTAATACTGACTTAATATTGTCGAAAATAAGGTGCAATTTAGCTCGCCTCAAAGTATACTATCTTTTTCTTTAGGTCTAGAAAAATTCATTATAAGCTAATTTCATTTCTATTTGTCTGCATTACGATTCAAAATACTTTAAACCTATTTAGTAAGCTGTGCACGTGTGTCGCCATAGGGTCATTAAGCGACAATAAGATACTATCGCCATCTAGCGAACCGCACTAGCGTTTACTCGTCGCGGCCAATCGTAGCACCGCAATACGAATAGTGGGCTGAAACACGTACCCGCCGCGCGTAGGTATGTTACCTGGTGCGTTACCTACGCGCGGCGGGTACCTCCGGGAGTCCATTCATTAAGGGACTCGTGAGCGAACGGGGACGCTCACATGCTGTTTCAGCCCACTATTCGTATTGCGGACTCCAACTCGGAGACAAACTTGGTAATGCTGAGATTTTTATGAGTCGAAAAAGTTAATATTTGAAAGTTGACTTGTTTTTTAACTTATATTTAGAAAAGTGGACAACGTTATGGGTCTTATTATAAATTATAGCCGTCGCATTTATGAGTTTCAATCTAATGTCAGCAACAATGACATGACATGGACATCATTCGGTCATTCATCAGATCATGGTCATTTATTTCACATAAATAGGGTTTTCCAACCTATTTTACCATAAGTAGACGTGTGAAATTCGATTACAAAAGTCATAATTAAATATTACAAGTTATCTATCAATGGTTTGTGTACTAAGTAGCAATCGTGACGTCCCGCAGTGCGTGCAGCTGTTCATGTCCGTGGCCGTGGAGCAGGCGGGCATCGACTACCACGTGGTGCTGGCGCAGAACGCGCTGCAGCAGTGCCTGGAGGTGCCGGAGCTGCCGGACGAGCTGGCGGCGGCGCTGGCGCGGCAGACGGCGCCGCTCGTGCACTCCAAGCACGGCGTGCAGGTAACCAGCCCTCGCCACGCTAAGCTAAACGTTAAAGCCGCCAAGCTTAAGAGTGTAAGTTATATGCTCATTCGTTCTTTAGCCCCAGTGCGGACCCACTGGAGTGGAGCAGAGACGATTTTTTTTGCATCACCTATATTTTAACTTCAAAGGTGCTCTTAGACCGCTAACATCTGTTGTAATGTAACGTTTACTTAGACAAATTAACCAGAAGGACTGGTCAATGTCAGGCGTCTCCGCTGCCAAAGGTGAAAGACCGCCGCTCTTTCACGTCATATAAAACTAAGTGTCAAATCATAGATGCGCGGAGTGATCTAGGTCCCCTCCCTTTACCCCGCTTCCCCGCGTATTTTGGATATTTGCTTTAATTTCCTCTCCATATTGATTAAGTGCTCTTTGAACATTAACTACCTCTATAATACAATTCAAAATTTTATTCGAAAGAATATTATACTACAGACGAATGCTCGTGGTCTGGGAGCACCTTTGAACAATTGGTATAAAGTTCACTGGACACGGTTTTGAGATCGCGCATACCGTCTCTCGCTGCCCTCCCGTCGGTCTGCACTGATACTTATGCTATTAAATGGTACACGGTTTGGTTTTCTTCACTTTTACTAGTACATTTTTTATAATACACGTTTAAATTAAATTTAGTTTCTTTGACTTAATTGAAATTCAAAACAAATGTTTTAACTGATACGCGAATTTTGTATAAATACAAAAATTATCCGTATCGTATTCCGATAAATTTACTTATTCGAATCGATTAATTTTATACCACATTCCTTAACGATAAACTGTAAAAAAAATCCGCAGATATATTATGATATGAATAAATATTTAAGTAAAGTAAAGTAAAATATATATACTACAATCGTCAAACAAACATAACTAACCAGACCGGTAGTATATTTTTCTTCAAATGACGTCACACGCCTACGTAGCACTACGTCATCACCCGCTATCAACCAAGGTTGGCCTCCATCCAATCTTTCGCCTTCCGCGTTCAAATTATCAAAGATAAACGTCATATCTGCAAAGGCCGACCTTCAAGGTGAAGGTGACGTCCTCGCCGTTCAATGCTAAGGTCGTTCCCAATGTCGTGTCCTTACTCCTAAGGCCGCTTCAAGGCAAGGTCGAATTTGGAGGACTTTTAAAGGCCATCTTTGGAGGCCAAATTTTGGCGGTTATTGTTGAGATTTTCAGAAGGTCGAATTTTGTAGCGGGAAGTTTGTTCATGACTTTGATATTGGCTAATGCTCAGGGTTGACGTAACATCGCGCCTGTATAGACTAGACGGGCTGGACAGAGGTGTATTACACTCATATTTTACTATTATTCGTTTTCAGTGCGAAATTTAGGTGTTAAGATTAAACAAAAATTAACTTTAATTAAAAGTGAATTTTGTATTTGCAATTCAATGCTTTTGCGGTAACTTTTTTTTATATTGAAGAGTAAATTTTTCACTTCCCGTAAAATGCAATAATAACCAAACTGTGGACTATGAATTTAATTAAATTCAATACAGATAAAAATATGATTTTTATAAATCATATTTTTCAGTTTGAATTTGCTCACTTACTTGAGAATAGCAATTTATAAATGAGTGTATTTATTAGTATTATTTTGATTATCATTTTAGATCAATCAATTTATTAATTGTCATTCTCACATTTAGTTAATAAAGTCGACGCATTCCAGGTTGTCTCCATAGTTATATATCTGTCTCGTAATATCTACATACAATGTTGAAATTATTTTGAGACAGATATATTAATCTCAGCAATGCCGCGGGCCTACTTCGACTGCGTCGACTCTAGTGTACTTTTTGCATTATGCCATCGTGTTTTAAAGCCTTCAACTAATAAAACTGTGTAATCTGTTTTCAACTACATTTTACACTAAACTACAAAGCCATAATGCAAAAAGGGCATAAGATTGGTTATACCTAAACCAGGAACTATATACACCAGACATAGAGGTGTCCGCTTCTAAGTCAGGTGTTCTTGCCATTCATGGTTGGGCTTATTATCTTTGTTTGCTGTTGTCGAATACTTTCTTTTAATCTGAAATATGAAAGTATTCACTATTTATAATGAAAGATGAGCATGGCTTTTGATGTGAAAACAAAGGGATCTTGATTTTCCTTTTATGAAATTTTTAATAAAACAGAGTTTCTCGGATATAAAGCCTGGTTTTTATACATTTTGACATGATATATGTATAATATATATGTATAACCTGAATTAATAATATCAATTTGACTGATTGCATTGAAAATTGTTTATTGGGCGACGAAATTGAGTTACACTCGGAGGGATTGCAACTAAATTTAGTCAGCTAATAAACTGGCCATGGGCCGTCTTGGATAGTATATAAGCATAGAAAAGGCGCTTTTAGTATCATAATATCGTCAATATCGATGCGTGCCGATATTGTATATAATATGTATAAGTTATTATTCAAACCGAATGTAATGAACTAACATTATATTCCATCTTAATGCAATCGTAATTCTTTTACTTTTAATCAAATGTATACTTCTCTTGGTATTATTTCAAAATGTAATCTAATCGTAATATTTTACTATAATCCGCTTTATATTCGCAAAGGTAAAGCTTACGGGCGATCGCTTCAATGCTTTTCTCATATGTCATCATTATATCATCGATCCATACGAATGTTCTGCATTAGATTATGTAGATATAGAATATTGTGCTCTAAAGTTGAAGCTGGAAGGTTCTTTTTGGTGTGACACTTTTGCACCGACGCACTTTTTCGTTTTGGGTCTACATTATGGGTTAATTTATTGAAGGGTCATAGCTTTTTTTAATGTGTAAAGTAACCTACTACACTACACTTACAATTTTGTGTGCACATATTTTTTGTTATAATCTACAAAAATATGTTGAAAAGAGCGCAATATAACAATAGCTTCTACTACTAGCTTAAAATCTAATATTAATTTGCGTTTAAACTGTAAATATACACTAACAAGCCATTATGTATAGAACAAGCTTTGTGTGTCGCTGTAAAAAGAGCTTCTTGTTTTGTCGATCAATTTGGAATTGTGTATTGTGGATACAATTATATTGGCTTCAGCGGAATATATGCAAATATAAAAATATGCGCAAGCATATATTTTGCGACTAAATTTAAACACGGAATCAAAAAGTTTTTATTCCAATTTGATCCGTACAGTTATGGCAGCATTAATCAATAAAAAAATCGTTCGTTCTAAAATTCAAATGTTGCCACAACAAAAAATGTTACGTTGCAAAATTTCAAATGGAATGTTGGTGTAAATTTTCCCCGTTTTCTTTTTTTCATCCGAGAATGTTTGTCCCCGGCCCCATAGATTTAGGGAATGACTTTTTTATTTCGTTTATCTATCATTCATATCTATCATAGCTAGTGTTCCTTCGCACTGTTGATCTCCTTTGTATTGAAAGGTTGATGTTGCAAGTTTTTAGTCTGTTATCCATATAAATATATTATTATATCGATATATTAGAGTATACACTATCTCTTCAGTTGTCGGTAAGTATGTAGGAGTAATTAGGTTTAAGTTATGATGTGACCGTATAACATGACTGTATTTTTATTGGTAGCTTAATCGGCCATTAGACAAAAAACTCAAAAATGTCTACTCTAACACAAAATACACTTTTAAACTTTATGTGGAAGCACCCCATGCATAGCTTACACTTTACATGCATTCTACATTATACAACAATACCATCTGTTTTTGATTTAAAAAAAACAAACAATATTAATGACAGTATTGGTTCTAATAAAAGAATATTGTAAAGATAAGTTAATAACATAATGATCTGAATCCTATTGATTAATTATTTTTATAGCATTTAGCTATACTTAGTAAATTATGCTAAGAACGTCACAAAATGACGTCACATACAGTTGAGAAATTTAGGGTCCTGGCAAGAGATGACCGGTGAGCAGAAGGTCGCAGGTTCAAATTCTGCCGGTCCCATAATTTTCAACTTTATCTTAGAATAATGATATAATGATCTGAAGAAAAAAACAATTTATCATGTTATGCAGTCCATCTATAAATACACTTACACTGTACATTATATCACAAACTGTATATAATAATAGATATATTTACAATTAGGACACTGGGATATATATTTTCTGGGTTGTAATGGCACACACACATGGGCAATCTGCACTAGCACTAATATACATAGTTATGGATAGAGATATTTCTAGAATATTTCAAAAATTGGTTTTAACATGTTTTCTTTTCAGTTGCAATATATTACAGTAACGGGATCTATTATACATATTTCACTGAATGTACTGACTCTGATCTAGTAACAGATTGTCATCTGTGTAGTCACTGGGGGACTGGTTGAAAACCAGCGCCAGGCTTTAGTTTGTCATAATTATGCTGAATAAATTCTCATTTAGGGCAATTTTTGCTTTGGGACATACAGCCTTATAAATAACTGTGTTTATTTTTTTCTTTCTTTACTGAATTTATTCAATTCATTTATTTATTTCAGACATAGTCCATATACAATTACAATCAGATTAAAACAAAAACATACACTTTAAAATAGTCATAAAATAATAATAATAATAATACAGTTAAAATTGAAAATTAAATAGTAAGATTAGATTAAATTAAATTAGTAAAATAAATTTTAATCGTACATATTAATATTAACATTATCAATAAATAAAAATAAAAATAAGACACACAACGTTAAAAAATACGAGTATAGGTGCCACAATGAAGCTGCATCCACCTTCGCACAAGTGATAGGTCCCACCGCTCAGCCCATACCCTCAAGAGACTGTTTGAGCTACTTCGTAGGCGACTTAATAGTGAAGCGCTTCGCTTCCTTTATGTGTCTCATTGTTTTTTTTAAGACCTAAATAAAATATAGTAAAATATTTTCAATTTTATTTTAATTTTTTGATGTAAAATTACTATTAAACTTAACCTTGCCTTGGTACAAGTTACAGGTGTACTGATTTCCAGGATTAGCCTTGGGATCCTTAAAGTCGGTGTATTCAGTGACGTTTGGCACAATATTTGCCCCTTGCCTTTTGTAGTTCAAATCCGACCTTTGAGAATAGTCGATAAGGTTATAACGATAATGAGTCGCTAATTTAATATTGGGGCTTCATGCTCACTAATGTGTTAAGCTAGACTGAAATATTTTAAATAAACTTTTAAAACTTATTTGTGTACCGTCACTTCGAGATTTTGTTTTTGACCCCAATTTCATTAGCTTGTTAAATCGGCGGTGAACGCTGACCTACGGTTTTTGTTCTCCTTCTTTCTTTCGAACATTAAATAAGAGCGAGAAATACGGGATTTATAAAAATGTGGTTTAAAAAGTTTCATGAAATCGGTACTTAATTTCGTTTTACGTGGCTTTGGACTTATTCATTACAATGTATTGCAACTGAAAGAAACAGCAATGTTTTGTCATTTTAGATTTATTTACAAATTGATCTTTTATGGTAACGTCAGAGCATAGCTTCAAGGGTGTGGTTTCCACAGTAGCTTAAAAATATGTATATAAACAAATGTATTTGTACCCTTTGTTGTTAATATTTATGGTAGATATCAACCAATAGATCATTGGCCTTGTGACTATTTTATTTATTTCTTATTAATGGTGTTTTTTAAATCCCCATACACCATACCCTTTAAAAAAAACAGAATGTATAATTGATTTTTTTTACATAATTTTTGATAGAAGCTCACTGTAAACTTGTCTACTCAATACAAAAATATTTCCCACATGATTTATATAACATTTTAATGTATCTATATTACACAACACACACACAACACAACTACTGTAAGTAATGTATTATGTAATTTCAGTATCTATATTCATACACTTACAAAACCGACTACAACTCAAGCCAAGTACAATCCCCTCCCTAAATAAACCAATATTTCACAAGTACAATCTACCCCCCTTTTAAACATCTACCCCCACACCAGTAGCGACCCCTACCAACATTTCATTTGTACAGCAACTGCTACTGTGCGCGACTCAGTCACTGTTCACGTGCGACACCGGCGCGTCGTCCGTGGGCGGAGACAACAAGAGCGGGGACGTGCAGCCGAACGCGGCGGGCTCGCCCAGCTCTATACAGGTAAAGGTTAGGCTGATATAGGTACTCTAAGAATATAGCGGCCTTGAAACAGATTCCAGTGTAATTGAGAAAAGGTGCTGATGACCCGTGTTGTAGATACTATCTTCATGCTACAACATGTAAGGTGCTCATGAGTGTTGCAGATAGCCCTAGGTTTTATAGGTCATATCAGTCTCCTCAGAATAAAAGTTGCGGTCTGAGTGTATCTAAGATTTGGTCGAGCGTTTGCGGAACGGGCGTTTAAACAGCAATACGCACTGTTGTCTTGAGTCGCGTTTGCTATCTTGAAAGAACATTTTGGAAATCTTTTGGGACAACTCTGCACGCCCCGCAGATCGCTCTGCCACGCAATTCATGGACTTAGGCGAATAGTATAAGAACTTAAGAGTTAAAAATCCTAGAAGCCGATCCAGAGATGCTGAAAAGCTTTTTGGAAAGCAAACTAAGTTGGGCATTAAAGATGAGTTAAGATGAGTTTAGCATATAGATAAGCAGTCCTAAAGGTTTTTTTTGTTCTGATTCCAAATAGGGTCTGACCTTAGTTTTGACGTGGTGGTCGCCCTACAGAGAACGGACGTTCCTCCAGTGCATTAGGCATTTACGCGAGCAAGAGATATGGACGATGCCCCGGCCGACGTCAGCGCCTCGTAGTATGAACTAAACTGCAGTCAGAACCAACTTGAAATTGGAACAAAAAATCTTTAAGGACTGTGTCTCTATATACTTAACTTAATGATGAGGCGTATTTATGGTCTGTCAGAACTAGAAAGCAGCGATAGCCGAGTAGAAGACCGTAGGTCTGCTAAATCAAAGGTCTCGGGTTCGAACCCACGGCACACACATCTGTGAATAAATCGTTAAGATTCGTCTTTTCGAAGATATGTATGTATTTATCATATATATTATCGCCCGCTTACGGTGTAGGAAAACATCTTGAGGAAACCTGCATGCCTGAGAGGGCCTAAAAGTGCTCGAGGTCGTGTGAACCCACCAATCCGCACTTGGCCAGCGTGGTGGACTAGTGCCTAACTCTTCTCATCATGAGAAGAGGCTCGAGCCCAGCAGTGGGACATGTATTAGATACAGGGGTGCTATTATTGTGGTCTGTCAGTCATTCAACAATGGGAATCCGCATCAATCTTTACAATACCAATAATAACATTCACATGCCATCCGTTTATCACGCAACAAAGGTCCATTGTGTAACAGACAATATTGCCTCTAACACAAAAGTAAGAATAAGTTCCCTCGTGAGTGTTTCCCTATTGTCTCGCTTCCCACAAACCTGTCACGTCAGCACTTTGTATATTCGTGAAGCCAGTAGTAATGTACACAATACTGTTTGTTTGTTTGTCCTACAATAACAATACATCATATGAGAAAAGCGAGAAAAGCAAGAGATTTCTAATGAATAATATGTATTTGTCATAAGATGAATAGTCAATGCAGTGAGTGTTAATAAATAATGTAAACAGTGCACTGTTAGGTATTGTTTACTAATATTAAGTGCATAAAAGTTAAAAAATCTATGAGTCATTAAAAGCTTGAAGCACTGTCCAGCCGGGCAAGCATACGAGCAAGAGATAGAATTTGTCGCGTTTTTGTCATGTTGCTCCATTTAAAAATACGACACAAACGTAACTATATCTATCTCGCGCTCGTATGCTTGCCCTCCCCCCCCGGGGCTATTGTCCGTACTTTACGTACGAACGTATTTCATATTCAATTAAATTTGCTATATGGGAATTATTGATTACAATTTTATAAATAAAACATTTATCAACACTCACCGACGGGGTCATCCTCAACTGCAACCTGCTGAAGAACCAAATGTTGTCTTAACCCAAAAAAGAAAAGATGACCCAACTCACTAAATAAAAATACTGTCCTTTAATCTTTTCCAATAAAAAAGTAACATAAGACGAAAAGATTAATAGTAGGTACTCGGAGCCTTACAGTCTTTCCATCATCCGTACTGTATGGAAATGCGCACATTTAGGGTAAAACCCACAGATATAGATCTACATAGATAACGCAAGTATCACGATTTGTATTGAAACCAAGCGTGCCGACTTTTTAATACCTATTGTGACGTCACAGCCGAAATTTAGTGACGGGAAATCCAAACCGATTCAAAGACACCGTTGCCGCCGATGCCCATCCGCCCAGTACGATTCAAACGGCCGTCCGCTATGTTTTTCTCTAACAAAAGACGCGCGTGGACTGAAGTTAGCGGCGACCAACCTTGACGCTTGGTCGGGGTTCGGACACGCGAAGTACATGCATTTGCGTTATCTATGTAGATCTATATCTGTGGTAAAACCAAATGAGCGTAATTTTGTGAGTCGTGAGTCTATTTTTGGTCTCTCATTTTAGGTTCAACTGAATTTCTGCTGAGTTGCTTGACGCTTAATTTATTTATTCAGTATTAACCGTTAGTACGGACAGTTCGTGTCGTCGAGCACGATGGATCCATTAAAAATATTGTGTAATTACGAAGCATATTCCTTCCTGTTCAACTATTGTAGCTCCTGCGCAACTTGTAACAAACTGTTGCTTCCGTAATCTTCACCGCTCCCCTCCGTTGCTCTTCCCTCGCCACGACCGAAATTCAGTCGAGTGCGCATTGAGTCGGCAGACAACTCATTTTACGTCGTCATGTGGCACCAACTGTCTTTTTGTATGAAACCGAATGCAGCAGAATTTATGCTACCAAAATTCTGTGACTCACAAAGTTACGCTTGTTTGGTTTTACCCTTAACCGATTTGGCCGATAGAAAGTCTACATGGATCCCTAACTTTCATCTATATCTAATATTTAACATATTTGCCACCCACATATCTTAAATAAGTTCATCTCTACGTAACACCCCAAACATAGCGTATTTTTCTACGATCGCAGCAATGTTTCCAGGCGCCGTTGCTGTCCGTGGACTGCAAGAGCAACCCGCCGACGTACAGCTTCGTCCAAGGCTGGCAGCTGCTAGCGTTGGCTGTTAGTCTGTTTGTGCCGAGGAATAACAGGCTGCTGTGGTATTTGAAGCTGCATTTGAGCAGGCATGCTGATTCTAAGTGAGTATTTTTCAAGTTATATGTTAGACGGGTATCGGCTATTTGGATTAAGCGGCCATTTACGATTATACCTATTGATATTCTGGGTAGATGTGATGCAGGTCCATTAAATAACAAATTCCTTTTTTGGTCCCACTCTCCAATAGCTTCATTTGATATATCGTTAAATAGCTATTATTGAGCTGAACAAAAGTTATTATGGCACCAAGTTATCAATTTTAGTCCTGATTCTAACCAAAAACTAGAAAATGTAAATCATGTTTGCCGAACAAACTATTTAATTTGTGTTTGAAACCTGTTATTGCTTCGCATTTTTTTAACCAGGGGTATTAACACTAACCACGTCGAAAATCTGTGTCTTTTTACTTGAAATTTGATATCACTATGTCGCATAATATATTTTATTAGAACACGCAAATTGACGCATAAATCAAACAGCTTTTCACCCGTCAGTATTAAGGATTTTTTTACCACAAAATATAGTGTTTCTTCAACACCTAAAAAAATAATTGTATTCGATAATTTTCAGAACGGAATGCGGTAAATACGCGGCGTACTGTTCGCGTGCCTTAGAAAGAACAATACGCAATGGAGGTCGAGAAGACAAACCGTCAAGAATGGAAGTTTTATCAATATTGTTGAAGAATCCGTACCATCACTGCTTACCTCACGCGATACCTGTGCATATGCTCAATAATACTTATCAGGTAATAATCAGGCATCAGTATTTTAAGCTATTGACTGCTAGCAGAACTCTATAACCCAGTCCTATTGGACGACCGGATGGCGGAGTGGGTAGTGTACCTGCCTGCGACGCCGAGGTCGTGGGTTCGATTCCTACTTAAGACAAATCTTTGTGTGCATGAAAATGGGGGTTTGTCTTAGTCGTGTTTTTATGTATAATATGTTCAATTTTTCTTGTATTTGTTTACCAGGTAATAAGCTTCGACGGATCAACAACAGTGGAGGAATTTCTATCGACGCTTAGCACAGAGCTGGGATGCAGGGAATCGGCGGCGTCAGGCTTCGCTCTGTTCAGTGACGACCCTATTGAAAAAGATCTGGAACTTAATATCAAGACTGATAAGAAGGTAACTTTACAACATAAACATAACATAACATTACCCCTATATTTAGGGTGTGGCAGAGGTATGCAACACCCACATTTGACCTGTTATGTTTAGGTAACAATAATTACTTAACTAAAAACAATGTGATTTATACAGTCTAAAGCCCGAAATTCCAAAAAACCAACGGTTTTGATATAAATATTTACACTCTCAAACAAGCAATTAATAGAATCTATTTTTTTTACTCTGCGTGATTGCTTAGCGCCATTCGAATTCATTCGATGGAGTGTGAGAGAGAGGGCGTTAGGACCCCTCGCTTGCACCTCGCGTTGCCATATCTATTCGTGCAGCACGCAGCGGTTATGCCACTTGTCTGAGTTTAAGGCTCCGGGAGTCAAATTAGCACAGGACGAACAGCTAAAGGTTTCGACACCAGTCTCCCCACAATAAATGTATTTTATATAGCTGGCAAAAAAAGAGTTGAAAAATTAAGAATCCAGCAGGATTCGAACCTGCACCCCCTGGGTAAACGCCCCAGGTGCTTTGCCAATTCAGCACTCGAAATTTCTCAACTCTTTTTTTGCAAGCGTCATAGGTATATATTATATATTACTTAGCTAGCCGAACCTTACTTGGTTTTAGCGCCACCTATGCGATGAGTGATAAGTCACTTAGTCACATACATAATTTTAAATATTGTGGTGAGAAAATAAATGCTTTTTTAATTACTTTTTTAAATTTTATTACAGCTCTGCGACGTGATATCAAAATGGGAGACAGCTCTACGAGAGAAAGGCTCGGGCAAGTTCGAGAACTCCCGAGTGATTCGACTGACTTATAGAAACAGGCTTTACTTCAAGAATTCCGTGCGTTCCGAGACTGACAAGGAGAGGCTTCTACTGTGTTATCAGGTTAACCAACAAGGTATGTGATATATTGAAAAATATTAAGCATACTCTGAAATATAGAAGATACTTAGCCCCAATTTCTGTTAGATAAACAAGTGGCAGCTGTGTTATTTTTCAAGTGTAACTTGTGTCACTTTTAAATTCGGTCAGGTTCTATTTTATAGGTCAGTTAAGATCTATCTGGAACCTCAAAAACTGGCCCTTAAAGTCCTTGCGTTCAAATTGCGCCCAGTTAAACATTACAGACTTTTCAAAATTTCAATTTGTTAATGGTTAATGATTTCAGATTTTCAAAGCAAAAAAAAATATGAAAAACACATTCAGAAAGTGCACAACTCCCGACATGTTGTATACACTTATAGAATGTGTATACAACTGGTTGAAAGTAAAATATAAAAGCACCGTTTAGTAGAATATACACTTTCAATCATTTATTTATCAAATTACAGATTTATAGGTACACTATAATATAGTATCTATTATAAAATTAAAATTAATATCATCACTAGTCACGTATTAGTATAAAATTACAAATTATAATTATTCATACTATTAAACATAATTCAATTAATATGTCATACTTTGAAACGTTCTTTTTGTATTTATGTTTTGAAGATGAAAAAGACTTCTATTCCATCGCTTGTTTCACAGTGGTAGCAGGCCGTTTCCCGGTAACCCGAGAGCTAGCAGCGGAGTTAGGCGCTCTAATGGCTCAGCTAGACATGGGAGACTACTCGGCCGCTAACACTCAGCACAATCAACCGTTGGCACATAGGTTCTACCCGTACAGATACAGAGCGGGGCTCAGCAATGATGAACTCAGGTAACTTTATAACTACATATTACAATTACGTGGAACAAACTCCCAGGAATTGTGATAAATGCACCCAGCTTAACTAGTTTTAAAAACCAACTTGGCAAATTCTCCCAATCGAAAAACACACACGCATCAGCTTAATAGCTGCTAGTGTGAAATTCTATAAATAATAAATAATTATAAACACGTGTTGTGTTTATAATTATTTATTATTTATAGAATTTATACCACTTTCTATCCTTGTACAATATTATTTGATGTCTCTACAAAATATTTTCTTAAATCAATCAATATGCTTATTAACCGACTTCCTAAAAAGGAGGAGGTTCTCAATTCGGCCGATATGTTTTTTTTCTATGTATGTACATCGATTACGTCGCGGTTAATGAACCGATTCTCGTGATTCTTTTTTTGTTCGACGCGAAATAGTTGCCAGGTAGTCCCATAAAAATTTCTTTCAGTTTGGTCTAGTAGTTTTTATTTTATAATCATTATTAGTAATTGAAGTCGGTTTTTTTATTGGAAAATTTTTTTCTCTGATAAATTCTACATCTTTTATGGCAAGCTCTTATTGATTATTTTTATAGCATTTTTTCAAAAATTAGACATCAGGTCTAAATCGAGTATGCTTGACGTTTCTTTTATATTAATTAAGCGATTAAGACCCGTTGAATAATTTTTGAAAAAATGTTTTCAAATCGCGAAAGTTTAAAAACATATATTTTTATAGCATTTAGCTATGCTTAGCAAATTATACTACAAAACAGTACTGACGTCACGTAATGTTGAGAAATTTAGGGTCCTGGCAAGAGGCGACCGTAGCTTAGTGGTTAAAGTGGCTGCCCGGTGAGCAGAGGTTGCAGGTGCCAATCATGCCGATCCCATAATTTTTCAACTGTTTTTTAGTATCTTGTATGGTATTTATAACAAGTTTAATTTGCTCACAGGGATGTAGAAGAGAAGCTGCGATCGAAATGGGTAGCGTTAAAGGGGCGCAGTACTGCGGACTGTGTGAGGATATACCTCAACTGCACCAGGAAGTGGCCCTTCTTTGGTGCTACGCTGTTCCAAGCCAGGGTGAGACAGTTTACATAACATAACGTTTATATTAACTTTTAAACTTACGCGTTGCATGATTAAATAAAATATAACGGGAATTAACGCGATCATGCAATTATTTACCTTTTAGGCTTTACGTTTCGGCTAACAGGTTACACTGGTCATTTTCGAAAGCAGACTGGTTCTAGCGGCGCGCCGTCTCCGTTCTTGAGGGCGATGATTTTCTGTCTACCCTCACTTGTTGACTTTTTTCATTATAAAGTCCAGTTCGCGGATTTCACCGACTGTGAATCAAAGCGAGGTTTTGCTTTTTTAATCACTGGATTCCACGCGGTAGACAATTTATACCCATCTTCCCGATTAAAATTTTTATGTTTTCGAATTTCAATCGCCTCACGCACAACTCTTGAGTAGAAATGGAGATCGGTGGAGAGTACTTGTGGTTGATGAAATTCAATCCAGTGATTAGTGCCTGATTCGAGTATATGCTCTGCAATCGCCGATTTGTTGATCTGACGGTTCTTGACAGCTGCGATATGTTCTTTGACTCTTTCTGCGATGGTCCGCTTCGTTTGGCCTATGTAAGAACTACTGCAGCTGCAGTCGATCTTGTAGACACCTGGTGTTTGCAGAGGTAGGACATCCATTGCTGTGCCGAGCATGCTGGTTACTTTAGTCCCTGGAGTGAAGATAGTGCGAATGGAGTAGTTTTTGAGAACTGTGCCGATTTTGTCTGTCACTCCTTTGACATAAGGTAAATAGGCTGGCTGCCTGTTCACCTCGAAACGTAAAGCCTAAAAGGTAAATAATTGCTTGGTCGCGTTAATTCCCATTATATTTTATTTAATAACGTTTTTATTACCGGTTATTATTCACTGGTGAAATGTGGGTATTTTACACCTGTATACAGTTCGGTTCCGGTTGTCAAAGTAAACAGTCGCATTATAGTCAGCTCCACAGAAAATATATTTTTCACCTTTGTAATTACCGAAAATCCTAGTGAAACAGGCACAAGCATACAATCCAAGATCTGGCAAGTGGCGGCGGACAACAATAAGCCAAAACAATCCGATAAAAGTAAGCAAAGCAGCAATTATATTCACAGTTTTCATAACCTAAAACGGCCATACTGACCGAATGAAGAATGATTACTGAATGAAATATGAATGTTAGAACCAAATTGTAAACAGTTGAAAGGAGTGAAGTTTGCACAAGGTGCAGGTTAGCCAACATTCTAAAAAACAACTTGCTGTTGACATACGATACAAAGTGTTGCCACTTTAGGATTTTCGTGTTGCATACTACCACTTTTTAAGTACCCCGAATTTCTGGACAAAAAAAATATATATATATATATTCAAAATGGACTCGCAGTCAGAAATATTATTTTCAAAAATTCAAGAACAAATGGATAAACAAACAGTCACAATAACAGAATCGGTAACAAAGAATGTAATACTACAAATGGATGAAAAATTTAATATAATAATCGGCGAAAATAAACAATTAAAATGCGAGGTTACAGACCTAAAGGAAAAAGTTAAGAATTTAGAGAGAGATAGGAAGAAGAATAATTTGCTATTTTTCGGCATCACAGAAGATAAAGAAGAGGGACAATGTCTAGTAAAGTTTATGCAAGAAAAAATCAATTCATTATTAGGATTCAACATCCAAGCTCAAGAAATAGATAAAGCCCATAGAATTGGAACCAAGAAGAATACAGTCAGGCCTATTTTAGTTTCCTTGATCACAAATTGGAGAAAGACAGAAGTATTGAGAATTAAGCAAAAACTGCCGCAAGGGATATATATAAAGCAGGACTATACTAAGGAGATTCTAGAGAAAAGGAAAGCTTTACAACCGTTAGTAGAAGAAGAAAGGAAAAAAGGTAACATAGCCTATATAAATTTTGATAAGCTGGTTGTTAAGGAACAGTCTGATTCGAATCGAGAAAAAAGGAAAAATTCATGCTCTCCAGGTCAAATACACAGCTCCAATAAAAGCCAATCCGATTCACATAATGTTTCTAAGAAACAAAAACAACTAACGCTTTTGAATATATGGCACGTGGAAAAACGACCTCAGCAAAAGATTAACAAAGCAGCTAGCAAATAAATAAAACGTAACCGGTTAAATACCAAAATAAAAATGAAAAAGAAAAAACAAAAAGAACTTTCCCCAAGCCGGTTGGTCACCGTGGGGAAAAATGACCACAACCCTCCAGCAAATAAAAATAAAACATATAAACATCTAAAAATTGGAACACACAATGTTAGACCTCTAGCCTCAAATGAAAGGAAAATAACAAAAGATAGGGATAGCTGCAATAAACTGGAGGAGGCATATACCCAAAAAGGGGTCCAGATCCAAGAAATAGACGAGACAGAAAACTACTACTAAATAATATAATTATTTAACACAAAACATTATTCAATATTATTTATACATTTCTATAATTATGATATTTTTACAAAGAATCAACTATTTTAAAATAAATGAATATAATATTAATATTATTAATTGGAAATGATATAAAACGATATACTTAATGATTTTGAACTTTATGATTAGATTCAGCATGCAATTAAAAATGTATTTTATTATCTTGTTAGATTGATGAAAAGTTCTAGATGAAAGATAGAAGATATTTTTATGAAATTATGAAATTATTAGTTATTGTTGTTATATTTTTGTTATTAAAAATAATATACACTTAATAATTAATTTTATGCATGTTATACCTAGCATGATATAGCATGTTTTTATTTATGCACCTAATAAGAAAATGTATTAATGTTAAGTAATGAAATGTTATCAATAAGTTAATGAACTGTATAATTTTTTGTTCAACTCGGATTTGGAAATAAAAATGCTTTATTATTATTATTATTATTATACATTTCACCTGTTATGTTTATCGCCATCCACCGGATACAATTCCTAATCCGAGCTGCTATAAAGAATTTCCCGTCGGAAAGTTCACAAATAACACTTTGGCCGAACCGGGCATCGAACCCAAGACCGCGCTGCGAGAGGCGCATACACTAGACCAACGAGGCAGCTTATAAAAATAATTCAAGTGACTGCTTTTGATAAAATTTTGAGACAAATAACAAATCAAGTGGCAAATAAATTCACGTTTACAGGATGTTATAGGAACAAGCATAATTATAATTAAACTAGCTGACCCGGCGAACTTCGTACCGCCTTAGCGTAAATTTGATGCACTACTTTATTTTGTATAGCTGATCTATCTTATGTATGCGTTCCTATTCAATTTGAACTGGAATCTATAATATCTTCCATATAAAAATGAATACCTATTTCCCTGGTCTCGTCATACCTGAGAAGGACTTTACTAATTTTATTAAATAAAAAACAATATTATATTTTCATAATAGTGTTTATTCCGTAGGGTTCAATAATTTCACTTATATTTTTACAGAAAATTTATTAATATATATTTAATTTATTTTGTCTCTTCTTCTTTTCCTTTTTTTTTCCCCCCTAAGAACCTTGTACAAAGTATTAGAAAACTACAAAAAAAAAATCAGCCAAATCTGTCAAGCCGTTTTCATGCTATGTCGTGACAACGGAAAACGGGTTTCATTTTTATATATATATAGATTCATGCCTTTCTGTAGCGCGCTATGATAACTGTTATGTTACTCTCACACGTGACATCACGCCAATATTATCCAAAAAGGTGTAGCAGAGGTATATACATATACTATACACCCACACTTGCACCTCTTAGTGCCTTATCATACTAGCGGATTGCGAGCGGATTCAAAGCGGAGCGGGCGCGCAGCGAATGCGTCGCGAACACGCAGCGGCTGCGCAGCGGAGACGTCGCGGACGCGTGGCGAATACGCTACGTTTTCGTCGCGTGTTTGTAGCGAATTTACGACGTACAATACACTCAGTAACAAAATTGATTCCGACGAGGAAACACTGCTGTTGGCTTTGTTACTTCGGAAACGCCGGCGACGAAAACGAAAGCATCGACGAATTTGGGAAGCTCCATTATCAATTAATCGAATGGAAGAGAGCGACTAATTTGTGTTGTTTTGCAAACGATTAAAAAATAATCCTAAATAATTTCGTTCCTACCTACCATAAAACAAACATAAAATATTTAAGCAAGATAAAATCCCGCAAGAATCCGTTATGATGCAAAATAATTTAACATTTGAAAAAAAAATTGTATTAAGTTGGTTGGCTGGCGTTTGTACGAGACAGTACAAAATGGCGTCCATGCCGCGCGTCCGCAGCGAATTCGCTGCGAATGCGCGGCGTATTCGTTGCGTGCCCGCAACGAATCCGTTGCGCGCCCGCTCCGCTTTGAATCCGCTCGCAATCCGCTAGTATGATAAGGCCCTTACGATTACGTCCCATTCTACTACTCTAGTCATGCGAAATGCTATTCTTAGGTCAGATTAAAAAAAATATTCACAATGGTCTCGGCAATTTATATATATTTTTATTATATTGCAGATAAAACAACCAGATCTGTCAATGGTGTGGCTAGCAGTATCGGAGGAAGGAGTGACAGTACTGGAGCTGGCGTCCATGGCCGTCATCGGGCGGTACGCGCTCAACTCTATCGGACTCTTCGGCGGATTACAGGTAAAATACATATATGTATCATGCAAGTACAATCGGTCCTACACAATGGTCATACTTAGACAAAGTAGTATAATTTGCTAAGCATAGCTAAATGCTATAAAAATAATCAAAGTTAAAATATCGTACACGTTCATTCGTTACAACATTTGTGCTGAATGTAACTTCGTGATGTTGGTTTGTATCCTACTTAAGAACAAATGGATGAACGTGACGTCACGAAATGACGTATCATACAGTTGAGAAATTTAGGGTGCCGGTAAGAGGCGACCGTAGCATGGCTAAGAGCGGCTGCCCGATGTGCAGTAAAGTCGCAGGTTCAAATCCTGCCGGTCCTATATCTTTTTCAACTGTTTCTTAGTATAATTTGCTAAGCATAGCTAAATGCTATAAAAATAATCAAAGTTATACTTAGACAAGGCTTACATTTCAGACTGCTGATAGACTAGGCTTTTTTTTACGGGATATAATCCCACCCACATGCCCACCACTGTGACTCCTGTGACGCCAGGATCTACAGCGGTAACCAACTGAAAGGCACCGTGCATGACACACGGGCAATCCCAGGGAGAGTTAAAATTGTCTTGGAACCCGCAACGAATTTAATCAGAAGTATATAGTTGGAGACTAGGCTATGGTATATAAAGTACTGACATTGCTTGATGGTCCTGAAGGTGTTTTTCTTAAATATTCATAAAAAAATAAGAAACTGCATTGAAGCACCATGACACTACCACAGATGTCAGGAGGCAAAAAGCTTTAAATATACTTTTTTCTTGAAATATCTTGAGGTAAACATAATTGCAATGAAGTGTCCGATTGCCGGCCACTTCATTAGCCACATAGCCAGGCTGGCGCTGAATCAGCTAGTCAAAATAGATTCAGTGCAAAGGTCGAAACTCATTGGACTCTAATTAAAGATGCAATAAGCTAAAACGTGCGTTTCAGGATGACTTGATGATGCTGATCGACGGGGACGACGCGGCGAGTCCGGTGCACAAGATGCTGATCAGCCTCAATAAGCCTAAAGTAAGTCATTTCTAATTGACTTAGTCCATATTGTTGCAACACAATCCTGGATAAATAATCATAAAACCAACCAATTAATTATTTTTTACAGATGGCCGAGCTAACCCATTTGATAGCGGACTACAAGAACGCACTCCTCCGCCCCGGAGGCACCGGCACTCCTCAGATGAACTCCCTCACTCGCAACGGCAGCCACCGCTCCATCCGCAAGCCTACCTCCACACTACCGCACTCCAGCCCCTCCACTCTCCCCCACACCCACCAGCTCTCCCAGTCACATCACACACACCACACAACGGGACACAACACGTTGAACTCCCATGCAACTACGATGACATTAGGATCTGATAGGAACGCTACCCTTACGCTAAGTTCCCACACTTCAACGTTCAATCAGCACGTTGAAGCCCGGGTGCTGTCTCACGGACAACCTGACATACTGAAGTCTACACCGGATCATCACAGGAGTGAGAAGAAGAGAAGTCACACACAGGATAGTGGTGTTGCGTGATTGTGAATGTGCTAGACTAAAGGATGGACTATAGTGAAAGTGATTCAAGTGCTGCAAACCGTTTTGGAAATTGTGAAGCGATTCATTTCAGTTTGGTCAGCCGTTCTCAGTTTCTTATAAGTAATAATCGTTTTATAACACCACTTTTTAACAGACTTGATTAAGGTTTATTTTATTAAAGACACAATAAATGCATCACAGTAAATATTCCGTTACTAATATTGGTGCGTAATAGATTTTTTGACATAAAGTTGTCCGATAGATGTTAACTTTAATAATTACTTTTTCAAGAGACTTTCAATGATAGAATATGAGTTTGTAGTTAATTCCGTGATTATGTACATCATTATTTATTTATTTTCAAAACGGTGTCACCAGTGGCTTGTGGAAGAAAGTGGCCCCGTTCAAAAGTGATAGCATTCCACCAAATAAATAGGATGACGATGAATTAACGAAATAATAATATACCTCATATTTTGTAGCGAACGATTCAGCCTATTTTAATTGGCTTTTTAATGATAGATTTTAATGGAATAGTTTATAATTTATTTTTTCAAGCGTAATTTTTTTTAACGGTTGCTATATTTAGTAAAATTTTTGGCTTAAAAGTGTATACAATTTTGTGTGATTCGTATGTCGTATGGATGTATCGATGTTTTTACGCGGTGTAAATGCCAATTTTATACATGTAGCTGTGTATATAGTGTACAGGGGAAAGTAAATGTCTTGTAGAAATAGTTACCATATCATTTAAATAGCTAAAGGAAGAAGAAAATAAATAACTTACATTTCTGAGGTTAAGTTAACAATAGTTAATAATAACTTATAAAGCCGAGATTCTGTTTGATAATATATAACTCAACACGCCGTGATATGTTAAGTTACTAACCCAAATAATACTTTTAGTTGTATGCCATATTTGTAGCAAATAAATGTTTTAATCTTTGAATGATCTGACTACCCAATGCCGTATTAAAACTTATTTGTTTCAAATGGGTATAAAAACATCACGTAATTGAGAAAGATTTAAATCTCACACGCTCACATTACAACAGCACAAAACTAAGTCAATTCATTTTCAACCCTATGTATATAGTAACTACGTACATTATAGCTGCATACATTTACTGCCCCGTACCATAGGATGTCCATTTAGCATAATGCCGGGATCGCCCGCGGTTCTAATGTTTTATACTTATTCTAGTGCGAGTAGATCTGTATTAAAATCGACTGAAGTTAAGGAGACGGCACACTTGTGGTGTTTAATCTGTTCTGGTATATATATTTTCACGGGCTAAATTGAATATGAAAATGCCTTTGCTGATACTACAATGTTCACTCCGAAACGATTTGGATTAAGTTACGATGTGACGATTGTTTCAAAATATTACTTATTATGTTGTATAAGCCATATTTTATAAATTGTCTGTTTTGTCGCTTAAACCTTTGATTTTTCACCCCTCGTAACTGTATCGATATTTTTTAGGCTAGGAAAGATTTTTGTATAAAAAATAATGGTCGACTTATCCTATCTTACACGTCACAAGCTGCTTCAATAAAATAAAATCTAAAATAAATGTTATAAAAACCCGCAAGTGTACCATCTCCTTAAAACGTAATGTGACACGATATGCGATAGTGTGAATCTCACTTTAGAATAGACCATTATGTGAACAGGTTCTACTTTTATATTTATTATTATTTTATTTAAAAGGTTCTATATGTAGTGCCAATCGGTGTTATTACGTAAAGGAAACTAATGCTAGAAACTCTTAAACACGATAATATACAAACAAAAAGTATATAGTAAAGACTTCTGTAAGCTCAGCCAACAGATGTTGCTCTTATGGCTAACATCAGCGGCTCTTATTGGTCGCGAATAGTAACATTATGATTAGTATTCATAAACAATATCGTTCACACATTAATTGCAAGGGAATGAGGGATTACAGACCGCGATAGCTGAGTGGGAGACCGTAGGACTGCGAAGTCAAACGTCTCGGGTTCGAACCCACGGCACACACCTCTGTCAATAAATCGTTAAGATTAGTCTTTTCAAAGATATGTGTGTCTTTATCATGTAAATTGTCGCGGTAAAGGAAAACATCGTGAGGAAACTTGTATGCCTGAGACTTCCTAAAAAGTGCCCGAGCCAGCGTGGTAGACTATGACCTAACCCTTCTCATCATGAGAAGAGGCCCGAGCCCAGCAATGGAACATGTATTAGATACAGGGCTGCTATTATTATATAACTATATAAGACAGAAATCAACTTTTCTTTACGTAACAACACCGAATATATTTTACAATATTTTTCTCATATTATAATTGTGCTCAGTTTTGCAAAGTAATTAATATCTGAAGTCTTTAGGGTTATAAAACTAATGGACTGAATTATATTTAAGATCGTCATCGAAATCGTTCATCAAGAAACAGTGTGCTGTAATTTTATACCTTATGGACTAGTTACACTGAAAACAGCCCGCTTTTAATTTAAGTTTTATAATGTGTTAAAAACTAGAATTTTGGTCTGATTTCAATTCTGTGGGCATTTTAATACACTAGAAACACTATTTAGATGTAAATACGGTTTATTTTTGTGTATTTTTGCCTACCCATATCAGAGTTTCGTGTTCAATTATAACGCAAATACAGATGTATTAAAAGTATAGTATCTTTGTTCATTCTAGCAAAATAATAAATTAAAACATACACGTACTATATGACGTATTATACCTCAGGACACGACTATTAACAAAAAGAGAATGAATTTTCAGTTGTAATTACGAACTTTAATCGTTTATATAAATAGACTTACAAAAAAATATATAATTGCACTAACAGTATTTTATAGAAGTTTTTATCAAACATCTTGTATTTTCTTTTTACTGCTTGATCAACACGGAACTCTGAGTATGAAAATGATTTTAATCGTTTAGCTTTGATAGATTTCTTTTATTTCATATTAATTATTCAAAGATTTTTGTTACCAGCGCTTTTTTTAACTTTATTTGCTGTGTTTGATGCCATAAGGAAGGTTTTATATTCAAATTAAAATCTAGATTTATTATATAATCAAACCAATTAAAATAAAAAGCAATTTATTTTTCACTTTCAGATTTTCTTTTCAAGTATTTTTTTCTTTTTTTTTGTGAAAACAAAACCTTCTTTATTGCAAAAATGCAAACGCAACAGACGGGCTAATTGTAAATCAGCTACAAACAAACGGCAACTAAATAGAGGTAGTTTTATAAATGTAGAGTAAACCATAGAAACTAAATGACCGTTAATAATGTAATTTTGACCAATTCGCTTCCAAGGCCGATCTCCGTGTGGACAGGACAACGCTTAGAAAAAAATAGGTAGTATTTTATAATCGCGACTGAATATCAAAAGGTTAGAATACAAAAACACAATTTTGAGGTAGGTTCTGGTCGTTATTGGCCCCTCAAGCAGTCCTCTAAATTGGGATAATGCATTGGCCCTAGTCTACGAAAGACCCGTCATTCATGCTCCCTAGGTGTGATCTTAGGCGTGTGGGCGCGCTGGCTGCAGGCACGTCACACGGCGTCGCGTGTTGCTGCCGTGTAACGTTTTTGCAGCCAGCGCGCCCACACGTCCGACGATCGCGCACGCCTAATGTGGGTTCAGCGCAAGCATTATTAAAATCACAAACTTAAATTATAACTTTCTTAAATTGAGAACGTTTATTGGTTGGCCAGTGAAAGCATAAAGTTAATATTTGATTATGACTTTGATGATTTTCTAAGCCTTGACCGTACGCGATTGTAGCCCTTATCAATGCGCATACACAGTAACAATGCATAGTAAATGTATACAAATAAAGGCTAAAATCGCATGTCCCGTAGACAGCTATTTAGTGATAAAATTATAAAATAAAACCAACATTTTCAATTGCACTTTTTGCGTAACACTTACTTGTTGACATAATTATGTATAGACTATAATAATGTATATTTTACATTTATATCAACAATTAGTTTATATTTTACAATTAAAATAATAAGTTGTAATTTATTTTGTAAGTATTTATTGTATTTTACGATCGGTTGTTTATTTCTTTCGAAGTGTTTTTGACGAGTCCGTTTTTTTGTTAATTTGGCCTAACCTGAATTAACCAATTGAGGCCTAAATTGGATTATTTGTGTAATATATATTTTGTATGTGTTTAGATGATTTTTGTTTGATGATGCGAGAATAAACTTGTATTACTGATTATTTATTTTATTTATTACTTATGATCTCCTATTTTTTATTGATCACGTTTGCATGGAAGTCATCAACATGACCTTGCGCAAACATGCCAGAGGCACTGCAGAAACGCGAAAAAGCGCAACATCATGTAGCTGTTATTACACTGGTCTCTTAGGGCGCTGATGGCCCACAGCGTAAAATTGGTCCACAAGCTGCAAGAATAGAAAACCTAACTATTGTTATTAATAAATACCGTAATGACAAAAAAAACTTTATTAAATAAAACATAACAAACAAAAAAATCAATAAAATAATGGTGCAAAATAAACTTTTCCTTATTTCACTAAAATACCAATGTTGTTACTACTTCGATAACAGAAACTCTTCCGTCTTCACGTTCAAGGCTTTTAATATAGCTTCTGTCTCGAAAGGCACCGCTGAAAAAAAAGACAAACAGATTTCATATTTACGAGGTTTTTTATATAGTCTCCCCGAGGAGCAGTTTATTGTGCTCTGCTATTTTATACAGAGTTTTCGAAATTACAAAATTATGGCTAAAATGTTTCTTAATTTATTCGGTTATTTATGCATGTGTGATATATATTGTGTGTGTCAATGTGTAAGTGTACAGTGTTGCATGTGGCATGTGGTGAATTTTAGGTGTTGTTGAATTTCTAGAGCGTGTCTACTATGTGTGTGAGTAAGGAAAGTTTACGCTTGTCCACCTCATGGTCATAATTGCGTAGCACCGCTCTCGGAATGGAATGGAATGGAAAGTGGACTCATTTTTCCGCACTTAGACTCTCATTTGGTCCATTGTGCGTGGAGAGTCCTGGCTAACATAGCCAGCCTAACTCCGCCCAGAAGCTCAGAAGTTTCCTGGGGACTTCACAGGCTTCGCGGAGTGACCTCACTGTTCCGAGGATTTGTTCCCGTTGAGAAGCAACGGCCCTACATTCCAGGACTACGTGGGAGACCGTTTCTTCGGCGTCAAGACATCCTCGACAGAGAGGACTGTCAGTGATTTTTATGGTGTATAGGTGTTTGTTCAAGGGACAGTGACCCGTTATTGACCCTATCATTATTTTTAGATTTGTTCTGTTTAGTCTTAGGAGGTTTTTTGTGAGTCGATGATTCGCTTGCGGTATTGCAAGTTTGGCTTGCCGACACTCAGCGATCTCTGACCATCGTTGGTTTTGGGTCTCTATCGATCTTTGGCGGATCCAGGTCCGGTATTGCGTGAAGGGGATTGGAAGAAGAGGTTGCGGGCCTTGTACTGTCGTATCTGAACCCCTTCTCGCTAGTTCGTCTGCAATGTCGTTACCAAGAGATCCACTGTGCCCTTTGATCCATTGCAGGGTGACCTGATTCCTGGAGCAAATTTTTTCTAGGGCATCGTGACATTCTATGATTAGTTTGTTGTTGGTTTTATTGTTAAGAAGAGCTTTGAGAACTGCTGCACTATCAGAAATGAGTCTGATGCCTATTCCCTCCACTTGCCGTTTGTGAATGGCTTTTGCGGCGAGTGTTAGTGCAACACATTCACATTGAAATATTGAGATGTGATTACCCAGCGGAATGTGGATGTTTATATTGAGGTCAAAGGAGTGTACGCCAGCTCCTGAACCACTATCCGTTTTGGAACCATCTGTGTATACGCGTACTTCGGTGGCTCCTGATTGATCCTTTGCCTCCTCAATTAATTCTATATTGTAATTTTTGTTGAAGTTGTATACAGGAAGAGTCCTATCACATGGAGCAGCAATGAGTGGTTGTATCTCGATTGCCTGGTTCAAGATGTTCGTGTGTGGACTCGTGTGGTTTTTTCCCCATAGACCTAGGTGCATGAGCCGAACAGCAGCTATTGCTGCTTCTTGCTGTATGTAGAGGTCTAGGGGTAATATTTGTAGGGCCATCTCGATCGCTGTCGTGGTGCTAGCAAATCAAATCAAATCAAATCAAATCAAATCATTTATTTCCATGGGCCCCAAGGGGCGCTTGAACACGTCAAAACAAACATCAAAACAAAAAAAATATAAAATTAAAATAAAACTTAGCTAACTAAATTATAATACTTATTGTAATAAAATGATTTGACACCGGAGCTTAGATTGACTTTAATTCAACTTAGAGAATTGAATTAAAATCAATCCAAGTACCAGCTCCGATGGGTATTGCATCATGAGAAGAGCTGGTGAGAAACTCATGTGCACCATCTTTTCAAATAATTCATACAATATTTGTTTGTTTTTTGACAATAATTTCTATGTGTAAGTTATAGCAACCAAAACAACATTATAGCTAAATATGGTTAGGTATAAAGAGAAAATGCAATTAAATTATTGTAAATAAATCCATAGTATTTAGGGTTGCAATATCTTACACTTCAAGCAGAAAATAAAGGAGTAAAAACAATGTGTGTATACTACTGTATATGGGTTTCAGAACAAACAAAAAAAAATATTTATAATACTAATAACAAAAACTATTTATACTACAAAAATATAAAAATTAAAAAAATGTACACACAGATTGTCTTTACTTAACAATATTTGAAATAACATGAAATGAGGTTATAGGTACAAATCAAATTTAGTGAGTGTGAATTTTCATTAATCATCATATTAAATAATAAAAATAATGTATCAATTGATATTCATTATAATGTCAAAAGTTGAAACTTAAGTCAATAATATGATAATTTAGGATGTCAAAAATAAATTATGTCAATCTCAATATAGAATATAATATGTCAAAATAATCATATTCAATCATAATTATAAATAGGATAAAACAATGTCTAACTTGGCAATTCATTTGAAATATAATAACCATAATAATTGTAAATAATAAATACATTAGATAAATAAATATTATTTCCAAGGCGTAGTGTCGGTTAAGAAATCGTTTATTTTATAATAGCCCCTTTCCATGAGACGATTCTTAACGATACTCTTAAACTTTAGTAGGGGCAAGTTCAAGATTTCGACAGGAATTTTGTTATAAAAACGCACTCCAAGTCCCTCAAATGAGTTGTGGACTTTGTTTAAGCGATAATATTGGCCTACCAATTTATGCTTATTCCTCGTGTTCAATGAATGAACATCGCTTTTCTTGGTATATGTTCCTATGTTTTTTCGTATAAACATAATATTAGTAAATATATATTGCGATGCTACTGTTAAAATACCTATTTCCTTAAATCGTTCTTTCAGAGAATCTCGAGCTTTGAGTTTGTAAATCGCACGAATTGCCCGTTTTTGCATTACAAAAATGTTTTGAATATCAGCTGCCTTGCTCCATAGCAGAATACCGTAGGACATGACACTGTGAAAATAACTAAAATAAACTAGTCGCGCAGTTTCAATATCAGTTAACTGACGAACTTTCCAAACAGCGAACGCCGCGGAGCTGAGTTTCCCTGCTAGACACGATATATGGGCGCCCCACTGAAGCTTATGATCCAAGGTTATTCCTAAAAACATAGTTGATTCTACAAGACTAATGATTTCGTTATTTAGTATTATACTCATGTTCTGTTTCTTGACATTAGGCAAAGTGAACTTTATACATTTAGTTTTATTCGAGTTCAATAATAAATTGTTGCTAGTAAACCAGTCTTGGACTAGTGCAAGTGACCTGTTAATATCATAAATACTATCCTGATTACGATTAACTTTAAAAATAAGCGAAGTATCATCTGCAAAAAGTACTATATCACAAAAATTTTGCACATAGAATGGTAAATCGTTAATGTACACTAAAAAGAGAAACGGACCGAGAATTGAGCCCTGTGGCACGCCCATTGAGACAGGTAATCCGGAGGACCTAATTCCATTTATATCAACTCGTTGAACTCTGTCACCAAGGTAAGAGGCAACCAGATCAAGTGCAATATCCCTGACTCCATAGTGCCTGAGTTTTCGCAAAAGCGTTTGATGTTCAACGCAGTCGAATGCTTTGGATAAGTCACAGAAAACGCCAATTGCATCTTGCGCGTTTTCCCAGGCATTAAATATATGTTTTATAAGTGTAGAACCTGCATCTATGGTTGAGCGACCCTTTGTGAAACCATACTGCTCTTTGTGAAATAAATTATTAATATTTTGGCAGCTTCTTAGTTTTGATATAGCGGTTGCTAGGATTGTCCTAGGCCACCATACTAGAGCACCGTAGGTCAGCATCGGTCTTATTACGGCTGTGTACAGCCATAACGTAATTTTTGGCGATGGTCCCCAGTTTATGCCTATCATTTTCTTGCATTGGTAAAAAGCAATCGTGCTTTTGTTTATTTTGTGCTCGAGGTGCTTATTCCAGAGTAATTTGCAGTCTAGTATTACTCCCAAATACTTGACTTCCTCTTTGAGCTTAAGTTCGGTATTGAAGAGTCTCGGTAGCCTGTGTGGACCAGGTATTCTTCTGTTAGTGAAAAGGATGAGTTCTGTTTTGGTTGGATTAACCGAGAGTTCATGTACCGAGCACCATCTTTCGATTAATTTGAAGGCTTTTCTCATCAAATCGCAGAGGATGCCCTCAAATTGGCCTGATATTAATATTGCTAAGCACCGCTCTCATAGCGCGGTGTATACAACCTTATTGCACAAATACACTTCACAGGAATATTTTAAAAAGTAAGCATGCAGAATCTTTTCTGATGGTACCTACATATTCTGAGTGTTGTTTACTATTTTTTTTTGTATCAAGTTTCAGCGACCTACCAAAGTGAAATATTGCAAATTGAGGATTCTGGAATATGTACATCATAGAGCTATCTGAGCTTTGACAACAGAGAGGGAGCAGTGAAAAGTTATAAAACAACACTTACGGATATATAGCCACTCAGAAATGTCATAGCCGGAGTCTTTCCTGGACTCCATGATGCACGATCTCAGAGCATGTGTGATGCCGTGCGCCGTGCACATGCCCATCTCTCCACAAGCTGAAAAAACATAGCGAGGTCAAATGCTAGATCATTTGGTACTATAATTAGAGATGACGCAGCAAGAATCGCCTAAAAAAATGAATTTTTAGCAATATGTACACTATGTTTTCCAGAACTATACATCAAGATTTTCATTTTAGCAGTCTGAGCAATGAAAAAGATACAGCGGCGGCCTCTCAAAGTTTATAAATGGTGCAAAATTTCCATCCATCATCGTATCGTCACTGTCTTATGCTTGCATCCAAAGTCTTGCTACCCGTCTATCTCGTTATAAGCAACGAGATAGACGGGTAGAAAAGAAAGAAAGACGAGGAATCGATACTTATAACTTGCATTGTTTTTGAATATGGCCATTTCCAAAATGCTCCAATTTAAGACAGGGTCGAAGTTGGCATGAAGGGTCTGAATGGAATCCCACAAAGGACCCGAGGCTCCACAGTGTCCTCCGCCGGATATATTAGATACAAACGCATGTAGGTAAGATAGATAAAGTACTCACACTTAGCCCCCAGCACGCCAAACTGATTCTTGCTATTATACCTCAGTTTGACATTATACTCAATGGGTATATCTAGGCACAACGGTACGTGGTAGTTCAGGGAGCGATTTGATAGCAACTTCCCGGTGTCCGTATCGTAGTGTAGCTTCTCGCAGGTGAAGTAACCAATGCCTTGGATGTAGGCTCCTTCCACCTATAGATAAAGATAAATTATTAAAATAATCAGAAAAATATTTTAAGCTTTAGATTGTTACGGCCAACTTTTCATCCAACAATGCAATCGTTGTGAAAGTTTGTCAATTATTACCTAAATTACTCACCTGACCAACATCTAGCTTCGGATTAGCGCTGATCCCTACATCCTCCAAGATATCAGTTCTCAAAATCTGGAACCTTCCAGTCAGTACATCCAACTGGACTTCAACTATCGACACGGCAAACGCACTGTATCCTTTGTGAGCCGGATCAGTATCCTTCATCATGAACAGAGACGTCAAATTAACTTGAGCCTCGCCAGCTAACTTTATTATTTCTCGCCAAGTAGCATTCGGATTCTCTTCTCTTATCGGAGCTAAATTGGCCTTAAGTGATTCACAAGCTTTGATGGCAGCATAAGAGCAGCTCTCCGTCGTAATATCGGATCCGGAGAAAACGTTATTCGAAGAGACGAACGAGTAAGCCGAAATAATTTTGACAGACTCCACTGGGACACCCAACTCATAAGCAACGACTTGAGCCACTTTGGTATTTACGCCTTGCCCCATTTCGATTCCTCCAATGGAAACGGTCACCGTTCCATCGCCTCTGTAGATAGAAACTAGAGCAGAAAAATTCCCATAATACTGAATAGGGAAACGCATTACATTGACAGAGATAGCTTTCTTCATCCATCTGTTAGCTTTATTGAAGTTTTTAATATCTTGGAGTCTTTTGGCGTGGTTGACGTCTTCTTTCAAGGATTTGACCATTTCTGGCAGGTCATTGTCGGTAGTTACCATGTTGGTTTCTCGGACTTCGGACACATCTTTACCAACGGCAAAAGCAATATGAGACATGATGTGTTCAATGCTAGATATGCCCTCATTGGTGCCTAAAATAAATAGCTACATTAATTAAATGATATCATACAGCAAACCACACATCATACACAATAAGAATAATTAGCAGATCTATAATTCGCCCATTATACACAAATTAAAATTCTACAGAAGATTGTGAAATGAGTCGACACCTCATAAATTCAAATGTGTGTGTGTGTGTGTGTGTCTGAAAGTGAAGACTGAAGAGTCAATCCGCTTTATACCTGTCTGTCGCTGACGATGGTGGCCTCTATAAAATATCTCGGAGTACTCGTCGACGAGAAACTGGACTGGACCATTCAGTTAGAATCACTAACATCTCGCACCAGAAGACTCATATATCTATTTAAACACCTAAGATTTTAAGCTAATAAAGATACACTCCGAATGGCATACTTGGCTCTGTGTGAATCAGTTTTGACGTATTGTATTCCTGCATGGGGGGGAACTCATAAAACTGAGCTACTAAAGCTAGAAAGAGCTCAAAGGGCTGTGCTGAAATTGATACAATTTAAACCACGTGACTACCCTACACATAAACTATATTCTTAAAGCAATGTCCTAACCGTTCGAAAATTGTACATCTTGAAATCCATTCTTCGCAAGCATTCTACGATCTCATTCAATAAACAGCTTGCCAGTCAGCGGCGACGTGGCTTTCTCGTATGTCCATCCGCCCCTTGCAGGACTGCTTTCGCCAAGCGACAGTATAATGGCTTAAGTGCTAGACTTTATGATAAAGCCCACAAAAAGTTAAACATCTACTCCCTGACTAAATGTGAAGTAAAACGTAAACTGAATTCCTGGCTGCTCACATTAACGTATGGTGACACCGAGGACATTCTAAGCACTGCACAGTAGAATGAGATAGGCTCCCACATACTACATACACACACACACATACACACATACACACTCACACACACACACACACACACACACACACACACGCACACACACACAAACACACACACATATATTACTCACAGACGCACAAACATAAACCCATAAACACACATTCATACTTTTAATTTTTACCATTAAAGTATAAAATATGTAATAAGAAAAATACAAGTAGTAATTGTTCGCCCACTGCACGTACCAATATTTGTTGTAACCGTAATAAGACATCAAAAATGGATACCCTTTCCTAAGATACAGACAGGTTTCCTGCCTAGTTTAGGAAAGGGAGTCCTATGACTCCTTTTATTAAAGCTGTACTGGTTTTCTTTATAACTATAATTATAATAAGACAACTCTGTATGCCATGTACAATCTACTTTTGGAAATAAATTATTATTATTATATTATTATAAATCAGTCTAAGTTTGTTTCTTACCAGGAGCTCTGGCAAAGGAGTTGGAAGGTAGATCAGTGAGCACATCAGCAGTTTTAACCGACCAAGTCTCTGTGTTGTAGCAGTTAGGGAAGCCGCCGATTGTTATCATCAGGATGCTCTCGTTACTGGTAGAGCCCTTGTCTTCGATGATCGTGGCGTCTAGGTACTGGATTTTACCGCTGCTGTTGACGCCCACCTAAAAATGGTAAATTATGGATTTTAACGTCACTGATTTCATTCTTCTTCTTCTTTTGTGTCGATGGCTGCAGTCATATTCTATGAGCCCAGTGCGTGGCCACGCGGATAGGACTTTCATCGTCTTTTTATTTAATTGAGTTAATATTATGAACAGATACGAACGAGAGGATGGTACTCCTCTGAAAAAGAGTCGAATTCACCCAAGCTGTTTATACCTTACGTAAAAAATAGGTCGAAGCCGCGCTGACTGATCGATCTTACGGGTTAAGCAATGCTAGCCGCGTTCAGCCGTTGGATGGGTGCCCATCTTAACATTAGTAGTTTTCCTCCTTGCCTCGGAGAGCACGGTCTAGCCTTCGGTTTCGATTGTTATTTGAAGTTGTGACGGGTTGCCAGGAGTCAGCCCAGAAAGTCTGGCAACTAGTCTTACAAAGAGTATTATCTCCTCGTATTAGGTTGTGCAGATCTGATGGTAGACACTTTACGTAAAATACTGATATTCAGCTAAATCCGTAAGTCTTGAAACCTAGCCCAATGTAATTGGAAAAAAAGCACGGAATATAACGATGATGGTTGAGCTCCCATGACAAGAAGCACCAACGTCTAACCCTTAACCAACAGCTAAATAGCAGCGCTTGCAAACGCATTGCCAATGATTTGCGAAATAAGAATGTTTATTAGCGGAAGTTACCGCTTTCTTACAGGTAAAATTTTGTTACATCATAAGTCGTAATAAAAGCATATCTTCACCTCATAAGTGCACTGACAAGGCAGTCTCTTCCCAGCAGTAGTGAGATTGGTCTGCAACGGCAGTATGAACCGGCATGGTACGTCTAGTTTCTTGGCCACGAGTGCGCAGGCAGTGGCAGCCTGCACGTTTCGGCTGATCTTACCGCCGAAACCACCTCCCAAGCGACGTACTTTTACTATCACTCTAGGGGAAACGTATAAAAATATTATTAGTATGGTAATATAAGAAGAAGGCTTAATAAGAGTATTGACTATTATCTTAGACATTATACCTGGACAAACAGATTGTAACTTCACATTGTATGTCTAAACATTTATTACACCCATATTTTGCCCGTAATCGTTTTAGATGCAATGTTGCTAAAGTGAACATGAAAATTTTTACATTTCAACAGGTAGGACCTGACCCGGCTTGTCGGGTCAGGTCCTACCTGCCGGCCACCACTTAGCTAATTAACGAATTAGTGAAAAGGAGAATGAGAAAAACGAACTTACTCGCTTTCTTGAATGCCCAAGGACCTTGCAACAGCGATCTGCGTCAAATCCATCCATTGCGCTGAATCGTACACCTCAAGACTCTTGTCCACCGGGACAACTACGCACGAAATTGGCTCAAGATAATAATGGTACTGCGCTTCAATATCGTACACTCCTTTTATTACTTTCTTTATATCAGTGCCTCGAGTTGTAGGCTCAATGGTATAGTCCCCTACTATGTATCTCTTGCTGTCTTTCTTTGCTTCATCGATAGTCAGTACAGGGGCAACATTGCTGACATTTTTATACGTAACTTTAACTTTTTTCGCGACGTCGGCAGCTCGTCTTTCGGTATTAGCGACAACGATGGCGATGGGCTGACCGTAGAACTTGATCTTAGTAGCGAGGATTTCTTCCTCTGTAGTTTGCAGTTGGACTCCTGGTAAGGTAAAGGAGTTCACTCCGGGGATGTCTGATGCCCTGTATAAAGCTACTACGCCTTCTATCGCCTAGAAAGCAAGTTATGTTATTATTATTTCGGTTTCGTATAGCTCTATGTTAGATGAGTTATAAAAAGTATAACTGAGCTATCATTTTGACTCTGCAGCCGCTCTGCCGGATGGATTGTTAAGGTGCATGCTGAAGTGAGCTGCCAATGTTGACTGCCGTTCGCAGATGCCAACGATCGAATCATCGTTGGCAGTGGGTGTTGGCAGCTCGCTTCCAAAGGGTACCTTACATTAAACACAGAAATGTAACATATGAGGTCATTAAAAATAACTCAGTTGCGGTCAGCGGCTAGATGACCACATCAAACGCCGTTACGAAAACATTAGTGAAAATTCATGAATAGAGAATTACACTCACCATAATTTCATCAACATCGATGGTATCAACTTCTCCATTATGTACAGTCGATAGCACGAACGCTCCAAACACCTCTCTTGGCTGCGGAGGCAAATCATTCGCAAACCTGGCTTCTCCAGCGGCTTGGATCTCTGCTTCTAGTTTATTAATGGGCTGATTCAGTGGAAACAGTGAGCTATCCGTCTGGTAGTCCGGCTTGCCCTTGGAAACTCCACGCTCGATTAACTGCCCGCCTGATGTGTATTTACTCAAAGCTTTACCAGTGGGACAGATGTCGAGGATGAACTGAGGAAAATAATTAGTTTAATTTTATAGGACTAATTGTATGTTAAAATGTGTATGCATGGCAATGGCAAGGAAGAACTTTTCTTAATATTTTGTAAAATATAAGTATAGGTAGTCTAAATTATCTAATATCTCACCTTATAAAACAGCCCGAGCGCCATTTTCTTCCTACACTCGATAGACGGTTCCCCAGCAATCTTGATAGGCTTACACTCAGAGCTCAGCACTTTAACAGCACCTTGAAGAACCACATCGTCAAACACATTCTTCTTGGTCAAATAATTCTCAGTTGCAGAAGCGTGGATGAATGCTGGGTCTATGTTCCCGTAACAAATGCTGGCACACTTTATCACGTTCTTTTTACACAGTTCGACCAGGAAAGCTGCGTTCACAATTGCCAAGGCGTTTTGGTTTCGCGGCATGATCTGGAATATTGTCATCGAATTTACATTTTTTTCTCCGTGTAAATAGAAGTGGCTCAATGTGTGTCAAAAATTATAGCGCTTAATGTCGCGTTTGAGACATTAAATGCCGTCGACATGACGAAAGAGAGGAAGAATTGGTTATATTTAACACTTAATCATAAATTACCTTGTAACTCCTGAAGACGTAGTCGTTGCCCATGGGGGGTAGTTCTATGTTGATCATCAGCTTACCCGTCATGTCGTACTTTAGGAATTTCGCTACTCTCATCGTAGTCTTTTTGCTGTTTCTGTCACCTAGTGGCAAAGAAAGATCAATCAATGTTTGAAATATTTATTAAATTTGATTGAAATATTTTAAGAGAATCGAAGCCTTGAATAGAGGCTGAGTCTCGGCCAGGTGAAATGACGACCTGAAGAAGGTCGCTGGAGGGGAATGCATGCATGATAATATTCTAGTTAATACAACTGCATCATGTCAAATCTTGAGTCTTTTTAAATCCCATAATTTAATAAACTTATTTATGGAGCTTACTAGAATAAGTGCCACCACGGCTACATGCTTAGACAATATTTATACAGATATTAGTCCAACTCACAGAAGTATTATTAATAAACTAGATTCTGATCATTCTGGGCAAATGATAAGTTTTAAAATAAAAAGTAAAAATGTAGTTAGGAAAAAAATTACTTCTGTACCAGTAACAGCTAGTCGCTTTGAACGTATGAGAGTTAACCTAGCTAATAACTTACCTTTCTTAGATAATGACATAGAGCCTAATGTAATGTATAATTCGTTTTTTGATTCATTTCTTCGCGATTTTAACTCAATATTTACTTCCAAGGAGATTACTGTTACTAGTAGTCCTGTCTTTGGTGACTGGGCAACCGCAGGTATCCATAAGAGTAGGCAAACATTGTACATTTTATACTATGAAAGACAATTTAATAGCAGTGAAGAGTTTAAAGAACATGTCAAATCATACTCGAAGATTTTTAAACGCGTTTGTAAAATTGCCAAATCTACATTTATTAAATCTAAAATCAAAAACAGTAGTAATAAAATTAAAGCCACATGGAAGGTTATTAATGAAGAGACTGGGAAGGTTAGATCAAAAAATTCAGACTTTAAGTTAAGTATCAATGGTCAAGTAACCAAGTCAGATTTAGAAGTTGCCAGTGCTTTTGAAGGATTTTTTACTGCTTTTCCTGTCTCTCTAACTAGTGCTTTAGGCTCTTCCTCCTCCGTTGCCGAGTCGTTACTTAAAGATAATGTGCCTGAGTTTTACAATAATTTCGATTTTCACCATGTTAATTTGTCTGATTTTAAAGCCGCGTTTAAATCAATTAATATTAAGAAAACGGCTGATCTATGGGGCATTTCTGTACATATTATAAATTCGTTGATTGACATTATTGCACCTGATTTAATCGTGATATTTAATAGATGTATTGATTGTGGTGTGTTTCCTGACTTAATGAAATTAAGTAAAGTCATTCCATTGTTTAAATCAGGTAGTACATTAGACCCCACAAACTTCAGACCAATATCGGTGCTACCTACGTTTAGTAAAATTTTTGAAAAATTAATTCTCGCGCAGTTACTTAAATATTTTAATGAAAACAATCTGTTGCACACTAAACAATTCGGTTTCACTCGCGGACGGTCAACATGTGATGCTGGGGTAAAATTACTGGAATGCATATTTGAGGCTTGGGAAGAGTCGCGGGATGCCTATGGGGTGTTTTGTGACTTATCTAAGGCTTTTGATTGTGTGCAGCATGAAACTCTAGTCAAGAAGTTACACCACTACGGTATAAGAGGCATCGCTCTGGATCTTCTTACTTCATATCTAAGCGATAGGATTCAGAGAGTAGATGTCAATGGAAAGCGTTCGCATGGATCAGCTGTAGCAATGGGGGTGCCACAAGGCTCTATTTTAGGGCCTTTCCTGTTTCTCTTGTATATTAATGATTTACCTTATCTTGTTAAGGATAATCATGAGATAGTATTGTTTGCGGATGACATTTCTTTAGTTTTTAAGGTAAAAAGACAACAATCAGTAATTGACGATGTAAACAATGCTTTATCAAAGATAGTGAACTGGTTTAGTGCTAATAACTTGCTTTTAAATGGTAGTAAAACGAAATATATTAGATTTTTTACAAAAAATGTTAAGCAAGTCAAAACTAATGTGGTGATGGACGATGAGGAATTGGAAATGGTCAATAAGGTTGTCTTTCTTGGTATAACATTAGACTCTAAATTACAATGGGGCCCACATATAGAAACGTTGTCTGGTAGACTCAGCTCAGCAGCTTACGCCGTAAAAACAATTCGTCAACTGACCGATGTTGACACTGCGCGTTTAGTTTATTTTAGCTATTTTCACAGTATAATGTCATATGGTTTATTGCTTTGGGGTAGTGCCGCGGATATAGATTCAATATTTGTGCTCCAGAAACGAGCTATTCGAGCTATCTATATGATGAGTCCCAAGGAGACACTAAGAAATAAATTTAAAGAGATACATATTATGACGTTACATTCTCAATACATTTACGAAAATTTAATGTACGTTCACAAAAACCAAACGAAATTTAAGAAAAATAGTGATCTCCATAAATGAAATCTAAGGAACAAAAACAAACTCGCTGTGCCCACTACTAGGCTCCATAAAATCTCTAACTCGTTTCCAGGTCAATGTATACGCTTTTACAATAAACTTCCTTTAGACGCAATAGAATTATCAATAGGTAAATTTAAAAAATATGTTAAAACTAAATTTTGTCAAAAAGCTTACTATAGTATTTCAGACTACATAAATGATAATAGTATTTGGAAATGAATTGCTCTTCTTATGTGATTTTTTTATGTACTTTTATATTGTTATATTTTTCATTTTAAAAGATGGTGCACATGAGTTTCTCACCAGCTCTTCTCATAATGCAATACCCATCGGAGCTGGTACTTAGATTGATTTTAATTCGATTCTAAACAGTTTGATTAAAATTAATCTGAGCCCCGGTTATTCAAATCATTGTAATTAGTATAATTTAGTATTATTTATTATTTACTTTTATATCATTTTTTGTAATGTTTTGACGTGTTCAAGCGCCTCCTGGGGCCTATGAAAATAAATGATTTGAATTTGAATTTGAATTTGAATTTGAAGGCCATGTGTTGGTGTGGATAGAGAGACGTGTATGTCCAGTAGTGGACTCCAAGATTCTAAATGATGGCAAAGCTACTATGGCTACAATTTCATGCTAGGTAAGCGATGATTGCTTAGCTTTAAAGCTTGCTGGTGCAAGTTCAAATGAAGGCGCAATAACGATTAGTATATGTAGGTATATTACGTAGGATACTTTATGATGTAGGTACTTACGGACAGTAATAGTGGCTCCAACACACTCAAACAAAAGGAACAGATCAGACTGGTAGGTTGGTACAGCTCGCTTGTACATAAGGTTACCAGCTATTGAACCAATCTGTAATTATGCATTTGATATATTATTTACCACTCCGGGTACTATTAAGTACTATAATAATTATGCATGTCTTGAAAAAACAAATAGGGGATAAGGGTAAGAGGAATAGGTTTTTTTAGATTATTGTGCAGAATGAGCATCTGGTCTCAGTATATAAATAGTCTTGGACTACTATTTTTATTTAAGTCTTGATGATTAAAATAGATTTGACAACTGCAAAAAAAACTATACAGTTAAAAGCAGAGGCTCTATGTCAGGTGCTTTCAGTTTCTGATGAATCGGGTAAATACAAAATACTGTTTTCAGCATCAAAATGCTTACACACAATGTTAGAATTAGACGCTCACAGGTCAAAATATACCCTTTTGATCTGATTAAAATATTAAACAATATTTATGTAAAAAACAAAAAAAAACTGTGAGCGTTATATTCTAACATATATAGTGGGTAAGTATTTTGACTTACTTTATTTCTTGTAAAAAAAATTGGAAACCCTAACGATAAAATAATGTGGGTATACCAACCTTCCTAACAGGCATGTTGGCCACCAGCTCTATATGTTTCACAAATTGTGCCAAATACGCGAACTCGTTCTTACTCTTGGCAGCCTCCTTGAAGATCTTGATGGCATCTTCAAGCGACACATTGGCGCCCAACACCATGTCTTGATCAAACTTGCAAGTTTTTAGCGAAGTGACACCACTAATGTCGATCAGGACTCGGGGATATTCGAAATTCTCGACAATACCTTGAAATATAAAGAAATGTTTTCAAGCCCCAGATACAAATTTGTTGTTTATTACCACGAGTAAACCATATTTTTATCATAGATTTTTAAAAAACTTTTTCTTTGTGAAAAAATCGCAACACGTTATAGTGCAATAATAATATAACGTGTAATGCAATATACGGGAAATACGAGTTTGAAATTCACCGTATTTTAAAACCGACGATTCCACGGCGATCGCGCGCGGAAAGTACATAAAACAAATACTTTTTTTTAATTTATTTAATAATAAAAATAATAATAGCAGCCCTGTATCTAATACATGTCCCACTGCTGAGCTCGGGCCTCTTCTCATGATGAGAAGGGTTAGTTATGTCATAGTCCACCACGCTAGCCAAGTACGGATTGGTAGACTTCACAAATCCTTGAGTACTTTTTAGGCACTCTCAGGCATGCTGGCTTCCACTCGATGTTTTCCTTCACCGTTACCGAGCGATAATTTATATGATAAATACACACATATCTTCGAAAAGACGAATCTGAACGATTTATTGACAGAGGTGTGTGCCGTGGGATCGAACCCGAGACCTTCGACTTCGCAGTCCTACGGTCTCCCACTCGGCTATCGCTGTGGCAGTTGTGCGGAAAATACATATTTAAAAATAAATGGAAAATATATCATGCAATACTCGAAACATACAACACGTGGCAGTTTGATTCTAGTACGGCCCCTGAAGAATGTAAGTACATAAATATTTTAATAAAATGAAAAGAGAAAGGCTTACTGACACACGTGCATATTGTACTATTAATAAAACTGATGATTAATTTGTTATGGTGATCTACAACTATCATAGAACGTGCCAGACATCGCCAAATAAAATACAAAATGAATAAAACAACCTAAATATATACTACATACAATACTTTGAGTTAAGCTGTGCAAATAGTTAATGACGCAAATTAGTTTCAATTTTCTTTATTAAACATTTTTCTGTTTGTTTAACAAATTTTATTAAGTAATACACGGTCGGTTTTACACGTGTTATACGTTTCCTTCTGCGCTGTCCCCGTTATGTTAATGTTAAAATTCACAAATTAATGAAATATTGGCGGGAAATGCAAACGTCAAAAACGCGCCACTAAGGTGAAACCAGAGATAATTAGATGTCAAGATGTAACATGGAGAAAATTTACGGTTATAGTTTTGCAACAATTGGACTGACAAATTTTATAAAAAAAACTAGCGGACCCGGCAAACGTTGTTTTGCCATATAAATTACCTATTTTTATAAAAAAAAATAGATTTGCCATAAGCTCAGGGCAATTTTAATGGAAATAGAGTGAAAACATTATAAAATGGTGATTGCAAAGTATTTTGGGATTAAGATCACGAGCAGAGCGAGCGATTCTAATATTGAATACTGAGCAATGCAGAAAGAAATATAATTATGTCGAAATGACTCACCTTTACCAGTATTTCCATCCACAAACATATAAGAATCAACGCCATGCTTATCCAAAATATCGAAGATATCATCCTGATTGTAGACCTTAAAGAATTTGTACTTTCCAAAGTTAAGAGCAATGGTGCTATCAGCTTTTATCTCATCGATCCCGCTCCAATCACTACAATCACTTTTATAAGAACATTTTCTTTCACAATTTCTTCCTTCTCTCTTGCAAATGCTCACATCTTCAATGTCGCTGACTCTTTGGCAAAGTTCTGGAGAAGCATCGATGGCGAATGACTGGATGGTGTCCAAGATTGGCCTGAAGCCAGTACACCTGCAGGTGTTGCTGGCAAACGCCTTTTCCAGTTCTGCCATCGTGAGATTCTTGTCCCTCAAGCTGTTAGAAAAACGGAAGCTATAGTTAATCACAACCGTGCTGCCATTAATGATTTGGAGCCTGTGAGTGCTCGACTTACGTCATTTTATTAAAGCTGAAACATTCCATTAGTGTGCCGTGCTGAGAGGCAGATTACCTTTGAAGAACGATCACCAAATATCGAATTTGGATCGTCGTGATTATGGAACCTTTTTTAATACATATTTCCTAAAGACTCTACGATCCAATTTCGATATTTGGTGATAATTCTTAACCATGTTGAAAGTACACACAATGAATCTATCAGCCACGGGGTCTCACTCTAAATCATTTTTTTTATTAATTTGAAGTAGATAAGGTGATTATTATCGTGAATTACCCATGACATATATTTCCCATAAAATTACACATGGAAGTGTGTCACTGAAACAATAATTATTATGTTGCAACGTTTATGAATATGTGCTGGTTCTTCATGTCGCTTATCACAAAATATACAATTAATGTGTTACGATGTACTACCGAGCGGCACGCACAACATTATAAAGAGGCACACTTTGCGTCCTTTCCAAATTAAATCGGAACTGGGTTCATTGCGGCTCTAATTATCAAGAATTGTCCAGCGCCCTACATCAATAATTCAAAGGCTTTTCCAATCCTGAAATTACAGACAGAACCAGGAGTCATAATAGGTATCTAAATACATATTCGAAGAAGCAATTCAAGTGTGCGATCTTATATGCATGTTCCTGGGCTGTAAACGTTGTCGTTACTCTCACCTATGCCATCAGGTAGACTGCAAACCTGTTTACTTAACATGTCGATTGATCTTTCTATATCTACCTTATGTGCCTTACCTGGTCAAATGCATGACCCATCCCGGCGTGCAGTACCCGCACTGGGTACCGTTGAAGGCGACAATTCTCTTCTGCACCTCGCTGTATCCCGTGTTGCGGTTGCCGACACCTTCCACTGTTGTCACCTCCCAGCCGTGGCAGGAGAACACCAATACGAGACACTATAAGATTAGAGAAAAATACAACCGAATTGAGAACCACCTTCTTTTTGGAAGTCGGATAAAAATAATGTAAGTCACAACCCAAGGGGAGACTACTGCTGTGCCAGTGCTACTGCCTTGTTGGTCTAGTGGTAAGCGTTTACAGCCTCTTATCATGAGGTTTTTGATTCGATTCACGCGCAAGTTTATTTTGAGAATTTTCAATAGCAGCCCGGAGTTGGAAGAGCCCAGTGGAACGCAGTAGATTTAACCACTATCACATGGGACTCAAACAAGTGAAGTGTGGTCCTTGTGTCCAGAAGTCCTTCTGGGTTATTACCCAGAAGGATGATGGGCTAGGCGTTATGTTATGTTATGTAAAGATTCTTTCTTTAAACAACTAAGACAATAACCTTGGTCCGAAAGCTTCAACTGCTCTAGAATAAGAAATATAATATTATGCTGCCTCTAGGTTCTTCAGTTTAGCGAGTAGTTAAACATTAATAAACACTCGTGGGTAGACAGAGATTATGGAACGCTATGTGCTACGATTTTACACACCTCTTTGGATGTTATTACGTCGGTCGATCGTCGATCCGATCCGATCGATGTCGCTGATCGGATCCGTTAGTGTATCTACCTATATACCTAACACTACAACACCCTTACAAATCTTTAAAATTTAAACAAGTGGGTTATCAATTTGTTTGAATGCACGGTGCTTTTAACTGCGCTGATGTTGCGGGTTCGAGCACCGGTACAAATCTTTGTGCGATCCGCAAAGATTTTTTTTGACTTTGTCTGTACTTTGTGTGTGACAAATGCATGCTTGTGAACACTCACGCGACACAGAGTTTTACCTAGTGCGGGCTTCAGGGCGATCTACAGCGGTAATCAACTGAAAGGCACCGTGTGTCATGCACGGTGCCTTTCAGTTGGTTACCGCTGTAGATCCTGGCGTCACAGGAGTCACAGTGGTGGGCGTGTGGGTGGGATTATATCCCGTTTAGTGCGGGCTTCGTTTTTTAAATAAAAAAATGAAACAAAAAATTGTTTTACTTACGGAGTTAATAGAGAATATTTCAACTTTGCCGCTGGGGTAACGCTTGGCGCGCACCATGACGATGCAGGATCCACATCCACCTTCATGACACATGGCTTTGGTGCCTGGCAGACATAATGTGTACCGCAGGTACGCGTTGAGACTCGTTTCTCGAGGTAAGGTGTCGTCCACTGCAACAGAAAAAAAATTGTTAAAAATTGTTTTATTTAAAAATGGTTAAAATACCAGTGCTTTGAAAGAATCGATTCTGGTAATAGAGATTTAGTGAGGAGTTTGAACAGGTTAGGATTGCGTAGTTTTACGTTTAACCTGCCAACTACTAAATAGTATTAATCTTTGTACAAAATATTTTTTTTCACAGCTCACGTGGTCTCAATTGCCGTGTCCAATAAATGTGCTATTGTCTGGAATTAGGCCTGATAGGCAGTGATAGCCTTACACACATGGGACAGAGTGACATGTGGGATTCATAGTACCAAATCTTACTGGGTAATGAAGATGTGATGTTATATTATGTGCTAAGCTTGTTGTTATTATTGGAACGAAGTTCCTTATCGCGCGTTGCGAAAGGGGGCTAGACGGAAAAAATTGGGATGAAAAGTTGTAACGACACATTTCGTAGCAATTCTCGTAGCGGCGTAGTAATTACATGCTACGTTACAGCTACGGTGCTACATCATCAGACACACAGAGAAAAATGCGCACGCCGCAAATAATCGAAAGGAACTTCGTTCCATCCGGGTGTCCCTTGACACCTCAGTAGTTTTTTTTTACCTTTTTGCCTTATTTACATCTGAACAGGAATTGTGTAGCATCACATAGCAGGCTTACCTATTGTTTATTACACAATTTCTGATAATATGATATTTCTCTACATAATAATATGAAGGAAGTCCTCTATTGTAACTAACTACTATACAACCGTCTCCTTTCTACAATTAGATCATTGTTTATTTGTTGTTTTCAATGCCACGATTTCGTGACACGCGTAATCATATCGACGCCCCCACCGAATAAAATGGTAACCGAAAATCGCTAACTTTACAGGAAAAATAAAAAACGTTATTTTCTCAATACTTTGCGTATTAAAAAAACAATGGTAATTTTAGGTAAAGGTATATTTTTATATTATCTAGCCAATTATTTATACGTTTAATAATATTAAACTTTAAAGAGTTATTTACAAAAATGTACATTGCCGATAGTGTCCCTGCGTGCAGTTTACCATAAAACGCTTTTTATTCGTGTGATTATTTTTCTTATCTATGATATTGCAATAGAAGTATACACTAATATTCGTTGATACTTTTACTAACGGATAGTAATGGCACCATCATGATACCATTTTGTTCGTGTAACCTTTCACATATTTTAATGTCACATATCGAATGTATAATCTCTTAATGATATTATTCACATTTAAAAAAGTAAGAAACATAAATTGTTACATTAAAATGTTATCGTATGAACGTAAATATATTGATAGTAATTATAAGATGATTAAGAGTAACTATAATTAACGTTTAATGTTGGGAGAGGTAGGGTTTTTTATAATAAATATATTAAAATATATAATAAGATAATATTATATTATATAATAAAATAATATTACAAAATAAAAACACATTTTAGTCGTCAACTAGTGTTATTGGGGAACTTTAATGCCCACCACCAGGAGTAACTGTTCCCGTACCATCACACTAACCATGCTGGGAGAGAGATACGCAAACTCGCTTTGGCTTTTAATCTCACTCAGCTGGTCTAAGGGTTCCAGATGTTGACGGTCAAATAGCCAATTGCCTGGACCTTCTGCTGACTACCGACCCGGATCACTATGCAGTGTCAGTGTTGTGTGTCACCTTTAGGCAGCTCTGACAACTGTCTAGTGAAGTCTGTGTCGGTATTTTCTCCACTCAACCTTAGCCCGAAAAGCACAAGGCGGTTATGGCGATATAAGTCAGCAGACTGGGATGGGATGCGCCCATTCTTTGCATCCTATTCGTGGTTGCCCATTTGCTTTTCTTTGGGTTCTTCTTCTTCTTTCGTGTCGATGGCTGCAGTCAAATTCTCATGGTGTTGACTTACCATCGTGGTGAAAGGATTCGCCAGTCTGCTTGGTGGAAACTTGCAGACTGCCCAGGGTGCGCCGGACGTAGGAGTTGATGGTGTACGTCGCTCGGGGAGGCTCCTTTCATGCAATTTCTTTGGGTGATCCTTCAGCATGCGCGGACGCTATAACAGATGTGCTGCGCCAAGGTATGGAATATTTTAGTCCTTTTCCTGATGCAAACACATCTAGCAAAGCACAGCTTTGGTTTGGAGCTGAGCGTGGACGTGCTGAAGCACGGAAACACGAGGCTTTCCTGATGCTCGAAACCGTAAAGCTAGCGACATACCGGATAAGAAAGCCTATAACAGGGCAACCAAATCTAGCAAAAACGCTCTACGAAAGGCTCGATTTGACCATATTCGCCGCATTGGGTACAAACTCGCTACACACCCAACAGGGAGTAAAGCGTTTTGGTCCCTAGCAAAATCAGACGAATGGAACTTCTGCCGCACCTCACTAACTCTACTGCTGAATCTAGATGGGTCACCTGCCCAAACTGCTGAGGAGAAAGCGAACTTATTCGCTTATATATTCGCAGAATCTTCGCGGCTAGATATTACTGGCTCGTCCACTAGTTTGCGTGACTTCTATGTTGGACAAATGCATACGTCAGACAAGCCCTTCTTAGCAAGCTACTGTCCTTCGGTCTACCCACTAGTCTCTGCGATTGGGTATCAGACTTCTTGAGGGACTGATCGATTCGGGTTGTCGTTAATGGCGGCTCGTTCGATCAAATGGCAATCAATGCCGGAGTCCCTCGGGGGTCCGTGCTCTCAGCAACGCTTGTCCTGCTTCACATAAACTACCTACTGATGCTAGGTACGTTTGACACAACGGTTGTTGCAAGCTATATACCCAACTCACGAGCTAGTGGTGTACAAATACAGTCGCTCAAAGAGGCAATGGTCGAACGTATGAACGTGTCTCTAAGGGAGTCTTTATTTGGGGTAAAGCCAACTTAGTAACGTTCAATGCTAGTAAGACTCAGGCGTTCCATTCATCCTGACTCCTACTTTCTGAAATGTATCCCTTCCAATAACCGATCGTCTTGAGCTCCTTGGTATCTCGCTAACTTTGAAACTTAATTTCAGCTCCCACATTGAGTCGAAAGCTCGACTAGCCACCAAAAAGCTGGGCATCCTCAAGAAGGTGAGACAGTATTTTACGCCGGGGCAGTTGCTTGACCTCTATCAAGCGTAGGTCCAGTCGTGTGTGGAGTACAGTTCTCATCTGTGAGACGGTTCAGCCAAATACCAGCTAGAGGCGCTAGAGGCGCTCGAGTCAGTCGAGAGGAGGGTCAAGAGAATCATTTGCGATATCGATCTGACGTATACTTGACTACAAAGTCTGGAGCACCTTCGCTGGGTTGCCAGCCTATCGGTTTTTTATAATATAATGTATATGTTTCTGATAACTATCTTCTAAAGAACGCTTACGATATTAAAAACTGAAATTTAAGTATTGTGTGCCGTTTTACAAAATATATCAAATTAAAATTACCCACGAATAAAATGGTAAAACGCTGTTGCCGAATTCATTATAGTAGTAGTATATTTACTAGAATATTATTCTTATCGCATATTACCGGATAATAGAGGTAGTCGGTAATTGGTAATGAGGTATAATATGTTTATTCGTGTACATAAATTGTGTGTGCCTTCCGCCGAATAAAACATGTTTTCTTAATAACTTTGCGATACACGACGCAAAAATTATGAAAAAAATCTATCAGATGTAACTAAGTCTGTAGTATTCAAATATGCAATAACATTTTTTTACAGTAAAGTGACTTTGCCATAGTATTCGGTGGGGGCGTCGATATATCCATTAGTCTAGCCGACAAATTGAAAATGGTACAAAATAGAGATACTGCTTTTAAAATTATGTGTGATAGCTCATTGGATCCGGAATGACGCCTAGAAAAATGTGCCAAAAGCGTGTATTAGCACATAAAAAATTGCAAAAGTTATAAACAATTAAAGATGAACAAAAAATGGCATTACGTTTTTTGCCAATATTTCATAAACTATTAATATTTAAGATATTTCAAAAAAAGATTCTGAAAAAGGGGAAAATTTCCAATAAAAAACTCCTAACTCTCGCAACTCTATCTCCATTATTTATAATTTTAATTTAACGCTAACAATAGGTCTGCGCGCGACATTTTTAGGTTGCGAGTAAAAGCGAGTACGGCCATTGACGTATAAAGTAAGGACACGGCTATCGCGCGATAAATGGACTCAACCTTTTTGGTGTCAATCTGACTACAAAAAGCGCGTAGTGAAATTGTCTGTGGTTGGCTGCCTCCGTGAGCGGTCAAACACAACAAAATTATAGATATAGATTATGGTATTACATATCACCGGTAAGTCACAAATATCATATTATATCCACCTCTTTACATTATTTTATCAATTTTATTTGCTAAAATTTTTCGTTCCGACGCCATATTCCTTAATCGTGAATATCCGCGTGGCATGACTTTGGATCTGCGCAACTGCGCTTAGTTGAACTATGCCGCGGACGTTCAAGAGAATATTTTTGGTAATTTAAGAAAAGTATTTGTTATGAATTGTCATATCATTGTGAAATGTACTGTTACTGCGTTAACTTGTCATCTTTTATTTATTTATTTATTTATTTATTTATCATTAACAATTTACATTGTGTATGATTAACTATGATTATTATTAATATTAAATTTAACATGCAGTATAACATTATAAAATAAAGACAAAACTAAAAACTACATAAAAAATAAAACATAAGTAAAACATATAAGTAGGGCTAAGATACGATAATAATACAGATAAAAGTAATTCACAATTCGTCTACAGAGTACAAGCTTCTCTCCAACAGAAATGCTTTGAGCTTTGTGTTAAAAGAGCTAGTGTACAACAAATCTTTCAAATCCGCTGGCAGTTTATTGAATATTTGTACAGCTTGGTAATGAGGACTATGCTTGGCAATATTAAGATGAGGTGCAATTTTATTTTTAAAGTTCTTTCTGCGAGTTTTTTTTTTTTTTTTTTTTTTTTTTTTTTTTTTTTTTTTCATCAATCCACAAAAGCAGATTTTAAACGCGATTTTAGATTTAGAAAAGAAATTGTTATTATAATAAAACGGTTAAATGAAAAACTGTGTTTTTTTTGACACATTATCGAGTTTTAATTTTAATATTCAGTTGCTAAAAATATGAAAACCAAAAAAATTAATCTAAACTGATTCTTGATGATTAACTTGATAATTTCGATCCCTGTTTCTTGGGAATGGCCATTTTAGATTTGTATTTTTTCATAATGTAAGTACCTAATTTTAATAGTCAAGTATGGTCTATAATTTTGTTAAAGTTGATGAATTGAAAAAACTAAATAATAGCTTGTAACAAAAGTTCAATGATCTTTTGGCTTTTCACGGATTATAGAGAATGTTCACCAAATGATTTAAGTACAAATTACATTTAGTAGTTTGTACTTAAATCATTTATACATACCACGTGGACGGAGCTACGACCAGAAGCTAGTAAAAAAATATTTCTCGAAACAAACATTTTATTTTATTCCTCTAACAAAATATGACCTACTTTTAGAATGCCCATGATGTACTGTTCTTTTTATAATATAACTAGGAGTATTTTTGATTTTGTAATTATAAATATTTTACACTATTGAAAGAATCACAATTTTATTGTACCTTTGGCAAAAAAAAAATGCAAACGAAATTACATCACGCTCTTACAAGGTTACACATCGCGTGAATGCAAAGTCTGAATGAATGGAATGAATGGTAGTTCAGAGCAGATGGCGTTACTGATCCTGCTATTCATAATGTCAATTTTGAAGGGCAATGTGTTCGGACAAGCCATTTTTATAGTATATATTTCTATGAGTACGGCACATTAATTAATTTATTGAATATTTTTTTTAAATTTGAAAAAAATATGGTGTGTTTTGAACACTATACATAATTTATTCCCGTTGGAAATTTTACTAAAAGTTAATTTTTCAACAAGTTACACAATTGTTAACTAACGAAATTTTCTCGAACTAACGTCTTAATTGTAAGTGAAAAAAAATGTTTACTTACATACATACTTAACAAGATCGTACCATAAAAGTTCAAAAAATATTTATACTTCGTTTATAACATTTTTTTACTTGAACAACATTACTTGGATTTTTAAGTTTTTGTTAAAGTAAAAAAAATTGTTATAAACAAAGTGTTCACGCCTAAACCTGAACGTCACTACGCGTGTTAACGCGCCATCGCGCGGGCGCCAGCGGGGCGTTAGCGGGGCGAGAGGGGAGTGCGCCGGCGGCGACCGCTGCTGTATCGAGTTGAGAAGACGAGTCGACCAAACCCCACGATCCACGATACCGCGCGCATGCGTCGCTCTGTACGCGCCACGAGACCGTTCGCAGTTTCGCACACGTCTCTATGTACGCGCGCCAAAGTAATTCATTGTAACGTGAAGTACCTATTCAATATTTATGTTTCAATCAAAAACAGTTGTGTCCGTAATTTCATCCCCAACACAAAGTATAAATATTTTTCAAAAAACGTAATGCCATTTTTTGTTCATCTTTAATTGTTTATAACTTTTGCAATTTTTTATGTGCTAATGCTAATAATACACGCTTTTGGCACATTTTTCTAGGCGTCATTCCGGATCCAATGAGCTATCGCATATAATTTTAAGAGCAGTATCTCTATTTTGTTCCATTTTCAACTTGTCGACTAGACTATATATATAACAAAGATATAGAGATAGGTATCTATATTAGAAATGAGAACAGATTTCTCGGCCATTTTGAATGTGTTCCATTCGACTTATTTTAAACGCAATTTTTCGAAAAAAACAGGGATATGATCGAAAATTTCGTTCGTATTCAGGCAAATGAAACACATTTGTAAAAAAAGCAAAAATTTAATCTTATATGATTCGTGAAGAGTTTGAACGTTGGATGAACGTGACGTCACGAAATGACGTATCATACAGTTGAGAAATAGGTAGGAGGCGACCGTAGCTGGATGGCTAAGAGCGGCTGCCCGGTGTGCAGTAAGGTCGCAGGTTCAAATCCTGCCGGTCCAATATCTTTTTCAACTGTTTCTTAGTATAATTTGCTAAGCATAGCTAAATGCTGTAAAAATAATCAAAGTTATAATATGATTCGCATTATAATATAGTTTTTGTTAAGACAAATCCTAGCAGAACCGTGCAGTTTGCAAAACAGGATTACGAAATTACACAATACTTAAGGTTATAAAGGAAAGTACACACATCAACACGAAAACGCAGCTGAACTCGACTTATATTTTAGAATACTAGCTGGTGCCAGCCTCCACCCACGCAGTTTGTTAACTTCAAGAATTATTCCCGTACTCTTACACGTTGAGGCGTTGTTCCTTCCAGCATTACCTCAGCAACATACAATGCTGACTGCTAGATGCAAATATCGGAGTAGCTTAAGGTAATATACGAATAACAATATGGAAGCATTAAATTTGAGGGTTGCCCTCGATTTCTCTAGGATCCCATCATCACATCGTGACCTGATAAAAATAGGACCACTTGACAAGTAAGTATACTCTTTTAGACAAAAAAATAATTTCTCTAGTCGATCCAGGCGCCTTCGAGTAATCGGGGAAAACATGATTTTTTTTTTATCAAATTGAGAATCTCTTCCTTTTTCTTGAAGTCGGTGAAAAACCCATTAGAATCGGTCAACCTGTTTCAGAAGGAATTCAATAACTAACAGGAGCACGAAATTTTTATATTACATTATGATTGAGGTCGCCGAAGTCATATTCCATGGTTCCAGCTATCACCAGTACACAGCGTCTCAACACTTAGTGACGGACGAACCGTTTTCGCGCTCATATAGTCTGCGAGAACCTTTACAATCGTTTTGCAACCGGACGATTATCTACAAGAAAACTACCATTCATTATGTAGTTATTTACCATGGGACGTCATTTTATGTAGTTATGCATTAGGGTTGCCAAATGGCCGGGATTGCCAGGCATGTCTTAAAATTGCGTAATATCTATCTCTTTACAACTTTTTGTCCCGGATTTCAAATCCTGCTTTAGAACAGTCTGGTCCAGCAGTGTAGGACCAACTAGTCGACTAAAAATCTACTAAATATAGATATTCTATACCTTTAGGCATAATTCAGACTAAGAACTTACGACGCTGTTTTAACAGGCGGGCAGGCAACTAAAAGAGATAAAAGATTTCACGTCGCGTTTTACGCCATCGGTTTTTTTTACATAATAATATTTATATTTATACATATCTTCATTATGTGGGCCTGCTGGAAATATATTAAAGATTAGCCCAGCAATAATAATGATTATAAATGAACTTAAAAAGCTGATTTTGTTTATGTTGTTGCTTTTCAGGTTCATTTGCATTTATCCATACAATTTGTCTACATCTATCTTGGGCTAAATAGGCCATATAAACTGGACGCAACGCGACGACGCAGTGCTTCTGTGTCTACGTCACAGATTACAGATAAATATGAAGCTAGCTAGTCGATGTGAGTTGAGCCTAAGGATATAGCGCGTCCTTATTCTGTAACATGATTTAATTTTGGCGTCCGTAATCAGTTTGATTTTGATGATGATGTACAGTCGAGTTCAAAATTGCCATGAGGTTTACAGCAAGGGTAATTATTGTCGCTTTCGCAATACGTCCAATTTGAGTTCGCGTCAAGGCGTCAAGCCTTGCCCGACGCCCACGCATGAAAATAGAGGTTATAGACACAAATTTGATATCAATTAAACTTTGCGTGTTTAAACTTATTTTTTTTTTTTTTTAAAAGCTTACTAGCAATTTGCAAATACAAATTACTAGTATTCTTGTTAACACCCTCCAGCTAAGCTTAATTCGCTTGTGATAAGAGGAAGTTTAAGTCCGTGGTGTAATGGCCAGGAGTCGAACCCACGACCTCTCGATCATACGACCGATGCCTTATCCATTGCGCCACGGCCGCTTAATTAAGCGGGCTTTGTCAACAAAAAAACATTAACACTTATCAAGATCGATTAAACGATTTTATTTTGCAGGAACAACAGACCGACAGACATTCATGTTACTTTGGGATTTATAATATCACTAGTTTCTTCTGCGACTGCACCCACGTAGTATGTCGATAGTATGTAATTGCATCAAAACATTAGTACTATAATATAATAGTGATAGTACCGTTTAACTCTTGATTCTGAGTGTTTTCTTTATTTAAATAATAAAACAAAGTTTTAGAAATGATACTGTATTATTTAGGGTATATAATAATAATATTTAATAATATTGCTCTAATATTTAGCACATTGCGTTTCTCTTGAGACAGTGATAAAAGAATTGCATTATTCTGCAACATGGCATTCGTTATTTATCTAATAATAATTACTTTCTTCAGCTCTATTTTACGTTTAACCTTATTCATTTTTCGCTCTCGTGAAGTATAAGCTGACAAATAGGCCAAGTCTCTTCTTTTCATTCTGCGGTTCACTAAAAATACAGAAATGTAAATAATTTACCTCAGCACAAACTCAAATGACAAAAATCTTTATTACTATGCGGTTTTTATATGCTGTAAATATATTTATCTTATTTTTGTTCAAATTTGCTGAAACGGTTATGTGTTTGATTATACATGCACGATATAATGACATTACAATTTAAGTATTCGTAGATATAATGATATATTTACTATGTAAATAATTAACAATACACAATGTAAAGATTGTTTACCCATATTTAAGTCCAGAGAAACTATTTAAATATTATATTCAACATTATAAAATACAAGTGTGACATATGACACAAGCGAATTGCAATGAATGACACTGTAATTAGGCCAAGAGCTATGCATTTTAAATGAATATTGTTTCTGCATAGTTATTATTATGCATGTAGAAGGTTTTAGGTTCGAAAGCATTTAACGATTATTATTATTACTCCAACTCAATGATAAATTAACAAGACAATTAAACGTTGTCTTTTCAAAGATAATGTGACATGTTTCTATAGATACTAATACTCTGCTCGGCATATATAGCTGACTATTAATTTATAACAGCCCTTGAAAGTATGGGGTGATTAGGGACGTGATAAAAATAAAAAACAGATTATGATCAGCCTCATCATTTACACATTTTAACAGTCAATCGTTTTAACATTTACACTTTGTCACAATAGTACAATTGTCTTTTGAAATAATATATAAATAACTATTAATAAGTTATTAATGCAAAAAACAATCATTGTTTTCAACTAACTGTTTTTATTTCTGTTATTCGTTTAGACTTTGGTACTTTTAACCCATATGCCATGTAAACAGCTCAGTCCCTAAATGATTATTTACATAAAAATATAATTCAATTATGTTTATAAAGAACGAAAAGATTCTGCAGCTTGATCTCGGACTATAACTTGTTGCAGTCGTGAATGTCAAAAAAGGTTCAATGCAGTTCATTGCATACTCTCTGGTCGGTAGACTATGGTATGTCATATCTCGGCTTGGTTCGGTATCTCACTGGCACCCCTCCTTCACTTCCGAGTAGCTAACGAATGGCTGCCTCACCATTCCACTCAACAATGAGTTGAGATAGATATTGTAATTTTCTTTAATTTGTAATATGGTATTTGATGAATGAAAATGAGGTACTTTGATGATAATTATTGATAAAATAGAAAGTACATTATATTTACGAGGGTCCTTCGTTTCGAAAACTTGTAATAATCTGTTGTATAATACTAAAAAAGTCGCATTTGTCAGGCCGTTCAAAACTACAGATGTTTGGATGCCTATAATTTTTAAAATAGGCAGACTAAAGATAATTTGAAATCGAAGGAACATAGATAATCATGTTTTAAATTGACTGTGCAAAAATTATAATATTGTGATGAAAAATGTAAAAGATACAACCATACTCATTTTGTATGAGAATTCCATACCGGTTGTTCCCTCTTTATAGTCCTTGAAAGTTCATTACATATACTACCACCATTTTTATTTCAGATTAGTCAAGCTAACTGTTTATATTTAAGAGGGTAGGGGACACGTTTTCTGCCCACCAAGTCCCGATCGGGGTCGAAAAATAAATGGTCACGTTAAGCATTCCCAGCATAACCGCCATATCGATTCTACCACCACATAGTTGAACACTAACTATTACACTATGTGCCAGGATTTAATAACTTGGTACTACAAGATGCATAATAACGTATTCCTGCGGAGTAAGGAACAACAGATCATGAAGATATTCATGGCCAATATTTTCGATATAATCGATTAGAATTCGAAATAATCTTTGGCCTGCCCGACTCTACCTGTAATATTTTAAGCTTAAGCCCCGCGAAATATAAAAGGTCCAATGCCTACACTAAAGAAAAAACAAGATTTCTCTTGGTCTTCCAAATAGTGTCCCGGGGTCGCTGATTTCGCTTTATATATGTAAACAAAAAGCAAAAGCTAATATAGTCAAAATACGTCGTTATTCGAACTCATTTTTGGAGTGAATTAATAGATATTTCTTCATAGTATGTGATGCAAAATAGTTATAATAAAAAATAATATCTTATTAACATACCTATACATCTTTTTCCGTTAACAGTAAACTCAATTTTACCCGCCATGTCTTGCAGTAAAGGCGTTGCAACGTCGACTGACCGATGACACTTGCTCGTGGTTTAGTACAGCTACCTCTTCATATGTTGCTCTTCTTACTATGTATGTAAGCAGAGTAAGTACGTAGATATTATAATATATATTACTTTATGGGTATTATGTTTATAACTCGCTTCCGTTCGCGGCTCCACCCGCGTAGAACGTCGATAAAATGTACCCTTAAAGTTACGTCTTGAACTATCTCAAAACCAATTGTCATTATGATCGGTCCAGTAAATTCTAACAAAAGGATCTTTCCTCTTTATAATATAAGTATTATAAAGAGGAAAGTACACAGTATATTTACTTATTTATTAATTTAACTTCAGCACAAAAGTATGTACAAGGCGGACTTAATGCCTGAGACATTGTCTGACAGTCAACCTGGAGGATGCAGAGATTAAAAGTAGGTGCAATCAAAGTTTACCATGGTAAGACATGTATATATTTTGTTTAACAAAAGATTTTAAAAAAGTGAATGTATAGATGTACCTATCTATAATAACTTTAGAATTTTGCCCGAGTATCTCATGGAGAGCAATATTTTGTGTCAATTGTGTCCAAATCGAATAAAATAACATAATTATGTGAAGTAAAGCTGTTCTAAACGAGCTTGCCCATAACCTAACGTTAAAATAGAGGCTTGTGTTAGAATAGAGCAGAAAAAAATAATTGCATACCTTTTTCATAAAATACACAGACAACACAATAAATAAGACAAAATGCAAAGGGCGGCCTTAACGCTTAAAGTGAGGCAACCTGGTTTTTAATATATTAAAGTTGAAAAATTAAGAATCCTGCAGGACTCGAACCTGCACCCCCTGGGCCCGCCCCAACTGCTTTGCCAATTCGAAATTTACTTGGTTTCAACCTTGTTTGTTTTCGGTTTTTGGCTGATAATCACGTTATGCTTATTAACTCAGGTTGGCAAGTGTTTCCCACCAATTTGCATTGTACCTGGCTTTGCTGCTGTGCAGATGGCTGCTTGACTAATCGACGAGCACCGTACTCGAGCGTGGCCAATGACGACCCGTGACATTTAGTTTACGGATAACTTCAAATCCGCCCAGTTATCTAATTTTATCTATATTCATGATTTATGTTTACTTGTGCTAGCGACTGCCTTTTTTTACCATTTCATTCTTATTCTGTGCCATTTCGCAAGTAACACAAACGTGCTGAATAAAAGTTGAGTATGAGCAATCATTAGGAATATAAACTGAATACTAAGCTGACTAACGTCTGAGTTCCATCTATTCAGATTTTATTCAAACAAAATAGGCCCCAAATTAAAATGCTTAATGTTTAATAACGTCTGAATTACATCTGATCAGGAGCTTAGTAATAGTACAATTATCTTAATAACTTCTGAATAACAACTGATATTCCTTTTATTAAGCTGTTACACATCAAATATTCAGATTCAGATTATGTCAAATTAGTTATTGAATTCAGAATTTACTCAGCATTAATTTCTTGTTAACAATAATACAGACTTTTTTCACACAAACGTGAAATTAGATGACAATCAGTTAGACATTTTTAATGTCGGTGAGTTATTGACAAGTAATGGCGAATATAATAAAACAGCAAAAGTTTCATTAATTCAGTTATAGGTTGTCTACATGTTAATTCTTAGTGCGCAATTTATTTTGTCGTAAATAGTTTACGATTTTTTCGCTTATTTTTGAGGCGACACGCGTGAATAATCAAGATAAGTGACTGTAATTAGTATTTTAATACATGCATGCTCGGTGTGACTAAACTACTTATGGCAAAATTTTTAATTCTAGTTCTAGTTTCCAATGCAACATACGATAAATTTAATTGAAAATGTTGTTGTTGTAGGATTAGGCATTCAAGTAATCTTGGTGAATTCCTTCGAATTATAATCATTCACAAAAAAAATAATAGCGATCGCTTGTTTTGCTTTCATTGCTTAATAAAAGTGCACAAGAGTCTAGTTACTAAGATTTAACATGAATAGTGTAATTTCATTACGCTTACTTCTGAATAACAAATGAATAGTTGACCAGTATTGACCATAGAACGTACCTGTGGTCTATAATTTGAATAATAGCTTAAATAGATTATAACAAAGCTGATATTAAGCTATTTGCGCTGATAGAACGTACCTGTGGACTTTAATTTGAATTAGTTAATTTAAAACATACTGTTATGCAAATAAAAACTTAATAAAAGCCCAAATAATCTTCTTTATTCAGCAGCTGAATAACTGGCAAATCATGGCATCGTAACCAAGTAAAGCATAAAATAATTTGCTCAGTTTACATTTATTCAGTATTAAGCGGAATAACAACATTATGTAATAGCTTTATTCAAATTGTTATACGTTATTAAGCAATAAGCTGATTCAAACGCTACTAGCTTAGTCATTATTGAATAATAGCAATAACCAATTATGATTATTCAGATAAATGCTTCCATAGGGACTTTTTTTCAGCTTTAAGATATATCTTGAAAGCGTAATGCTTAATAAAGATGGTATAATAGTCTACCAAATATTGTTTATTAAGTTTAAAGAAATAAAGTACAAAAATACAGAACTTATTAAGCATTAATTATTGTTCAGTATAATAATATCTTTAGACAGCTCATGGGGTTTAAGCGTTACTGCAGCGCCTCTGGGATGTTTGCGGAGGCTAGACTGAACACGTTCAATGCCATCCAGAGGTTCCGCATTGCATCATTCATGGACAGAGTTGGTTCGTGTAGGAATAGTATTATAAAAAGTCTAGCGGAACGACTGTATGCTTCTAGTATGTATAGGCGGTGGTTAGAAATAGCTGCTTGATTGACTGATATTGTGTTTAAATGTTACTATAATTTGAAATTTAATGTGATCCTTAAATTAAAATAGATTGTATTAATGATAAATATTTATGTAATGTAATAATAATATAATAATAATAATTCTACTAATATGCAATTTGTATGGATCTTGGATCTGAAATAAAGACATTTTATTTTATTTATTTTTTATTTATTAAGAATTTTAAGTTTAGTAACCTAACTCAACATAATTCAGCATTTAGCTTTTTCTAAGGCTCTTATACAAACGATATTCATCTTTAAACTGTAAAGTTTTCTAAATGTGTACTGTTATCTTGCTTGTGTGTTACTTGGGGTACTCTGGAAATTGGTTTTTTATACTCTATTAACAATTTTTATTTATTAAGTTTGAATTTTCCTTACTGATTCACTAACTCGTAATAAGGATAATTTTGGAAGGTTTATTTCCCATGCAAATATAGAACAAATGAAATGCATTTCAAGTTACTATTCCAGTATATGTTTTTAAACTTTCGCGATTTTAGTACATTTTTCAAATATTATTTTATTTAAAAATTATTTTGTGTTTTATAAATACCTAATTGTGGGTTAAAAAACGAAGTGACTTAGGCGCTGTCTCCACGAGCGAATGAATCGCGGCGATATTATCGTCGTGCCACGTATTTCTATACACTTTCTATGGAGCCATCTCCACACGGCGATATTAGGGTTATACTCAGAAAAAGTGTACATTTGGTATCTTTTCTTGTCCCGCTACTTTATGGGTGATTCCTGGGAAGCTTGATTTTGACGGTCACATCGTAATATTATCTAAAATAATAGACATACATAACTTAATTAGCACTCATACGATTCCTTGACTATTATAGTAATGAGGCCTATTGATTAAAATAACAATGTAAAACTGAAAATTGGTTTAAAATCCATTTGAAACTGAAAAACGGGGTGATTTAGCTTGAATTTTACGTGTCACACGCGTAACCTGTACTTTGTAATGACGATTTATTTTGTCTACGCTTATAGCTTTATATTAATTCATATATTTTTGAATACCTAGAAAGTGCTGCTATTCTATTATAATCAAACTGTTATAAAAAAATAAAACTTATAGTAGCTATAGTCATTCAAAAACATGTCATGCGGCGGGCGTCGTTTCAACCGTGCGACGTAAAATAGCAACCAAATTCGGTTCGAACGTGGTAGGCATCTCGCGATTGGTTCGACACATCGCCAGTTTACTGGCAGTGTTCAGACGTAAAGGTGGTGTCGCTCAGTTTCGCGCAAAATAAGTTAGGTGAGTTCTTTGGCTACTACACGTTTTGGTCCTACAGGGTTGATACATTCCATAGCTTGTTTTACTACGTAGTTGAAAATACTTTCACCTTAATGCTTTAAGATCATGATACTTATATCCTTGAGTAAACTTTCAAGTAAAAATATGTATAATATTATTAATAGATTCATTGTTATATCCTAAAATGTAAATTGTCGTGAGATCCGTGGGCGCAGATCCGTGGGTTTTAAGCCACGGATCTTTGTTTTCGGCCATGAATCTTTGTCCTGTACACTGGCGAGTTCTGCCAAAGGTACTACCTTGTAGACTGACACTGTTCTTGCTATTTATCTATTTACTAATGATGTCAATTAATGAAAGTGTTTTTTAGAGTTCCGTATTATCTACTAGAAAGCCATAAAGTTTCACTATGTTTGTCTGTCCGGGCCCTAGCATCTAGACTGTTAGTGCCGGTAAGCTGAAATTTTGTAAACATATGTATGATAACTATGGCTACAAAGTGATAAAATTAAATCTTGAAGAAAAAAAATTGGGGTAGGTACTTTTGCTAAGAGTAAAGGGGTTTTTTTTCTTTCACGTACCTCTTAATGTAGAGTATCATTAAATAGGTCTTTTAAAAGCAAAGCAAGCAAAATATTTTTTACCATGGATAGTATTTTTTTGTTTAAATAGCCCTCCACCTCTAAAATCTAAACAATTGGCTCAAGAAATACAGAATAATTCGTTACTGTGGTATTACTGAATACGGTACAGAAGACATGCTACATACGTTGCGCGCTCTATGTTTGCGTTGCTCGGGCATCGCTCACAGACACAATTTCTAAGACTACTTTCGTTCGCACGCGTACGGCCCCTGGACCCCCGCGTGCCCGCCGAGTGTAGGTATAGCAACTTAGATATATGCATGAGCTAGTTTTCGGTAGCCAACGATTTTGTGGTAGTATTATAATATAATGAAGGAAAAGTGTCACGGCTAAGTCCGAATTGAAAAGTGCAATTACTTGAAATAATTCGTACAAAATCCATAACCATTGTTAATAATGAATTGTTTGAAGTTGTTACTTATTTAATAAAATTAATTAATACAAGTATATTTAATACAAGTAGGTCAAGCAGTGAGCCCCTCTTAAATCTGTATTACTAGGTATGTTCTAACGGTTGATTATGGAACCCTACACTGCATTTGGCCCAACAAGCACTTGGCCGGTTTATAATTATGCTTTTCCATGCACTGGGAAAAAAAAAACGGTAGTCCAGCATTATTAGAGTCCTCAATTGTCTAGTTTTTATATTTACTTTATACGACGTATGTAGCGAATGAGCATGTAGTTCACCTGATGTTATATGTAGCTGTAGCCCATGAATATATCTACAATCCACAAAGCAGATTGTAGATGCGTCGCTTCATCTGAGGGCTACGCTTTGTTCTTTGCTTCATGTACCTGTAATTTCAGGACCTGATTTCACCACCGAACTGGATCACAGTAGTGAAAGCATTCGTATTTGGTGGTAGTTTAAGGTAGGATGGCGGCTTTACCACCCCTTGAGCTCCTCTACCACCATCCCTGACTTACCTTTATTATTTGTTAAAATTAAACACGTTTTTATAATTATTCTAACTTTTGTTGATTTTGTTTTTGCTGATTAAGTGAATAAAAATATTATTACTAGACAAATGATGTTTTATTTACAATTTCGTTTAATATTCTTTAAAATAAACGACTTTTAAGCTATGCCGCCTCGTATTTCATATGCTACCTAAGATCCATGGTTTTTTACGTGAGATCCGTGGCGACCCAAAACAAACATATTTTTATTTCCGAAACTATTATGTTTACGTGAGTGCCTTATGGACAGAAAAGTTTGTTTTTAAGCTCTCTTTTGCTACATATTTTTTGTTTTCACAAAACTTGAAAAAAAAAATGCCATGGATCTTACGCCAGGAACGCTTCTCTCAGGAATCACCCTTATATTGTAGTCAATATCTAATATTATGATATTTTTCTTTTTCCCCTCTCTTTTTGTTATGTTAATCTATTAATATGATGATTTTTCTGGTATTTAAATATATTTTTTTGTTATAAGAGTATATTTTTTGAATGTCAAAACATTGTTATAAAATATCATCATACATTTTTTGAGTGTCCCAATGACCATTACACATTTTCAGAGATAAATTGTTACGCGTATTTATTGCTTTAGTTAACATTGATTGTGGCTATATTATTCTTGATGAATCAGGTAACCAATTAGGACCAATTTTATTACTAAATCATTTATAAAAAATATATTTTAATTAAACTAATTTGGTCCCAAAATTATGATATTTCGTTACTCAGAGTTAGTAACACGTATTAAAGTTTGAAACGCAATTAATTAAAGTGGTATATTTTGTTTTTCCTATTCTGCCATCATTAATACTTACGTCAAAATCACTGTCACGGTAGCCATTATGTTTTCGCCGCAGTCGTCAAGTCGAGACGAGTATCAAGTAAATATTTACAAAAAATACCTCAGGGTGATAAACAGCTATTATTGTGGTAAGTTTACTATATTTTTGTTTACTTCATGTTGATCTTGACATATTTTTTGTATTAGCTTAACGAATACGCCTAGTGCTTGCGAGATAAACACGTGGTTTACGTAAAAATATTTTAAGAGGTTATAATTTCTCAGATTTTATTCTCATTTTCGTTAAATTGCGTTACGTTACGAATCTGAAATTTTTTATGCTTAGTTCACACAGTCAAAAAGACCGTAACTATAGGAAATATGCATGTATTATTTTTATTTGCAAAAGGAATTGAATATTAGCTCCAGCAAACAATATCTTACTAGCGACCTTCTTGGTCGAAAATCAAAACGCCAATGAGACCCACTCGCGTTCACACCGGAACGCGGTCTGCCGGTGGTGGGGTGACAGAGAGGGATAGAGCGAGACGCAAACAGCGGTTGGCCTGTTCTCGCACGGCTAATACTAGCAGGAAATCAAGACAGCTACTCTCATGTTTTAAAGGTGCCGAATAACGGTCAAGTTAGTTTAATATATGTTTCGTTAATGTTATTGAAGTCCTCAATTTTACTTGTATTTGTTTACCAGGTAATAAGCTTCGACGGACGGATGGAGGAACAGTGGAGGAATTTCTATCGGCGTTAAGTACAGAACTCGGATGCAGGGAATCGGCGGCAGTCAGGCTTCGCGCTGTTCAGTGACGACCCTATTGAAAAAGATCTGGAACTTAATATCAAGACTGATAAGAAGGTAACTTTACAACATAAACATAACATAACATTACCCCTATATTACCCAGAAGGGTGTCGCAGAGGTATGCAACACCCACATTTTGACCTGTTATGTTTAGGTAACATCAATTACTTAACTAAAAACAATGTGATTTATACAGTCTAAAGCCCGAAATTCCAAAAAATATTTACTCTCTTAAACAAGCAATTAATAGAATCTATTTTTTTTTACTCTGCATGATTGCTTAGCGCCATTCGAATTCATTCGATGGAGTGCGAGAGAGAGGGCGTTAGGACCCCTCGCTTGCACCTCGCGTTGCCGTATCTATTCGTGCAGCACGGAGCGGTTATGCCTCTTGTCTGAGTTTAAGGCTCCGGGAGTCAAATTAGCACAGGACGAACAGCTAAAGGTTTCGACACCAGTCTCCCCACAATAAATGTATTTTATATAATATTAAAGTTGAAAAATTAAGAATCCAGCAGGAATCGAACCTGCACCCCCTGGGTAAACGCCCCAGGTGCTTTGCCAATTCAGCAATGGATGTGTATGCTGCTAGACTAAAAATTTCTCAACTCTTTTTGTGCCAGCGACAAAGGCACCTTACTTGGTTTTAGCGCCACCTATGCGATAAGTGATAAGTCACTTAGTCACATACATTATTTAGGTATGTTCTGAAAATAAATATTGAAAAATTGTGGTGAAACAAAAAATTTTTTTAATTATATTTTTTTCAATTTTATGACAGCTCTGCGACGTGATATCAAAATGGGAGACAGCTCTACGAGAGAAAGGCTCGGGCAAGTTCGAGAATTTCCGAGTGATTCGACTCACTTATAGAAACAGGCTTTACTTCAAGAATTCCGTGCGCTCCGAGACTGACAAGGAGAGGCTTCTACTCTGTTATCAGGTTAACCAACAAGGTATGTAATATATTGAATATATATGTGTGAATATTAAGCATACTCTGAAATATAGAAGATACTTAGCCCCAATTTCTGTTAGATAAACGAGTGTCAGTTGTGTTATTTTTTCAAGTGTAACTTGTGTCACTTTAAAATTCGGTTAGGTTATATTTTATCGGTCAGTTAAGATATGGAACCTCAGAAACTAGCCCTTATAGTCCGTTAAATTGCATCCAGTTAAACATTACAGACTTTTCAAAATTCCAATTTGTTAATGGCTAATGATTACAGATTTTCAAAGCAAAAAAAAATATGAAAAACACATTCCGAAAGTGTACAATTCCCGACATGTTGTATACACTTATAGAATGTGTATACAACTGGTTGAAAGTAAAATAAAAAAGCACCGTTTAGTAGAATATACACTTTCAATCATTTATTTATCAAATTACAGATTTATACACTTTTATCAAATTAAAATTAATATCATCACTAGTCACTAATTAGTATAAAATTACAAATTATAATTATTCATACTATTTTTTTTTTAATAAGATTTATTTTATTTGCTCATTAATCTACATATCTTTGATTTAAATATTTACAATACTAACCTAACTATATATACATTGAATAAAAGAAAAATATAAAATTATTAGATAAACTAAAATTCAGGTGTCAAAAAATACGTCCGCATCGATGTCGACCGCAGGTAACGTGGCCAGAAGGCTGGCGGCATTGCCACGTTGTATGGCAATGCTGATCCTTTGTCCAAAATAGAAGCCAACCTTATGGTCACGTGAAGAGTCAACTAATCTTTTGGTTATCTCTTTAAAAAGAGAACGAGCGCATACTATTAAACATAATTCAATTAATATGTCATACTTTGAAACGTGTTTTTTTGTATTTGTGTTTTGAAGAAGAAAAAGACTTCTATAAATTCTATTGCTTGTTTCACAGTGGTAGCAGGCCGTTTCCCGGTCACGCGAGAGCTAGCAGCAGAGTTAGGCGCTCTAATGGCTCAGCTAGACATGGGCGACTACTCGGCCGCTAACACTCAGCACAATCAACCGTTGGCACATAGGTTCTATCCGTACAGATACAGAGCGGGGCTCAGCAATGACGAACTCAGGTAATTCTTCTTCTTTTTAATTGATAAAGGTTACTACTCAATCGATGAATATTTAAATGATATAAACATCTAATATAATATGCGATTTTGTGATACATACCTACATTGTGAATGAATTGAACGATTTATTTAATGAATTCGATGCCTATTGTAATTATGATGGAATAACTGATTATTTCAATGACACATTATAACCATTATGTTGACTATATAAAGATTATCCCATTTTGAATTATGACATTGACATTATGATTATATAATTTTAAACTTTGACATTGATATTAATAATTGACTTGGATTCTGGAATAAAATTAATTGAAGTGCATGTGGAAGAGGCTGACATTTAGATAAGCAGCTGATCATAATTATTTAAATTTTATATACCTACTAATATTTGCACGCCTTGATTGGCAGAATATGATGATACTGTGTAATTAGTTTAAGTCACCTATTATGTACCATATTCATACAAATAAAGATTACTTACTTACTAACTTTATGACTACATATTACATTATAAACACAACACTTTACCACTTTCTATCCTTGTACAATATTATTTGATGTCTGTACAAAATATTTTCTTAAATCAATCAATATGCTTATTTTCTCTGATAAATTCTACACCTTTTATGGCAACCTCTTATTGATTATTTTTATAGCATTTTTTCAAAATAGACAACGGGTCTAAATCGCATAATTATTATAAAGGTAAATAAATACCTATGCTCGAAGTTTCTTTTATAATAATTAAGCGATTTAGACCCGTTGAATAATTTTTGAAAAAATGTTTTCTAATCGCGAAAGTTTAAAAACATATATTTGTATAGCATTTAGCTATGCATAGCAAATTATACTACAAAACAGTACTGACGTCACGCAATGACGTAACATACAGTTGAGAAATTTAGGGTCCTGGCAAGAGGCGACCGTAGCTTAGTGGTTAAAGTGGCTGCCCGGTGAGCAGAGGTTGCAGGTTCCGATCCTGCCGATCCCATAATTTTTCAACTGTTTTTTTAGTATCTTGTATGGTATTTATAACAAGTTTAATTTGCTTACAGGGATGTAGAAGAGAAGCTGCGATCGAAATGGGTGGCGTTAAAGGGTCGGAGTACCGCGGACTGTGTGAGGATATACCTCAACTGCACCAGGAAGTGGCCCTTCTTTGGTGCTACGCTGTTCCAAGCCAGGGTGAGACAGTTTACATAACATAACGTTTATATTACCGGTTATTATTCACTGGTGAAATGTGGGTATTTTACACCCGTACAATACCCGAACGTGCACTGCCCAATTTGCTCCAACAAATCAGGCTTTGACTCAGATCAACGCCCTTATTGCTCTGTATCCAGATATTAATATATATTATTCCAAATATGAACAATTACTAAAATCATGACGTGTCTACTTGTATTAGTTTATTGCACGTGTTGGGAAACTGTGAGAGAATTAAACAGTTATGTAAATAAATAAATAATAAATAATAATAGTGGGTGTTATATATTTATGTTGTATATATATTTCACCTGTTATGTTTATCGCCATCCACCGGATACAATTCCTACTCCGAGCTGCTATTAAGAATTTCCCGTCGGAAACTTCACAAATAACACTTTGGCCGACCCGGGCATCGAACCCAAGACTGCGCATGAGAGGCGCATACACTAGACCAACGAGGCAGCTTATCAAAATAATTCAAGTGACTGCTTTTGATATAATTTTGAGACAAATAACAAATCAAGTGGCAAATAAATTCACGTTTACAGGATGTTATAGGAACAAGCATAATTATAATTAAACTAGCTGACCCGGCGAACTTCGCTCCGCCTTAGCGTAAATTTGATGCACTTCTTTATTTTGTATAGCTGACCTATCTTATGTTAGCGTGCCTATTCAATTTGAACTGGAATCTATAATATCCTCCATATAAAAATGAATACCTATTTCCCTGGTCTCGTCATACCTGAGATGGACTTTACTAATTTTATTAAATAAAAAACAATATTATATTTTCATAATAGTGTTTATTCCGTAGGGTTCAATAATTTCACTTATATTTTTACAGAAAATTTATTAATATAAATTTAATTTATTTTGTTTTTTCCTTTTTTTTCCCCCTAAGAACCTTGTACAAAGTATTAGAAAACTACAAAAAAAAAATCAGCCAAATCGGTCAAGCCGTTTTCATGCTATGTCGTGACAACCGAAAACGGGTTTCATTTTTATATATATAGATTCATGCCTTTCTGTAGCGCGCTATGATAGCTGTTCTGTTATGTTACTCTCACACGTGACATCACGCCAATATTATCCAAAAAGGTGTAGCACAGGTGATTACGTCCCATTCTACTACTCTAGTCATGCGAAATGCTTTCTTAGGTCAGATTAAAAAAAATATTCACAATGGTCTCGGCAATTTATATATATTTTTTCATTATATTTCAGATAAAACAACCAGATCTATCAATGGTGTGGCTAGCGGTATCGGAGGAAGGAGTGACAGTCCTGGAGCTGGCGTCCATGGCCGTCATCGGGCGGTACGCGCTCAACTCTATCGGACTCTTAGGCGGATTACAGGTAAAATACATATTTGTATCATGCAAGTACAATCGGTCCTACACAATGGTCATACTTAGACAAGGCTTACATTTCAGACTGCTGATAGACTAGGCTATGGTATACAAAGTACTGACATTGCTTGAAGGTCCTGAAGGTGTTTTTAACACGCTTATATTAGCTTCAACTGTATGTATGTATGTATGTATGTATGTATGTAACCGACTCCCTTGGACTCGATTTTGACCCACTTTAAACGGACAGATTTCATTCAAATTTTGCACACCTGTCAAAGATCAATGACAATGCAATAATTCGATAAAAAAATAAAAAAAACGCTCTTATAAATAAACCAAACTAAAAAGTAGAAAATAAATAATAGTTTAAAAAAACTAAAAAACACGCTTTTAAAGTACTTCTAACTAAAAAGTAAAAAATAATTCCTAATATTAAGCTGAAAATGGTAATGAACAAAAAATAGGGGGTTGCTCTATAGACGAAAAATATGGCACAGAGCGCCCCACGCTTTTTCACAATAATACTAGTATTTTTTGTTCATTACCATTCTCAGCTTATATTAGGAATTATTTTTCACTTTTTACTTAGAAGTACTTTAAAAGCGTGTTTTTTAGTTTTTTTAACTATTATTTTTCTTTAAAAATATTCATAAGAAAATAAGAAACTGCATTGAAGCACCATGACACTACCACAGATGTAAGGAGGCAAAAAGCTTTAAATATACTTTTTTCTTGAAATATCTTGAGGTAAACATAATTGCAATGAAGTGTCCGATTGCCGGCCACTTCATTAGCCACATAGCCAGGCTGGCGCTGAATCAGCTAGTCAAAATAGATTCAGTGCAAAGGTCGAAACTCATTGGACTCTAATTAAAGATGCAATAAGCTAAAACGTGCGTTTCAGGATGACTTGATGATGCTGATCGACGGGGACGACGCGGCGAGTCCGGTGCACAAGATGCTGATCAGCCTCAATAAGCCTAAAGTAAGTCATTTCTAATTGACTTAGTCCATATTGTTGCAACACAATCCTGGATAAATAATCTTAAAACTAACCAATTAATTATTTTTTATAGATGGCCGAGCTAACCCATTTGATAGCGGACTACAAGAACGCACTCCTCCGCCCCGGAGGCACCGGCACTCCTCAGATGAACTCCCTCACTCGCAACGGCAGCCACCGCTCCATCCGCAAGCCTACCTCCACACTACCGCACTCCAGCCCCTCCACTCTCCCCCACACCCACCAGCTCTCCCAGTCACATCACACACACCACACAACGGGACACAACACGTTGAACTCCCATGCAACTACGATGACATTAGGATCTGATAGGAATGCTACCCTTACACTAAGTTCCCACACTTCAACGTTCAATCAGCACGTTGAAGCCCGGGTGCTGTCTCACGGACAACCTGACATACTGAAGTCTACACCGGATCATCACAGGAGTGAGAAGAAGAGAAGTCATACACAGGATAGTGGTGTTGCGTGATTGTGAATGTGCTAGACTAAAGGATGGACTATAGTGAAAGTGATTCAAGCGCTGCAAACCGTTCTGGAAATTGTGAAGCGATTCATTTCAGTTTGGTCAGTCGTTTGCAGTTTCTTATAAGTAATAATCGTTTTATATCACCACTATTTTATTTATTTAGAGATGAGATAGAGATATTTATTAAGAGATGGCGCTAGTCGTCGTGTTCGTATCAGCTCTGTAATAATTTTTTGTTAAAAATAGTAAAATATAGTTTTAAAAACCTATTTAAGTGATCATTCAATTACTTTTTATCCAATTCATATCCACTATCGTTTGTGTATCGATACATGTAGTGAAATAAACAATAAACCAGTGTTAAACTCTTGAACGGAATGTACTGTGTTTACGTATAAAAAATGTTAAAAATACAAAAACATTACAAATATTAGTAAAAATATAAACATAACGCATAGAAAACAGTGCCATAAGTGTAAACATTACGTCTTTAAAGAGAAATACGAAAGTGAAAAATATGGTCTGTTATTTTAATTTTGAAAAAGTGACGCTTGTTTTACTTTTTGAAGTGACCAATCAGGAACATTGTAGACTATTATCTAAAAAGTGTGCTTATGAATGTTAATTTCGCCAATGTCAGTATGGAACATTGCGGTCTAGGGGCGTAATACCTGTCCTCTCATTTCAATCTACATTGGAGTCGGGTTCGATCCTATGCTACTGATATTTTTTTTGGAAGTTTATTTTTAAAGAATTTATGCCTATCGGTTACAAGTTCAAAGCGTACTAACAGTTAAATCTGTTTTGAGTGATCTACACAATTTTAACAATTTATTTGTGGAATATAAACGAACAAATATAGGAACAACAATGCCATGATATAAAAACTGATAATCTCTAATAATAACAAAGTTGGAAGCGTTATTAAGTGATTATGTGTTATAAAATAGATACAATAACATTTTAAAAGTGAATAAAAGTGAACTATGAACAAAAATAATAATAAGACTCGGTTCTTATTTACTACTGTGCAAATTACTACAGGCATTACTGATAACTTGATAAAGTGATAACATTCATTTTGTACTAAATATTTTGCAATATTATATTGTTTACAAAAATAGTAAAAATGGAAGATACCGAAGAAAATAATGTAACCATTAGGAAAAATGTCACTACTGCACATTTTGACGAATCTTTTGATACCTCATTTGGGTCGACGCAATCTTATATTGTAAAGAGCTTGCCAGATTTGTCTACAGAAGGTACGACGATAGAAGATCTTATGGACGAAATAAGAAACCTCAAGTCCCAGCTATCACTTTCTCAAAGTGAAAATGAAAGTCTATCAATAGAAAATCAATCTTTGAGGCAACAACTTAGCCAACAAAAAAATATGATGGCCACAGCTAAGTCTCTCTGTAAAGACGCACAGAAAACTGTTTGTTTAGCTAAGAAAAAGAACTCTAGACGTAAGAAGAAAAAGTGTGATAATACTATTTCTCTCAGTGATGAAGAACTTGCGCTATCAGTATCACTCAATGACAGCTCCAACACGCTGACAACAGATGGCGCTGCAAACATCTCAGAACAGACAATGCTAGAAGTGGCTCAGCATCCTTCTCAGATACTATGTGATCGCTCAACAGATGTCGCAGGTAGTCGATTACAAAAGGAGAATTGTCGGTCCATTTATATCTACGGAGGACAGCAGTGCAAAGGTTTGAATAAAAAAATAATTCGATCAAGACGAAATTCCGATTACGAACAATATAAACTATATTCTGAAATCAAACCCTTTGCTCCTACTCCAGAAATAATAAAATCTTGTAATGACGTAGTGGACTCAGCGGAAAATTATTTAATTTTAAGTTTAGGAGAAAACGATAAAAATCCTACTATGTTAACTATGGAAATAGCAGCACTTTTGAGTAAGTTTCAGCATATTAATATTTTAGTATTAAGTGTAGCACATAGCTCATATTTAAATGAGTGGAAATTAAATAATCATTTATTACAGATTTGTAATAACATAGAACGGTGTAAATTTGTATCTGTGTCACAAAATAATATGTCTAATAGGAGTATGTATGTAAATAATTTAGTAAAGCAAATTAACTTTATGATTGATTGTGATAATTATGCTAGCCAATATCTTACTATAAAGAAAGCATATCCGAATTTAAATAATGAGATAAAAGGTACTATCCCTTACTATTTTCCTAAAATAAGTAAGTCTAAGGACACAAAAAATATAGATAGTAAATTATGTGATAAAGCCTGTACTAAAGAGAATGATGACAACTCTTTACAATTTTTTCGTAACGAAAGATATAATTAAAAAAACATCTAATAGCCTTTCACATAAAACAAATAATGCTAAAAACACCACCACGTTATTACATCAGAATATAGCCGGATTATTAAACAAATTAGAACAAGTGGAAATAATTCTCGAAGAATTTAAAGGTAATAGAAACCCTATTAACATACTATGCTTCACTGAAACTTTTGTTCGCTCCGGTGACGAACCAAATATTAAAATACATAATTATAATTTAGTTTGCCATTTTTCTAGAAAAGCAGAAAAACGTGGAGGTGTTTGTATCTTATTACATAAATCTTTAGAATATAAATATATATCATACTGTGATAATGTGTCATGTGAAAAAATATTTGAATGCTGTGGTGTCGAAATACCTTCTTTAAAATGCATTATTATTTGTGTATATAGAGTGCCCCAATCAAACTTAGCTATATTTTTTGAAAAGTTAGAATTGCTTATGCATTAACTAGGCCTACATTTGAAAGATAATAAACGAATTATTATTACAGGGGACCTAAATATAAATACTTTAACAAATGATCATGCATCTTGCAGTCTAAAAGATTTTCTTTTAACGCATAATCTGGTGTCACATATTACTGAACCAACGCGGCAGCAAACTTGTATAGACCATATTATTAGCAATGTTAAGAATGCATCTGGTAATGTACACCCTCTTTATTTATCTGACCACAACACAGGCCAAAGTTTAACTTTTCCTAACTCATATGAAAAACCAAAACCTCTTTTTATGTTTATAAATAGGCGAGATTATTGCGAAGAAAATATATCCAAATTCCAAAACTGTCTATCTAGTTTAAGTTGGCAAGAAGTAGTTGATGAAACAGACTGTAATCGAGCGTTCAATTTATTCCATGAAACGTTTGTTATGTTTTATGACTTGTGCTTCCCTGTAAGAAAAATTAAAATTAAAACAAATATGGTAGCCCCAAACTGGTTGACTAAAGGAATAAAGATTTCAGCTATTACAAAAAGAAAATTAAGATTTATGTATTATAAGGATAAAAATGAAAATAGAAAATTTGATTATTTAAAGTACAATACATTATTTAAAAGATGCATTATAGACTCTAAAAGATACGTAAATAATAATCATATATTAAATTCTTCAAACAAGTGTAAAGCAACCTGGGACGTAATAGGAGATAAAACTGAAAATATTGTAAAATGTAACCATGAAATAAAACAGGTGCTTCATAACAATGAAATGGAAACAGATCCCTTAATTATTGCAAATCTATTCAACGATTATTTCATATCAAAAACCAATAAGGCTGTTAATTGTAAGCCAAACTACAAACTGATTAAGACTGTAGAATCAACCATTTTCATTAGCCCTTGCAATGAAGATGACATCATTAGAACTATACAATCGTTAAAAAATACAAATGCCGTTGGTTATGACTCAATATCAACAAAGATTTTAAAACTTTGTCATGTCGTTAATCTTTCCTTCTGGGAAGGAATTTTTCCGGATAAACTTAAATTCTCGGTTATAAAGCCTTTACATAAGAAAGAGGACAAAGAACAAATGAGTAACTACCGCCTTATTACAGTAATTCCAATTTTCTCGAAAATTTTTGAGAAGTTAATGCACACACGCCTTATAAGTTTTTTAAATAAACATGAAATTTTAATGGAGGAGCAAAATGGATTCCAAAAAAACAAGTCGACTACACTTGCTGCTTTTTCCTTAATGAAAAGTGTAACAGAGTCTTTAGATAAAAGAAAACAGGTTTCAGCGATACTATTCGATATGTCCAGCGCTTTTGATTTTGTTGATCACAATATTCTGCTACACAAATGTGAACTCTACGGAATTAGAGGAAACGCCCTGCAGTGGATCGAGAGTTATCTAAGTAATCGTAAACAATGTGTAGAAATAACTCGTGTCGACCCAAAATGTACATCTTCATCATATCTGTCAAACTACAAAGAAAATAAATTTGGTGTGCCACAAGGCAGTGTTTTAGGACCCCTATTATTTCTAATGTACATAAACGACATCCCAAATTCTACACAACATAAATGTACACTATTCGCCGACGATATTTCCGTAGTTGTTTGTCAAAATAATGATAATGCCGACTATATTGACACCTTAAATTCAACAACACAAGATATTATTAACTGGCTAGATGAAAATAATCTTACCGCTAATGTAAATAAAACAAAACTTATACAATTTCAAAATTATAATAACAAATCTAGCGACCTAAAAATAACTTGTTGTGGTCAAGAAATCGTATCCGTTAACGAAGTAAAATTTTTAGGCATAACTCTCGACAAACACTGCAACTGGAAAGCCCAAGTAAAAATAATTTGCAAAAGAGTTAATCGCTTTGTGTATGCTCTTAAAAAAATTAGGAAAATGGCAGGTGAAAAAACTGCTTTGATTGCATACCACGGATATGTTGGAGCCATATTAAGATATGGTCTACTATTATGGGGCAATTCAACGCATATTAGTAAGGTATTTATATCTCAAAAGAAATGCGTTAGGGCTATATGTGGCGCAGCCCCATTAGACACGTGCAGACCACTATTCAAGAAAATGAAACTACTAACCTTAGCATCAATGTACATTTACGAAATTTGTTTGTTTGTTAAAAAACACTCCCACATTTTTACAGAAACCAACCATAACAAAAAATATAATTTAAGGGATCCAAGAAAGCTACAAGTCCACATGATGTCGACAACGCTACATAAAAGGAACAGTAGTAGCATGTGTATACAAATATACAATAAAATACCAAAATCTATAAGAGAACTACCTTTTACGAAATTTATACATACATTAAAAAAATGGTTAATAGAAAAGTGTTTTTATTCAGTCGCTGAATTCTTTTCACACGAAGATAAATAATAATTATTGTTTTATATTATAAGGTGTAAATAATAATAAGATATGTAAAATGTTTCTAGTTTGTAATTTATTTTTTTATATTGTGTGTAAGTACCTACATGACATGTGTTAAATAATATGATAGTTAAATAATTAAAAAAAAAAAATAAAAAAGTGTGTTAATTTGTAAGTAGGTATGATTTTATAATAATAATATATAACTTAAAAAATAATGTCTATAGGTTAAGTATATTTTAAAATATTTTTGCATACCGTCCTTACGGTGAGACATGCTGTACTCTAGACTAACTTAACACCCTGTATATACCATGTTTTAAGCAAATAAATATTTCTATTTCTATTTCTATTTCTATTGTTTTTAACAGACTTGATTAAGGTTTATTTTATTAAAGACACAATAAATGCATCACAGTAAATATTCCGTTACTAATATTGGTGCGTAATAGATTTTTTGACATAAATTTGTCCGATAGATGTTAACTTTAATAATTACTTTTTCAAGAGACTTTCAATGATAGAATATGAGTTTGTAGTTAATTCCGTGATTATGTACATCATTATTTATTTATTTTCAAAACGGTGTCACCAGTGGCTTGTGGATAGAAAGTGGCCCCGTTCAAAAGTGATAGCATTCCACCAAATAAATAGGATGATGATGAATTAACGAAATAATAATATACCTCATATTTTGTAGCGAACGATTCAGCCTATTTTAATTGGCTTTTTAATGATAGATTTTAATGGAATAGTTTATAATTTATTTTTTCAAGCGTAATTTTTTTGAACGGTTGCTATATTTAGTAAAATTTTTGGCTTAAAAGTGTATACAATTTTGTGTGATTCGTATGTCGTATGGATGTATCGATGTTTTTACGCGGTGTAAATGCCAATTTTATACATGTAGCTGTGTATATAGTGTACAGGGGAAAGTAAATGTCTTGTAGAAATAGTTACCATATCATTTAAATAGCTAAAGGAAGTAGGAAATAAATAGCTTACATTACATTACATTAAATAACAATAGTTAATAATAACTTATAAAGCCGAGATTCTGTTTGATAATATATAACTCAACACGCCGTGATATGTTAAGTTACTAACCCAAATAATACTTTTAGTTGTATGCCATGTTTGTAGCAAATAAATGTTTTAATCTTTGAATGATCTGACTACCCAATGCCGTATTAAAACTTATTTGTTTCAAATGGGTATAAAAACATCACGTAATTGAGAAAGATTTAAATCTCACACGCTCACATTACAACAGTACAAAACCAAGTCAATTCATTTTCAACCCTATGTATATAGTAACTACGTACATTATAGCTGCATACATTTACTGCCCCGTACCATAGGATGTCCATTTAGCATAATGCCGGGATCGCCCGCGGTTCTAATGTTTTATACTTATTCTAGTGCGAGTAGATCTGTATTAAAATCGACTGAAGTTAAGGAGACGGCACACTTGTGGTGTTTAATCTGTTCTGGTATATATATTTTCACGGGCTAAATTGAATATGAAAATGCCTTTGCTGATACTTCAATGTTCACTCCGAAACGATTTGGATTAAGTTACGATGTGACGATTGTTTCAAAATATTACTTATTATGTTGTATAAGCCATATTTTATAAATTGTCTGTTTTGTCGCTTAAACCTTTGATTTTTCACCCCTCGTAACTGTATCGATATTTTTTAGGCTAGGAAAGATTTTTGTATAAAAAATAATGGTCGACTTATCCTATTTTACACGTCACAAGCTACTTCAATAAAATAAAATCTAAAATAAATGTTATAAAAACCCGCAAGTGTACCATCTCCTTAAAACGTAATGTGACACGATATGCGATAGTGTGAATCTCACTTTAGAATAGACCATTATGTGAACAGGTTCTACTTTTATATTTATTATTATTTTATTTAAAAGGTTCTATGTAGTGCCAATCGGTGTTATTACGTAAAGGAAACTAATACTAAAAAGTCTTAAACACGATAATATACAAACAAAAAGTATATAGTAAAGACTTACAGAAGTCTTTACTATATACTTTTTGTTTGTAGTTGTTGTCGTTGTGTTTGTAGCTCAGCCAACAGATGTTGCTCTTATGGCTGACATCAGCCGCTCTTATTGGTCGCGAATAGTAACATTATGATTATTATTCATAAACTATATCGTTCAAACATTAATTGCGAGGGAATGAGGGAATACATACCGCGATAGCTGAGTGGGAGACCGTATAACTGCGATGTCAAACGTCTCGGGTTCGAACCCACGGCACACACCTCTGTCAATAAATCGTTAAGATTAGTCTTTTCAAAGATTTTTTTTTTTTTACGGGATATAATCCCACCCACACGCCCACCACTGTGACTCCTGTGACGCCAGGATCTACAGCGGTAACCAACTGAAAGGCACCGTGCATGACACACGGGCAATCCCAGGGAGAGTTAAAATTGTCTTGGATCCCGCAACGAATTTAATCAGAAGTATATAGTTGGAGTTGGAAAGTATGTATCTTTACTTCCCTCCAGAGCAAAGCGGGAGACTGAGCAATGCCAAATATAGACAAAGTGTCTATATGGAAAGAGTGTAGACACCACGGATAGTGACAAAATTATGGGGCCTAAATTTGATTGCTGTAATAGGTATGGCAGAAACGGCTAAATGCACGGAAATTTATTCTGCTCGATACAAGATCCTCATAGTATACCACTCCAGATGTCAATTGTAAGCTATTTAACATAACATTACGTTCGTTGTGCCAAAGACTACACTCCCAGATGATATGGTGGGCGGTTTGTTCGTGCTCAGATGTAGAACATGTACAGAATGGAGAATCGATTAGCTTAAACGAAAATAGTTTGCTCTTAAAATTGCCATGCCATGACCCGTCAGGAATTGAGCCACACAGTGATTTACCTCTAGCCATGGTTTCGCAAGTCTGTCGCGAATGGATGGAAAGAAATGATAGAGGTGGCGGCCCTTAGGTGATGTGTCCCAGCGTTGCTGCCATTCGTCTATGAGGTGGTTATAGACATCCGTTGGATTATTAAATAGTCTTGTGATCTTTGTGCGGTCACGAGGTCCTAGAAAGCTGTTATTGAGATCATCGCGCGTAGAATAATACATTGCCGCGCGTCTCTGGACCTCGAGATCGACCGGAAGTACACCTGCCAGTACCGGTAAAGCTTCGGTGCTAACTGTCCTATAAGCCTTGCACAAGAATATCAATGCGAGACGTTAACTTTGAAGCATTTTGCGGCGTACAGCACCGACAGTGGCCCTGTCAGCCCATACGGGCGCACCATAACACATAGAACCAAGATAAGTAGCACTGTAAATGATTCTTAAGGTTTAAAAAGAAAGTCCCCATGTCGCAGTCGATATCCTTGTCAAGGCGTAAAAACTATTCTTAGACTTTTCCCCTACAGCTCTAATATGTTCTACAAACGAAAAGTTTCTTTCAAGAACTATGCCTAAGTAACAAACAGAATCTTTATTTTTAATAGTTACGTTATCAAATTTAATACGAGGAGGTGTTTTTAGATTACCTTTTAAAAGTAGTTGAAAAGTTTTCTGTGGCGCAAAGCATAAGCGATTTCTTTCCCCCCATTTCAAAATTAAATTTAGACAAGTGTTAGCTAAACGTTCAAGTCCTACTCTAGTGTTAGATTGTAACAGTAAAAGGCCGTCATCGGCATATCCCGTCAGCGAGCAGCCCAAAGATATGTGTGTCTTTATCATGTAAATTGTCGCGGTAAAGGAAAACATCGTGAGGAAACTTGTATGCCTGAGACTTCCTAAAAAGTGCCCGAGCCAGCGTGGTAGACTATGGCCTAGCCCTTCTCATCATGAGAAGAGGCCCGAGCACAGCAATGGAACATGTATTAGATACAGGGCTGCTATTATTATATAACTATATAAGACAGAAATCAACTTTTCTTTACGTAACAACACCGAATATATTTTACAATATTTTTCTCATATTATAATTGTGCTCAGTTTTGCAAAGTAATTAATATCTGAAGTCTTTAGGGTTATAAAACTAATGGACTGAATTATATTTAAGATCGTCATCGAAATCGTTCATCAAGAAACAGTGTGCTGTAATTTTATACCTTATGGACTAGTTACACTGAAAACAGCCCGCTTTTAATTTAAGTTTTATAATGTGTTAAAAACTAGAATTTTGGTCTGATTTCAATTCTGTGGGCATTTTAATACACTAGAAACACTATTTAGATGTAAATACGGTTTATTTTTGTGTATTTTTGCCTACCCATATCAGAGTTTCGTGTTCAATTATAACGCAAATACAGATGTATTAAAAGTATAGTATCTTTGTTCATTCTAGCAAAATAATAAATTAAAACATACACGTACTATATGACGTATTATACCTCAGGACACGACTATTAACAAAAAGAGAATGAATTTTCAGTTGTAATTACGAACTTTAATCGTTTATATAAATAGACTTACAAAAAAATATATAATTGCACTAACAGTATTTTATAGAAGTTTTTATCAAACATCTTGTATTTTCTTTTTACTGCTTGATCAACACGGAACTCTGAGTATGAAAATGATTTTAATCGTTTAGCTTTGATAGATTTCTTTTATTTCATATTAATTATTCAAAGATTTTTGTTACCAGCGCTTTTTTTAACTTTATTTGCTGTGTTTGATGCCATAAGGAAGGTTTTATATTCAAATTAAAATCTAGATTTATTATATAATCAAACCAATTAAAATAAAAAGCAATTTATTTTTCACTTTCAGATTTTCTTTTCAAGTATTTTTTTCTTTTTTTTTGTGAAAACAAAACCTTCTTTATTGCAAAAATGCAAACGCAACAGACGGGCTAATTGTAAATCAGCTACAAACAAACGGCAACTAAATAGAGGTAGTTTTATAAATGTAGAGTAAACCATAGAAACTAAATGACCGTTAATAATGTAATTTTGACCAATTCGCTTCCAAGGCCGATCTCCGTGTGGACAGGACAACGCTTAGAAAAAAATAGGTAGTATTTTATAATCGCGACTGAATATCAAAAGGTTAGAATACAAAAACACAATTTTGAGGTAGGTTCTGGTCGTTATTGGCCCCTCAAGCAGTCCTCTAAATTGTGATAATGCATTGGCCCTAGTCTACGAAAGACCCGTCATTCATGCTCCCTAGGTGTGATCTTAGGCGTGTGGGCGCGCTGGCTGCAGGCACGTCACACGGCGTCGCGTGTTGCTGCCGTGTAACGTTTTTGCAGCCAGCGCGCCCACACGTCCGACGATCGCGCACGCCTAATGTGGGTTCAGCGCAAGCATTATTAAAATCACAAACTTAAATTATAACTTTCTTAAATTGAGAACGTTTATTGGTTGGCCAGTGAAAGCATAAAGTTAATATTTGATTATGACTTTGATGATTTTCTAAGCCTTGACCGTACGCGATTGTAGCCCTTATCAATGCGCATACACAGTAACAATGCATAGTAAATGTATACAAATAAAGGCTAAAATCGCATGTCCCGTAGACAGCTATTTAGTGATAAAATTATAAAATAAAACCAACATTTTCAATTGCACTTTTTGCGTAACACTTACTTGTTGACATAATTATGTATAGACTATAATAATGTATATTTTACATTTATATCAACAATTAGTTTATATTTTACAATTAAAATAATAAGTTGTAATTTATTTTGTAAGTATTTATTGTATTTTACGATCGGTTGTTTATTTCTTTCGAAGTGTTTTTGACGAGTCCGTTTTTTTGTTATTTTGGCCTAACCTGAATTAACCAATTGAGGCCTAAATTGGATTATTTGTGTAATATATATTTTGTATGTGTTTAGATGATTTTTGTTTGATGATGCGAGAATAAACTTGTATTACTGATTATTTATTTTATTTATTACTTATGATCTCCTATTTTTTATTGATCACGTTTGCATGGAAGTCATCAACATGACCTTGCGCAAACATGCCAGAGGCACTGCAGAAACGCGAAAAAGCGCAACATCATGTAGCTGTTATTACACTGGTCTCTTAGGGCGCTGATGGCCCACAGCGTAAAATTGGTCCACAAGCTGCAAGAATAGAAAACCTAACTATTGTTATTAATAAATACCGTAATGACAAAAAAAACTTTATTAAATAAAACATAACAAACAAAAAAATCAATAAAATAATGGTGCAAAATAAACTTTTCCTTATTTCACTAAAATACCAATGTTGTTACTACTTCGATAACAGAAACTCTTCCGTCTTCACGTTCAAGGCTTTTAATATAGCTTCTGTCTCGAAAGGCACCGCTGAAAAAAAAGACAAACAGATTTCATATTTACGAGGTTTTTTATATAGTCTCCCCGAGGAGCAGTTTATTGTGCTCTGCTATTTTATACAGAGTTTTCGAAATTACAAAATTATGACTAAAATGTTTCTTAATTTATTCGGTTATTTATGCATGTGTGATATATATTGTGTGTGTCAATGTGTAAGTGTACAGTGTTGCATGTGGCATGTGGTGAATTTTAGGTGTTGTTGAATTTCTAGAGCGTGTCTACTATGTGTGTGAGTAAAGAAAGTTTACGCTTGTCCACCTCATGGTCATAATTGCGTAGCACCGCTCTCGGAATGGAATGGAATGGAAAGTGGACTCATTTTTCCGCACTTAGACTCTCATTTGGTCCATTGTGCGTGGAGAGTCCTGGCTAACATAGCCAGCCTAACTCCGCCCAGAAGCTCAGAAGTTTCCTGGGGACTTCACAGGCTTCGCGGAGTGACCTCACTGTTCCGAGGATTTGTTCCCGTTGAGAAGCAACGGCCCTACATTCCAGGACTACGTGGGAGACCGTTTCTTCGGCGTCAAGACATCCTCGACAGAGAGGACTGTCAGTGATTTTTATGGTGTATAGGTGTTTGTTCAAGGGACAGTGACCCGTTATTGACCCTATCATTATTTTTAGATTTGTTCTGTTTAGTCTTAGGAGGTTTTTTGTGAGTCGATGATTCGCTTGCGGTATTGCAAGTTTGGCTTGCCGACACTCAGCGATCTCTGACCATCGTTGGTTTTGGGTCTCTATCGATCTTTGGCGGATCCAGGTCCGGTATTGCGTGAAGGGGATTGGAAGAAGAGGTTGCGGGCCTTGTACTGTCGTATCTGAACCCCTTCTCGCTAGTTCGTCTGCAATGTCGTTACCAAGAGATCCACTGTGCCCTTTGATCCATTGCAGGGTGACCTGATTCCTGGAGCAAATTTTTTCTAGGGCATCGTGACATTCTATGATTAGTTTGTTGTTGGTTTTATTTTTAAGAAGAGCTTTGAGAACTGCTGCACTATCAGAAATGAGTCTGATGCCTATTCCCTCCACTTGCCGTTTGTGAATGGCTTTTGCGGCGAGTGTTAGTGCAACACATTCACATTGAAATATTGAGCTGTGATTACCCAGCGGAATGTGGATGTTTATATTGAGGTCAAAGGAGTGTACGCCAGCTCCTGAACCACTATCCGTTTTGGAACCATCTGTGTATACGCGTACTTCGGTGGCTCCTGATTGATCCTTTGCCTCCTCAATTAATTCTATATTGTAATTTTTGTTGAAGTTGTATACAGGAAGAGTCCTATCACATGGAGCAGCAATGAGTGGTTGTATCTCGATTGCCTGGTTCAAGATGTTCGTGTGTGGACTCGTGTGGTTTTTTCCCCATAGACCTAGGTGCATGAGCCGAACAGCAGCTATTGCTGCTTCTTGCTGTATGTAGAGGTCTAGGGGTAATATTTGTAGGGCCATCTCGATCGCTGTCGTGGTGCTAGCAAATCAAATCAAATCAAATCATTTATTTCCATGGGCCCCAAGGGGCGCTTGAACACGTCAAAACAAACATCAAAACAAAAAAAATATAAAATTAAAATAAAACTTAGCTAACTAAATTATAATACTTATTGTAATAAAATGATTTGACACCGGAGCTTAGATTGACTTTAATTCAACTTAGAGAATTGAATTAAAATCAATCCAAGTACCAGCTCCGATGGGTATTGCATCATGAGAAGAGCTGGTGAGAAACTCATGTGCACCATCTTTTCAAATAATTCATACAATATTTGTTTGTTTTTTGACAATAATTTCTATGTGTAAGTTATAGCAACCAAAACAACATTATAGCTAAATATGGTTAGGTATAAAGAGAAAATGCAATTAAATTATTGTAAATAAATCCATAGTATTTAGGGTTGCAATATCTTACACTTCAAGCAGAAAATAAAGGAGTAAAAACAATGTGTGTATACTACTGTATATGGGTTTCAGAACAAACAAAAAAAAATATTTATAATACTAATAACAAAAACTATTTATACTACAAAAATATAAAAATTAAAAAAATGTACACACAGATTGTCTTTACTTAACAATATTTGAAATAACATGAAATGAGGTTATAGGTACAAATCAAATTTAGTGAGTGTGAATTTTCATTAATCATCATATTAAATAATAAAAATAATGTATCAATTGATATTCATTATAATGTCAAAAGTTGAAACTTAAGTCAATAATATGATAATTTAGGATGTCAAAAATAAATTATGTCAATCTCAATATAGAATATAATATGTCAAAATAATCATATTCAATCATAATTATAAATAGGATAAAACAATGTCTAACTTGGCAATTCATTTGAAATATAATAACCATAATAATTGTAAATAATAAATACATTAGATAAATAAATATCATTTCCAAGGCGTAGTGTCGGTTAAGAAATCGTTTATTTTATAATAGCCCCTTTCCATGAGACGATTCTTAACGATACTCTTAAACTTTAGTAGGGGCAAGTTCAAGATTTCGACAGGAATTTTGTTATAAAAACGCACTCCAAGTCCCTCAAATGAGTTGTGGACTTTGTTTAAGCGATAATATTGGCCTACCAATTTATGCTTATTCCTCGTGTTCAATGAATGAACATCGCTTTTCTTGGTATATGTTCCTATGTTTTTTCGTATAAACATAATATTAGTAAATATATATTGCGATGCTACTGTTAAAATACCTATTTCCTTAAATCGTTCTTTCAGAGAATCTCGAGCTTTGAGTTTGTAAATCGCACGAATTGCCCGTTTTTGCATTACAAAAATGTTTTGAATATCAGCTGCCTTGCTCCATAGCAGAATACCGTAGGACATGACACTGTGAAAATAACTAAAATAAACTAGTCGCGCAGTTTCAATATCAGTTAACTGACGAACTTTCCAAACAGCGAACGCCGCGGAGCTGAGTTTCCCTGCTAGACACGATATATGGGCGCCCCACTGAAGCTTATGATCCAAGGTTATTCCTAAAAACATAGTTGATTCTACAAGACTAATGATTTCGTTATTTAGTATTATACTCATGTTCTGTTTCTTGACATTAGGCAAAGTGAACTTTATACATTTAGTTTTATTCGAGTTCAATAATAAATTGTTGCTAGTAAACCAGTCTTGGACTAGTGCAAGTGACCTGTTAATATCATAAATACTATCCTGATTACGATTAACTTTAAAAATAAGCGAAGTATCATCTGCAAAAAGTACTATATCACAAAAATTTTGCACATAGAATGGTAAATCGTTAATGTACACTAAAAAGAGAAACGGACCGAGAATTGAGCCCTGTGGCACGCCCATTGAGACAGGTAATCCGGAGGACCTAATTCCATTTATATCAACTCGTTGAACTCTGTCACCAAGGTAAGAGGCAACCAGATCAAGTGCAATATCCCTGACTCCATAGTGCCTGAGTTTTCGCAAAAGCGTTTGATGTTCAACGCAGTCAAATGCTTTGGATAAGTCACAGAAAACGCCAATTGCATCTTGCGCGTTTTCCCAGGCATTAAATATATGTTTTATAAGTGTAGAACCTGCATCTATGGTTGAGCGACCCTTTGTGAAACCATACTGCTCTTTGTGAAATAAATTATTAATATTTTGGCAGCTTCTTAGTTTTGATATAGCGGTTGCTAGGATTGTCCTAGGCCACCATACTAGAGCACCGTAGGTCAGCATCGGTCTTACTACGGCTGTGTACAGCCATAACGTAATTTTTGGCGATGGTCCCCAGTTTATGCCTATCATTTTCTTGCATTGGTAAAAAGCAATCGTGCTTTTGTTTATTTTGTGCTCGAGGTGCTTATTCCAGAGTAATTTGCAGTCTAGTATTACTCCCAAATACTTGACTTCCTCTTTGAGCTTAAGTTCGGTATTGAAGAGCCTCGGTAACCTGTGTGGACCAGGTATTCTTCTGTTAGTGAAAAGGATGAGTTCTGTTTTGGTTGGATTAACCGAGAGTTCATGTACCGAGCACCATCTTTCGATTAATTTGAAGGCTTTTCTCATCAAATCGCAGAGGATGCCCTCAAATTGGCCTGATATTAATATTGCTAAGCACCGCTCTCATAGCGCGGTGTATACAACCTTATTGCACAAATACACTTCACAGGAATATTTTAAAAAGTAAGCATGCAGAATCTTTTCTGATGGTACCTACATATTCTGAGTGTTGTTTACTATTTTTTTTTGTATCAAGTTTCAGCGACCTACCAAAGTGAAATATTGCAAATTGAGGATTCTGGAATATGTACATCATAGAGCTATCTGAGCTTTGACAACAGAGAGGGAGCAGTGAAAAGTTATAAAACAACACTTACGGATATATAGCCACTCAGAAATGTCATAGCCGGAGTCTTTCCTGGACTCCATGATGCACGATCTCAGAGCATGTGTGATGCCGTGCGCCGTGCACATGCCCATCTCTCCACAAGCTGAAAAAACATAGCGAGGTCAAATGCTAGATCATTTGGTACTATAATTAGAGATGACGCAGCAAGAATCGCCTAAAAAAATGAATTTTTAGCAATATGTACACTATGTTTTCCAGAACTATACATCAAGATTTTCATTTTAGCAGTCTGAGCAATGAAAAAGATACAGCGGCGGCCTCTCAAAGTTTATAAATGGTGCAAAATTTCCATCCATCATCGTATCGTCACTGTCTTATGCTTGCATCCAAAGTCTTGCTACCCGTCTATCTCGTTATAAGCAACGAGATAGACGGGTAGAAAAGAAAGAAAGACGAGGAATCGATACTTATAACTTGCATTGTTTTTGAATATGGCCATTTCCAAAATGCTCCAATTTTAGACAGGGTCGAAGTTGGCATGAAGGGTCTGAATGGAATCCCACAAAGGACCCGAGGCTCCACAGTGTCCTCCGCCGGATATATTAGATACAAACGCATGTAGGTAAGATAGATAAAGTACTCACACTTAGCCCCCAGCACGCCAAACTGATTCTTGCTATTATACCTCAGTTTGACATTATACTCAATGGGTATATCTAGGCACAACGGTACGTGGTAGTTCAGGGAGCGATTTGATAGCAACTTCCCGGTGTCCGTATCGTAGTGTAGCTTCTCGCAGGTGAAGTAACCAATGCCTTGGATGTAGGCTCCTTCCACCTATAGATAAAGATAAATTATTAAAATAATCAGAAAAATATTTTAAGCTTTAGATTGTTACGGCCAACTTTTCATCCAACAATGCAATCGTTGTGAAAGTTTGTCAATTATTACCTAAATTACTCACCTGACCAACATCTAGCTTCGGATTAGCGCTGATCCCTACATCCTCCAAGATATCAGTTCTCAAAATCTGGAACCTTCCAGTCAGTACATCCAACTGGACTTCAACTATCGACACGGCAAACGCACTGTATCCTTTGTGAGCCGGATCAGTATCCTTCATCATGAACAGAGACGTCAAATTAACTTGAGCCTCGCCAGCTAACTTTATTATTTCTCGCCAAGTAGCATTCGGATTCTCTTCTCTTATCGGAGCTAAATTGGCCTTAAGTGATTCACAAGCTTTGATGGCAGCATAAGAGCAGCTCTCCGTCGTAATATCGGATCCGGAGAAAACGTTATTCGAAGAGACGAACGAGTAAGCCGAAATAATTTTGACAGACTCCACTGGGACACCCAGCTCATAAGCAACGACTTGAGCCACTTTGGTATTTACGCCTTGCCCCATTTCGATTCCTCCAATGGAAACGGTCACCGTTCCATCGCCTCTGTAGATAGAAACTAGAGCAGAAAAATTCCCATAATACTGAATAGGGAAACGCATTACATTGACAGAGATAGCTTTCTTCATCCATCTGTTAGCTTTATTGAAGTTTTTAATATCTTGGAGTCTTTTGGCGTGGTTGACGTCTTCTTTCAAGGATTTGACCATTTCTGGCAGGTCATTGTCGGTAGTTACCATGTTGGTTTCTCGGACTTCGGACACATCTTTACCAACGGCAAAAGCAATATGAGACATGATGTGTTCAATGCTAGATATGCCCTCATTGGTGCCTAAAATAAATAGCTACATTAATTAAATGATATCATACAGCAAACCACACATCATACACAATAAGAATAATTAGCAGATCTATAATTCGCCCATTATACACAAATTAAAATTCTACAGAAGATTGTGAAATGAGTCGACACCTCATAAATTCAAATGTGTGTGTGTGTGTGTGTGTCTGAAAGTGAAGACTGAAGAGTCAATCCGCTTTATACCTGTCTGTCGCTGACGATGGTGGCCTCTATAAAATATCTCGGAGTACTCGTCGACGAGAAACTGGACTGGACCACTCAGTTAGAATCACTAACATCTCGCACCAGAAGACTCATATATCTATTTAAACACCTAAGATTTTAAGCTAATAAAGATACACTCCGAATGGCATACTTGGCTCTGTGTGAATCAGTTTTGACGTATTGTATTCCTGCATGGGGGGGAACTCATAAAACTGAGCTACTAAAGCTAGAAAGAGCTCAAAGGGCTGTGCTGAAATTGATACAATTTAAACCACGTGACTACCCTACACATAAACTATATTCTTAAAGCAATGTCCTAACCGTTCGAAAATTGTACATCTTGAAATCCATTCTTCGCAAGCATTCTACGATCTCATTCAATAAACAGCTTGCCAGTCAGCGGCGACGTGGCTTTCTCGTATGTCCATCCGCCCCTTGCAGGACTGCTTTCGCCAAGCGACAGTATAATGGCTTAAGTGCTAGACTTTATGATAAAGCCCACAAAAAGTTAAACATCTACTCCCTGACTAAATGTGAAGTAAAACGTAAACTGAATTCCTGGCTGCTCACATTAACGTATGGTGACACCGAGGACATTCTAAGCACTGCACAGTAGAATGAGATAGGCTCCCACATACTACATACACACACACACATACACACATACACACTCACACACACACACACACACACACACACACACACACACACACGCACACACACACAAACACACACACATATATTACTCACAGACGCACAAACATAAACCCATAAACACACATTCATACTTTTAATTTTTACCATTAAAGTATAAAATATGTAATAAGAAAAATACAAGTAGTAATTGTTCGCCATACAAGTAATATTTGTTGTAACCGTAATAAGACATCAAAAATGGATACCCTTTCCTAAGATACAGACAGGTTTCCTGCCTAGTTTAGGAAAGGGAGTCCTATGACTCCTTTTATTAAAGCTGTAAGTAGTGTATAATTGGGCTATCTGGATCACAGGAGATCCAGACAGCCCAATTTTAAGTTCTCGAGAAGTGGTTTTGAGTTTTTGAGAACTGATTTTTGTTCTCTCAATAACTTAATCTATTCATAAATTTTTATTTTTGATTTCTCTATAACTGGATCATTCAATTTTTTTTGTCTCGATCATTTTAATAATGATGAACTCGAGAAAAGATATTTGTTTCTTAAGAACTGATTTTTGGACTACTTAAAACAAACTTATTTGTATCGATCATTCAACAACTAAAAAACGACTACTGTTACTAGTTGAAAATTAAATCAAGGTTTTTGAGAACAGATTTTTGTTTCTCAATAACTTAATCTATTTATAGACTTTTAGTTTTGATTTCTCTATAACTGCAGCAATTATTTTTTTTTTGTCTCGATCATTTAATAATGATGAACTCGAGAAAAGATATTTGTTTTTTAAGGTCTGACTTATTTTTTCTTTCTTTAACTAAATCATTCTTACCTAAAGTATTAGGTACTTATGAGAGTATATATTTGAATTGTTAATAGCAGTTTTGATTTTGGTCTCGATATATTGATGTAGTTATCTGAATTATTGATAGCTGTTATGATACTGCTATTGGTATCCTGATGTAGATATATGAATTATTGATAGCAGTTATGATACTGGTCTTGGTATACTGATGTAGTTATCTGAATTATTGACAGCAGTTATGATATCCGTCTCGGTATACTGATGTAGTTATCTGAATTATTGATAGCAGTTATGATACTGGTTTCGGTATACAGATGTAGATATATGAATGTCCACAACTGAAGTATTTTACAAACGATGCAATCGGTTATTCATCAGTCTTGTGCATTTAGTTATAATGTTCGTAGGAATGTTGGCAACAGTATTACTTGTTATCTAAATAAATTTGTTCTATATAATCTCTTCCTTTCACGGAATTCAAATACAAGCATTTAGGGAAGAGTGCTGCATGTTGTCTCCATGGATCTTTATGAATTTCCCAATCTTCAATAACACCTCCACATGAAAAACACGCTGCTCGATCATTTATACCATTACCACAATAAAAGAATCCCGCATCGGCCATTTCCCACACAACTGCTGCCCTTAAATTAACTGTTGACCAATAATGCCTGAATGAATATAACCTAATTTTATATGTGTCATATATGAAATAGCGAGGATTGTAATTTTGTAACATTTTATTTTATTGGTGTTCTAGTTAGTTATTGCACTATAAAATAATCCAAATAACTAGTACAATGATGGTGTTGAGATGAGATGAGTGTTGAGGGAATACTAACAAGTATAATAAGAAAAACGTCTATTTATTTATTTAAAAGTTTATTATCAAAGCACCAATTTCTTAAACATAGAACATTTTTCAAAGCACATATTGATTTATGTTGAATACAGTTATATATATCTTCAGAATATTTGTACTGATCCCACAAACTATAAAAATTAGGACAATTCTTATCTTCTAAGTTAACAACCTTATTATTATTTAAAATATTTTTTAACCATAATACTTTTTCACTTCCCTTAGTATAAATAAATTTATCTTTTAAATATTCTAAATATTTCCAATGGTTTCTGTAAGGAATGAACCCACTATTCCAGTATATTTTTTTGTTTCGTTCGATCCATCTTACTTGTCGTTTTTCTGACTCAGTCAAATCACGGAAGGGAAATGGTGCTTCTATTAAGAACACTTGTAATTTTTTATCACACCATATAGCAATTTCTTTTAAGATAAATTCGTTTGCTTCTGTCTTAAAGCCTTGAACGTCTACAATAGCAGTCATGATAACCTGCGCACTATGTTACTTAGAGGTTTGTATTCCACAAGTCGATCGTTTATAATCAAACAATATGCTGCAGTGTTATCTGGTATTGGTTTTGACGATTCAATTTCTATTCTAACGTCTACTGGGCCTGTTTTTAAATTATCGTTTTGCCTTGAACAATCCAAGATGAACAGGGGAGCCTTTTCTTTAAAGTCTTTTAAATTAAGCAAGGGATCTGCTGGATAGTTGTAATATGACTGACGAAATTTTACATACATTTCGTATAATATACTATATTTGTTCTCAGAAAACTTCAGATTTAAAGGTTCATATGGATAGTATTGTGAATTTAAAAAAAGAGTTACGTTTGTGATATTGCAATGATCAAATAATGAGCTGTCTCTTAGTTTATTACTTTTTCTATTAGTTTGTAGACAGAGGATTACATATCTAGGCTTTTCTATTTGTGACGCTGTTTTAACTGACCATGAATGCTTTGTAGTTTGAGGCAGTAAAGGGTATTCATACAAATCCCAATTTCTAAATGCCATTTGTATAGGTTTATCTTTTTCTAAATGTTTCAATAATGTCAGTCGTTCCCGATCTGATACTTTTATGTGAGGAACTCTCCATTGTATTCTTTCTATAGATATTTGGAAATGTGCAATATCATCGGTAAGTATAACGCTATTTAAATTAGAGTTACTTCTACTCAATATAAGTTCATGTTTACAATTTATTACAATTTTATTATAATCCTCCGCAAACCCTAAAACCTTATTTAATGGTATGACAGCACAAAAATTACCATCATTTGCAAATCTATTATAATCCCAACCCCACAGGGCAGCTACTTTACTTTCAGCATCATTTAACGAAACGTACGACTTTATTGTCGAAGTAATGCCTGCATTTTTTATGCGGTCTATTTCAATACCATTTATTTCATATCTGATGTCTTGAAATAAGAACATAGTAGGATTATTGCTAAACAAAACAGTTTTTTCAAGTGGTTTTCCATCTTTGTTGAAGAGCTGTGCTCGACCTTCGACGTAAATTGAACTGGCTGATGGTAGCACATATATATCCTGTTGATGGATTGGAATTCTGATTTCATCGTTTTCTCTAAAACAGTTATTGTAGGGATTGTAGGAATGGACTTCATAACTTTCAATCGAAGTATCGAAGTGTGGTAAGTCATTGATTTGAAGTATATTCATATTGTAAAACCTAGAGCCTTAAGGAAATCTTTGTTCGTTTTAGTTAAGTTTTTCACCTTTTTCTTACGTCTATGCACCGTAGTAGTTGTAGACGAAATAAGACGTTTTATTGTGACTGGCAGATTTATATTATTATATAATATCATTTTAATTTTCTTAAATGAAGACGTAGTTGAATATGTTCTATAAATTCAATTGAATGTCCAGACTGATCAACAATTTTAATAGATATAGATGAAATTATATTTTTATTCACTGGGAAGTAAATTATATTCGTAGGTATTTCTATGTATTGTTGGCCGGTTTTAGTTTTAGATACAAATTCATGAATTATGTGAGTTGGTGATCCGTTAACGTAAGAACCGTATATTAAATCACATTCGATTCTAAATATAGGCAAAGTATTATTAAAATGTAGTTTTGGTGTCGCGTTTAACATAGAAAAGTATAGCAACCCACATTCATATTTTTCAGATAAAGTTAAAGGCGGGTGAAAATACGTTTCTATTTCTGATTTTTTTCCAGAGATGGTTACTGTTATAGACATATTTGTATACTGATTACTTTTGAATAAATCCGGTTAATTTATTCCATGCTTATGCCAAAACTTTCTTAAAAAGTTTAAGCATAGATGTCCGCAATTGTAAGGATGATTGCCTTGTATATTTTCATAATTATAATGGACATGAAGACCTAAATATTTTATGAATTCCTTTGCAGGTTTAAGATTTCCATAACTGTCAAAATATTCAATATAAGCATTACATTTTGCATAGGCTACCCAATGAGAACCGGGATTTCTAGAACTATCTAAATTAATAACTCCACATTCTTTTTGAAAGGGATATTTAGGTAGCTCATCTCTCATAAAGACACCTCTAAAATAGGGAATACTCTTTCCATATTTCAAAATGTCATAATTAGTTAAAGCTCGTTTGGGTAGCCGATAATCTAGTTTTTTTCTTTTGTTATAAAAATACCAAGTCCATTTTTATGTGGTTTTAGATGAAGTCCTTTTCCAATACAAAGAGCCTCCATTTTTTCATTATGTCTCTTCGATTCGTCATATATCTTTTTAGCCATTTTGTATTCATTAACAGTTTTAGCAATACCAGCAGCTCCGCCCGTTAAAGCTCCTACCGCTGATAATCCAGCGAAAATAGGAATCAAAGGTAAAAATCCCCCAGTTTTTGGTATAGGAATAACACGAGGTATTTGAATAGATGTCTTATCAGCTAACTCCCTAGCCGCAGCCATAGCTACCTCTATTGCTGCATTCTTACATTTTGGTTTTAGTTTTTTCATATGTTTTTTCGTTAAAGTAATTACATGTTTAAATTTCTTTTTAAGACCTTTTCCAGACGCTTTTTTGGAAGATTCTTTACTATGAGTTTTTAGACCAGAACCAGTTTTAATTTTTGCTAACATAGTATTTTTTACTATACTTGCTGCAATTTTTTCTCCTATACTCGAATCAGCAGCAACCGCTCGTTTCTTTGCCATTTCGAACAAAACTAAATCAGCTTTGCGTCGATCCTTTAAGTTCGATGACTTGTAATAAGCAATGTCGTGATCTTTACAGTAATCGTCTAATTTATTTATACCCTTATCTCTACGAGCAAGTCTCTTGATTAATTTCGTACCAGGACCACAGTAATTGTAACCTGGCAAATGTAATTCCAATGGTAAGTGATTTATTAACCAATTGAGAAGACTACTCTCTCCAGTGCACATGTTAGGACTAACCATTACAATATAGAACAGCTATTAAATATATCTTAATAAAATTAGTAAGTGTAACAAGTGAGATAAGTATTTATTACTTACAACACATTCGACTTATCAATCCAACAATTTTCAATAGAAGGTAGACCTAGCCATTTTACAAAAACCTTATTTCCTTTCTTTTTAAGGATTTTTTCTACTAGATATACATTAGGATGTTTGGTCTTCTGAAGTTCTTGTTCATAAAATGCTCCTAAAATTGGCTGTCCTCTTATCGTATCTTCAATTAAGTAAGTGATAGGAGTTGTATTCTGTTTGCATCTAATTTTAAAAATTTCTGTTGACCAGTTCGGAGTAAAGCCTTTTTCGAAAATTCCTTTGTACTTACTGATACGAACATAGTCACCCACTTTAAACTTGGGTTTCATTATAATGTTATTCACTAACCTATTGTATCTTTCTAATATATGTCTTTTATTTACATTATTAACATTTGATGGGATATAATTAATTGTTCGATGGTAGGTATGATTGTATTTATAAAGAACGTTATTCAAGGTGCCATTAATCCAGTTATAATTACCTTTTAAACTAAATTCTTTGTACAATTTAGATTTCAATGTCCTAATAAATCTCTCTACTATTGAAGCTTTTTTAGATGAATATGTAGAATAATGATTAATGTTATAGGACTGCATAAGATTTTTTATTCTATTATTGTAAAATTCAGTTCCAGCATCAGTTTGTAAGTTCTTAGGTACACGATTATTATTCAGCAAAATCATAAAAGTCTTATGCACTTCATCTTTGCTCTTACTTTTCAAGGGAAGAGCCCAAGCATATTTTGAAAATGTATCAATAACAGTAAGGATATATTTATAATTTTTATTGAACTTAGCAAGAGATTGCATATCAATTAAATCTGCTTGCCATAAATCATCTATATCTTTCATGATAACATGTCTTCGTGGAAATTTCACCCTCACACTTTTATGGATTTCATTTACCACATCAGCTTTGCTCATTGCCTCGCTTTACTTTATTCAAATGTATACATACAGTACAACAATAATTTCAATTTATTATTTTTATTTATGTCAATTATTTTCAATAGATTAAACTTTATAATTATTTTTTTACTAATTAGAAGATTATACCAACTTTGACAATTTTCATAACGAATGACTCTGAATATACTGAATAAAAACTTCTTTATTATCAGTATTTATTCTTTAATTATATTAGCTTCTTTTAGTTCTTCAATTATTGATAAAATTTCATTGTCATGATTAGTATTACCCGCATCTCTCGATGCAACTAATAATTTCAGTCTCTCAACCAACTCATTCGGATCGTCCCAATATACCAATTCAGTATTCTTTTTATATTTTTTAATTGTTGGCAAACTGCCTCCAATTTTGTTTTGATTTGTGCCTATAAATGTCTCAGCAAATAATGGACGAATTATTTTTCGATACTTAATTCCTTTATCGCCTCTTATTTGAGCACAAGGATTAAAATCTCTCTTGTGAGCGTTAGTACAATGTAATATATCTTTATAAACAAGTTTGTCAACGTTTGTTACTTTCTTTAAATCAGGTTTCTTTCGAAGTAAAAGTTCTTTTATCCCGGGGGTAAAATCATAACATTTATTGCCAATTTTAATCATAACTAGAGCATCGCTACCAAAATTGTCTATTTTAGAAAAAGATACTTCGGAGTTGCCTATCATTAAAGTTTTATTTTCGGTTCTTATTCCAAATGGTACGTTTACACCATCATAAATACCATAAATATCTTCACTTTCTAATGAAATTCCTGAATTATTTATTACATCTTTTATAGGAGAGCTTGCAGAGTTTATATCAGCATCATAAAAGTCATCACCTTTAGAAGTGTTTTTATTATTTATATATGACTCATTAAGTGTAGCACTTTCGGATACATTTTTATTATGTTTATTATTTTCTTCGATTAATTTATTAGAATTTATAAGAGTTTTTAGGGGATCTGAAACCGGTTTAAGTAAGTTATCTAGAGATAAGTTAACTTCATGTTCCCAAATTTTTCATTTGTTTTATTTTATTTTTTATGGAGTCAACAGACTTCACTAATTCCATTTTAACATTTTGCTCCATGTTTTTATCTTTCACCATATTCAACCACGAGAACAGTAATACTGAATGTAAATTAATTTACTACATCAATATATAACTCCATCAAAATGAAAAAAACATATCGAATTTTTCCCTGTATCTTCCGTTGCTCAATGATGAATCTTTGTTTATGGTAATAAAATTATATGGCTTGCTCCAAACGGTGTTACAAATATTTTTGAATTGATTCCATGGCATGTCAGAACTAACGTGTTCTTCGTAAATATGCTTTAAATTTATATCATCTTGTTTAAATATTATAAGAAGATTAGCATTATCACGTAGCAGCTGTTTTGGAATTTTCGAATATGTTTGAGATAAATAAAAGCAATCAATTTGTTTATGTCTACCCATAGAAAAATAGTTACGAATGTTTAATTGATTCTCACAAGCAACGTCATCAAAAATAATCACAGAATTACTTAAAGCTTCACTCGGAGCTATCACATCTTTATCATCACTGAACTCATAAAACTTAATCTGAGGTACTCTTCTTATAACTTCCCGCAAAAAACGATATTTAGGTTGAAACGTAGTCTTCGAGTAAAGATAAAGATTTTGAAATTTGAGTCCATTTTCATGAAATAACAAACTGATTACTACATTAGTTTTACCACAATTTGATGGACCACATATTATACAACGAATAGTATTCGGTAATAGAACGCTATGTCTGATTTGATGAGCATGTTCCTCAACACTAATATTACTAACGTTTAGCGATACAGGCTGCTTTATCAACTTCATCTTTGCTATTTATAGGATTTTTTGTATAAATCTTTTTACTACTGTCCTAGCGATGACTGCTTGCTCAACCAACTTCTTATTATCATCTATAACACAATTATAATTGTTATGGTATTTATAATAATGGAAAAAAATAAAAAATAAATGAGCTGTCAAATAATACGTTTATTAGATAAATATTTTATTTAACAATTTATAATATAAACATAATAATATATTTCTTATTCCTCCTTCCTTAAATACAACTAAATCGAGTTAATTAAGACTCAGTTTTACAAGCACAGATAAAGTGTATCTCTTTTATATTCGGTTAGAATTATATTAACTGGTCTTAAAATATTTCAGTTTAGCGCATTTTTACATAATTATAATAAGCATAACATTTATTTCATAGACTTATAGTGTCCCCATGGTAAAGTGTAAATTTGATTTGACAAAATTTGTCTTTTGTCATCACTCCTATTTAAAGTTACTTTATTAATTTCTTGCGTATACAATACATGTTTTATTGATTTTATAATTCTCATCTTATGACTATATGTCTTGTTATTCAGCAGGGCTTTTTTATAGTTAGCTGGTGTTAATTTTCTTGTTACGTGTTTTGTTATACCTTTGGCTTTCTTAATATGTGTTCTACTACTACTTATACAGTATAGCTTAGCCCTGAGACCAACGAATTCAGAAATGACATCGCCTCCTAATTCATCTTTAAATAAACCAGGAATTTTAGCATTCATTTTAAGTATTCCATAAGGGTTATCTTCAGGAAAGTTGCTAGTGTCAAATTGCGAGATATTTTTTTTTATTTCATGATAAAAATCCTTGGTATTTATATAATATAGTAAACTATCGGTATCTGTGTAGCAAAGCATCGTTTGATTTTTGAACTTATTTTTAATAAAATCATAGTGGAACTGATACATATGTTGTTTTGCATATTCTAAAACCGTAAAACCAATATATATTGGCCTATCTAAGGTTAATTTTTCTTGTTTCAATTGAATAACTACAAAATTTTCATCTAATATATAGATACTTTTTAAATTTGGTTTTGAAATTAACTTTTCAGCACCTACTTGTTTATTCGTTAAATTTTTCGTATCCACCCATTGCGATGTTATCCTAACATCTGTTTGCTTTCGTCTATTTTCAATAGTTTTTCCAAAAATAGCATTGTTAAGCAATTTAAAAAAGTCTTTTTCGAATGTTGAGTTACATTTTTGGCGTAACTGAGTATTCAAATCAATGTATTTTTTTAGAAAACAGTCTTGTCGAAAAGCTAATATACGATGAATCTTTTTTAAAATCAATCCATGTTTGATACACTGTTTCAAGTTTGTATAGTGAATAACATATTTAGATTTATCATACAAATTTGCCACTAGTTTATGTATTTTTCCACCTGGAGGTATTATTTTTTCAGGTGCAAAAGGTAAATCACTATGAAAATCGTGTAAGTGATGCGGATATCCCAAATCTACTTCTAAGATATAACCATAATCTGCATCATCTGCAATACTAAATAGATCAAATTTCGTTATTTCATATTCATTTAATAAATAAAAGTTTGATATAGGCATCTTTTTGGTCATGGCATGTCCGTACAAATTATTAGCATCGAGATATATTAAATAAGAAGAAGGTTCTGTTACATCATAATCTGGTAGGTATTTGTTATTTGCTTTGGCGTATCGAAGTGAACATTGAGCCAAACCACCACGTATTCCACTTTCCAATAATTCATATATTTCCAAATCAGAAATCATATCCAATTGAACGCCAGTATATAAAAGCATAGCATCCCAACTTAAACCAGGTGAAGATACATAATGAGCTGGGTCTAATTTGTAATATGTCAAGCACATTTGTCTGAATTTTTGAAATATGTCACACAATAATAACACATCACTTTTTAAATATAAGTCATTATTATTAAAAACATTCCAAATTTTTTGTGCACGTTGGTATTCGGCATCTGTTATGTGCTCCGATGTTAAACTATTAAAAAATACATATTGAGGTGGAAGCTCCTTTTCATCATATTTAGTCCACGAATCAATGTAATCGTAAGGAAAAACACCCTTTTCTCTTAGTAACACAAACTGATCGTCATTTCTGAATTCACTAGCAAGGTGTAAGTTTTCTTCTTTTGTTAATGATTTTGATAACATATCTAAGCTACAACTTAAAAATTGAAATGAGTCTATAAATTTTATTTGTATTTGACGAGCCAATTTTTTATAATAGATGTTTTTCGTTATAGACATATATTTTTCCTTAGATTTAGGTATTACCTTGATATCGCCCTCATATCTTGTTAATTCCTTTATAAAAAGATGACTGTCATATCCCGATAAATTGTGGAAAACCACTGGAATAAAGGGACATACTTTATAAGTTAAATTACATTGGGTATGCGCTGCGCCGCGATACTCGCCAGTAATATGATCGTGATCGAGAACTTTATCACCTAGTAAAGGCTGTTGACAGATATGACATGAATGAGCCATTTCATAGTTGCGTCTTTGATTATCAGATAATACAAACACGGACTTTTTAAGTGATAATATTTTAAAGATTCGTTTTACATCTCTAATCAAGTTTTTTATAAATATTTCAATACAATCTGGACCTCTATAGCTAACATATTTATTTAAATCGCTATCATGAGAACAGCAAATATAATAACCAAAACATGACGGTTCATGCAAATTTATATTAATTGTTTTACCACTTGATACTGTATTACACTTTAACAATATGCTTTCAAAGTCTGCGTATATAATGAAATTGATTTTTAATTTTCTTTCATAGTGCTTAAATTTTAACTTACTATGTTCAACTGGTAATACAGCTAATATTTCAGAACATTTATGCGAATTATAGCGAGACTTACAAGTAAAAAACTGTAAACACGAATCACAAAATTCTAGTTTTCCATTATGTTTAGTGATTTGGCGTTTTACTAGTCGTGGTAGATCTTTAATTAGACAATAATGACCTTTTTGTTCCTTTTCTATGTATAATAAGTTTATATGATTAATTTTCTTTAACGTAGTCAAATATAGAGGACCAATAACGTTACATTTATTATCAAGACCGTAAATATTGATACTTATATCAAGATTCTGTTTTTCTAAAAGTTTTAAATCAGAAATAGTAGGAGGGAATAAGATCCCATCAATATTGAGAACTTCTGAAAAATGAGGATAAGATGCAGTTCTACATACGTTACTTTTGGCAGGACATAGCGAAGCCACAATGCTCCACAACAAACAGTATTTATCATTGTTTTTAATGTTTATGCAACTTTTAATATTTCTTATAACCGAAGGCAGTTCTAAATAAGTACCCCCTCTCATAGGTGAATATTTATTTATATTCAGTTCTAAATGACTTACTTTATAAAATGACCAACCGGACTCACAATGTTCAAATGCAATCGTTTTTTCTACTATATCATTTATTATTGTAATAATTAAACCATTAATATCCGTGTTGCAGCATACAATTTTAAATTTAGTATTAAACGATTTAAGTTGTTGTTCGTCTGACTTAGGTAAAATGAAATAAACAAATAACTCGAAATTAACTTTGATACACTTGTATTTTGCTAACGATAATTCTATAATTCTGTATATATCATTTATAAAATAGCACAGGAAAGCCTCTGGTGTAAGGTGCTCATCTGCCTGTAAAGGACTTAGTCTGTATGTCACTATTCTATTCTTAAATGCAGTAGCTATTATTTTAATATTTTCAAATTCAGTACTCAATAAACAGTTCGTTTTATGTATATTTGATCTTGTATGATTCTTGTAGTTTCGTTTCAATATTCTTAAACTACATTTCTCACATAGTATACAATTAATTTTATCTTGTTCATCCTCAGGACGTATGATAACTGTGAACAATTCAAAATAAAAACTATAAGATTTTTTTATTATTTATTATGCCATGTAATAAAATAAAAAAAAGTACAAGTTTTAAGAAAGATAAAGTCATTATTATATTATATAATTATGATTATAGGGTTATATAATATGTATTTATTTAATAATCATTATTATATATTTCACTAGTTATCTAAAAATATTATGATTATAGGGTTATATAATATGTATTTATTTAATAATCATTATAATATATTTCACTAGTTATCTAAAAATACACAGAGTATAAAAAGAAGCGCTTTCGAGAACGGGGTAAGTGGTAAGTAATGAAATATCGAAAGAAATAACGGAGACTGTTTATTTCTATAGTAATATGAAATTAAACTAATATTGTTTACTAATATTATTATTTAAAGGTATCTTAGACTAAAAGATTATATTTACTTAACTATAAAATGTATGATTAATATGCATAGTTTTTACAGTTTTTTATAAAATTAGTTATAGGAATTAATAATAGTTGAGGGACAGTCCTTAAATTCCTTACGAATGGCACTCAAATAAGCAGATAAATGACGCCAACTTTCGGTATCAATATCCGTTCTGTTTTTTAAACTGATAATTGCTTGCCGCCATCTATTCATAGGCGACACATTTTCTATTTCATCACATTTATATATCTTTAGTTCAATGAAATGAGTGCCACTTTTTAATAAATTACTTTGTCGCGAATACCCATTCGTAACTCGTCTCATAATGTAAGAATTTAAGGGAGATATTTTTTTACCGATTTCTTTATCAGTGGGTGCAGCGTCTTCACTATCGGAGCCAAAGAGAGCTGCGGCGGTGCTCCTGCTGTCAGCCTTAGCCCTCTTAGTGCTGGAGCGAGCGCCGGCGCCGGCGCTTTCTTTTGCTGAACGAGCCCCGCTGCTCGACATCTCTGAGTGATGAGTTCTTTTCTTCTTGCTTTTTTTGTTGTCTGGTTTCTTTTCCAGTTCTTCAGAAGATGACGTCTCGTCCATGGACCGAGCGACGGCGCCTGCGCCGACACTGCTTTTCGCTGAGCGAACCCCACTGCTAGAAGGCTCTGAGTGATCAGATTTTTTCTTGACTTTCTTCTCGATTGGTTTCTTTTCCAGTTCTTCAGATGACGACGCATCGTCCGTGGAGAAAATGTTATTTCCAAGTTTCGACCTGTCCAGAAAATAAATCCATGATAATTACAGTTGTATTGCCAATATTTTTCAGATCTTAATATACCTAATAGTAGAGGTTATTAAAGGCAAGTAAAATTTATAATAATATAATTACTATTCGGAATTGTAGCTGACTTGAAAGGCTGGTGTTATCTACTTGTGTTTAAACGTGACAAAATGTACTATAGTTCATTAATACAAGACTTTGGCTTAGGCTAACCGCAATATTATCATTATTGAAAAAAACTTCACAAACGTATACAAAAAATCTAAAAATGGTATGAGAAATATTGTAAATAATAATAATTAAAAGAATACTTACATGTTGAATAAATGAATTTATGAACGAGTTATTTCACTGTGTTCCACTAGAAAACTGGTACTTGGTCTTGGTGACTTGATAAGTATATTCACGGTAGTGAATTAGAAGTTTCCACTAGCAGCTCCAAGCGAAGTAAGGAACCATAGATTATTGCTTAACCATTAAATAGCTTGCCATAGTTCATTAGTGTGAACATAATAATATTCAATCCTGTATACGTGTGAGTAAGAAAATGATTATTAAAAGAAAATGAAGTCAAGATTGACTACTTTTCTAAATGTAGGTTCCGTACAAATGAATTCTAATGATAATTGAATGAATAACTTGAGATAAATGTTTGCAGAACGAAATAATACGCTCTCGGACGGAATACTAAAAATATTGCTTATGCAGCAATAAACACTTTGGAGCATACTACTACTTTCATCTGGGTTTGTTTAACAATTAATGTATGAGAAATACACACGTCAGTCAATACATTACTATGGATTGACAAGTGGATAGCACAAAATTATTTATTAGTAGATAAGTTTGTAAACATACGCATGCTCCGATTGCATCCGACGCCTCTCAGTCGCTAGTAAGCATAAACAAACTCTAAAAAAGGAGCGGCCCGCACCAACCAAAAATCATTCCAGTGAAGACTGATCTTTTACTACACGGTAAGCCTGTACAATGCGAGGCCATCTTATATTGGTAGTGGTAAAATACAAAGAAGAGCAACAAAGACAAAAAATGTTTCAAAATTAACTTGATGGAAAGAAATAGTAATATTTAATTTATTCTGTAATCATATTTGATACGTGTAAGCTGTGTTTAAAATTTTGTGAAATGATGTTGTCGGTTAGTATTATTTCCTATATTGAATGTATGAATTAGTTAATAATTATTACTTATTTAAAAATACACAAACGTATTTATTGTATCTTTTTTAATTTTTATGTGTACATAATAATATGTACTTAAATCTAGTCCATCTGATTGTTGTACTGAAATTCTGTTTTATGCTTTGGTGAGATAATATTATACATATAATAATATGTAAACTCATTAGTTCAGATCAGACATAATTTAATTTACAATTGTAGGGGTGGGTTGTAAATTGAGACACAATCACTCACGGTAACAGTCTATATTTACAGTTATACATGTAAAGGAACACTTGTTACAAACACTTATTAATTACTGTTGGTGCCGACTGCCGGTGCAGTACTTTCGCGTAGGATTCTAAGAAGGAATGGCCGCCGGGACGCGGACCGCGCCACACGGCACCGGCTAAAACGTAGCGTTGGCGGGAGGCGCGCTGATTGGTCGAGCACAGGCCTGCCAACACTCCAAGCTTAGGTGGGTGCGAGCGAGAGGCACCTACAGCGCAGTGCAGCCAACATATACAATTTATACATACGCGCTACATTCTCCTCCTACAATTCACGATTTCGACCCGAAAGTGAGTTGGAAAAATCCTTAAAGCGCGTCTTAACTTTTACTTTACGTGGCCGACCCCGTAGACGACGAGGTTGGACTGGTTTAACAATACAATCAACATTATTAGAAACAAAAACAGTCAAATCAGAAGAATGGAATCGACCCAAATGTTGTCCCTGACAATCGACCAGTTCAAAGGTGGTAGGGCTGACAACCCTCTTAATGGTATACGGTCCATCTCTCTGAGGCATAAATTTGCGGATTAGACCCTTAGAAGCATTGCTAAGGGCATGAGTAGTAAGTAAGACTTGATCACCCACCTGGAGAGTAGGAGATGGCCGTCGAGACGAGTCGGCATATTCCTTTCTTAAATCCTGTCGCTTCTCGACACGATCATGGATGTCTTTAAGTGAATTAATGAATTTAGTAAGATATGGGGTTACCTGAGGAACGAAGGTTTCCTTATCTAGAATAGCTCGTAGGTCGTGCTGTGCATCAAATGGTGTCCGCATCTCACGACCGTACATCATATATGATGGAGTCATACCGGTGGTCGAACAAGTAGCAGAATTGAGAGCAAACCTTACCTGAGGCAAAGAATGAGGCCCAGTGCGATGCTCATTTTTAACTGACTCGGGGTGAAAGAGACGTTTGCGGCGGTATGGAGGGACGGCAATGGACGCGTGATCGCAAGTATCAATACGATGCTTGGCGAAACGCGTTGCTTCTCCTCCTAGTCGGAAGACGTCCTCATGGGGCTGAATTAACTCCACGAGCTGCTGGCGTTGGTCACAGGTAAGCGATAAGCCCTCATCAGCCCTAAGCGACATTGAAGATACTGATATTGGGTCGCGCTGTGACATGAGTTCGCCCTCATACTCAAGCGGATAGGTCTGCGTGCACCCGGAAAAGCGCCATAAGGAAGCAGAAAAATCAATGACCATACCTACCGCATTGAGGAAGTCGATACCTAAAAGGGTGTCGTTATTATCAGCATCGGGAAAAATCACGAAGTCAACGGGGACACTCCTGTTCACAGTGATGGTGACATTAACATTCACCATTAAGACCTCGCGACGATGCACTACACCATCTGCCAGTTTTATGTTAACCTGTTTGGAACAAAAGGTGAGTCCTTTTTCTTTCAATATTTTATAAAGCTTATGTCCCGCTATGGATCGCTTTGCAGCTGTATCAATTAAAGCCGTGCCCCGAAATCCAAGGATGCAAATACTAAGCACAGGCCTCTGTTGCAATGAGCGTGCTTTAGTCAGCTGCGTAACGCCAGACACTGGCAATGAGTCTGCAGGCATACTGCCTTCAGGCAGAACAGCGTTAAGAGGCGTGTCAAGCTGATCCATGCAATAGCAGCACAACTCATGATCACGGACGAAAACAGGTGAACTTACCCCATTGGATAAGACGTTAAAACCATCGACGATAACAGGGTCACTTACCTTATCAGATCGACGAACACCTGAGTCGATAATAGGGTCATCCACCCTATCAGCTGGTCGACGAAAACCTGAGTCGATAATAGGGTCATCCACCCTATCAGCTGATCGACGAACACCAGAGTCGATAATAGGGTCATCAACCCTATCAGCAGATCGACGAAAACCTGAGTCGATAATAAGGTCATCCACCTTATCAGCTGATCGACGAACATCAGAGTCGATAATAAGATCACGTACCTTATTAGCTGATCGACGAAAACCTGAGTCGATAATAGGATCATCCACCCTATCAGCAGATCGACGAACATCAGAGTCGATAATAAGGTCATCCACCTTATCAGCTGATCGACAAACACCAGAGTCGATAATAGGGTCATCAACCCTATCAGCTGATCGACGTACACCAGAGTCGATAATAGGGTCATCAACCCTATCAGCTGATCGACGAAAACCTGAGTCGATAATAGGGTCATCCACCCTATCAGTTGATCGACAAACAGAGTCGATAATAAGGTCACTTACCTTATCAGCTGATCGACGAACACCGCAGTCGATAATAAGGTCATCCACCTTATCAGCTGATCGACAAACACCTGAGTCGATAATAGGGTCATCCACCCTATCAGCTGATCGACGAGCACCTGAGTCGATAATAAGGTCATCCACCCTATCAGCTGATCGACGAACACTTGAGTCGATAATAGGGTCATCCACCCTATCAGCTGATCGACGAGCACCTGAGTCGATAATAAGGTCACTTACCTTATCAGCTGATCGACGAAAACCTGAGTCGATAATAGGGTCATCTACCCTATCAGCTGATCGACGAAAATCTGAGTCGATAATAGGGTCATCTACCCTATCAGCTGATCGACGAACACCAGAGTCGATAATAAGGTCATCAACCCTATCAGCTGATCGACGAAAACCTGAGTCGATAATAGGGTCATCCACCCTATCAGTTGATCGACAAACACCTGAGTCGATAATAGGGTCATCCACCCTATCAGCTGATCGACGAAAACCTGAGTCGATAATAGGGTCATCTACCCTATCAGCTGATCGACGAACACCAGAGTCGATAATAAGGTCATCCACCTTATCAGCTGATCGACGAATAGCGAGGTCATCTACCCCGCCGGGTGATCGGCTAAAACTGGGACCGATAATAGGAACACTTGACCTAAGAGAGAATCGGTTAACATTAGACACAATAATAGGGTCATTCACCCCCACAGCTGATCGGCGAACGTCAGTGACAACAATTGGGACGTCCATCCTATTAGCTGACTGGCTAACATGAGGCCCATGAGGGTCGATAATAGGATTATTAAGCCTACGAGAAAATCGGTTAACATCATGACCAGTAGGTGGAAGGTAGGTAGAGGTAGCATTAACACTATTTACTCTATGAGGAGAAACTGCAATGGCTAGATCATTAATATTATTATGATTGCTTACCAATACCGGTGAACTATCTATTGTGCTATCTAGTGAAAAATATGAGAACGCCAGATTATTATTGTTGCACGTATGGCACTGCGACCGCATGACACCTCTCGCTCCGCATCCATAACAATATATTTCTGAAATACTATTATTACGCGTTTCACTATTCACTTTAGACTTAAGTTTATTACACTCATCGCGTACGTGTCCGTATTGTTTGCAGTAAATACATCGCGATCGTTGCGTCACATTGGAGTCCCGTTGATTCGATGTTACGTTCGCGCTTGAAGTACGAGGCGCGCTGTCGACGCTCGGCGCGGCTGGCGCGACCGGCGCTGCTGAGCGGCGCGGCGGTGGCGGCGGCTGAGGACACACCGCGTTTTCGGGACGGGCACTGGTACCGACGTACGCTGGTTGCAATCGGGACGACGACGACGATCCGGGCTGCGGCTTGTTCGTAGTACGCGTATCGGACTCCTCCAATTCTATAGAACGGGCGAGGCGGAGCAACCCCGCGAAATCTTTGAACTCTTCTCGCCGCAGATGTCTCCGTATCCGTGCGTCGAGAAGTCCGTACACCATGTCGACGCGGGCTTTTTCGGTTATATCGCCGGCGGGAATTTTCGAGAGTAAGGCGCGACAGGTAGCCACGAAAATATCTGTATTTTGGTTACCCTGTCGGAGCTCGAAAAGACGTTTGTAGATTTGATGCGGCGGACGTTTTTCTCCGAAAGTGTTCTGTAGCAATTGAACGGCCGCATTCCACGAGCTGATTTCTTCTTTGACGCCTTGGTACCATATCGCCGCGTGGTTCGTCAATAGCATGGAAAGGCCCCTAAGAGCGTTCTCTTCCGACACGTTGGCGCATTCCTTAAAACTTTGGACGGCGTCGATGAACGCGTCGACGGGCTCGTCGGCACCACCGCTGTATCTAGCGGTGCACTGGGTGAAAGTACCGCTTCCGACGGTTGATGCTGTAGACACGGGAACTGGGGAGGATGGTTGGCAAGCTACTCGCTCCAGCAAGCGCTCGAACGCCTCGGTCTGCGACTGCTGCATGGCGGCCATCATGGCGGCCACTTGGCCGTACGAAAAGTTTTCGTTAGCGGAGCCGGCGGCGGTCCTATCCTCGTCGGCACCCACGGTGACCTCGTCATCCGAAGGCGACGCTTGTTCCCTGCGTGTACGTGGCATAGCAGTAGGCACTCACGACACGTGCGCGTCGCGACACGTTGGGCAGCCACTTGTAGGGGTGGGTTGTAAATTGAGACACAATCACTCACGGTAACAGTCTATATTTACAGTTATACATGTAAAGGAACACTTGTTACAAACACTTATTAATTACTGTTGGTGCCGACTGCCGGTGCAGTACTTTCGCGTAGGATTCTAAGAAGGAATGGCCGCCGGGACGCGGACCGCGCCACACGGCACCGGCTAAAACGTAGCGTTGGCGGGAGGCGCGCTGATTGGTCGAGCACAGGCCTGCCAACACTCCAAGCTTAGGTGGGTGCGAGCGAGAGGCACCTACAGCGCAGTGCAGCCAACATATACAATTTATACATACGCGCTACACAATTAAAATAAGATACCTTGTAGATTTTTTAAATTTATAAATCGTAAAATTAAATATATTATTTAAATTAACAAGTAACTTGGGATAAAAATATTTAATCGTTTAAATATTAATTTCCAGGATTCAGAAGAGCCATTATTTAACTTTATACCATCGGAAGCAGTACGTCCAGAGAGAAATAATGGAAATCAATCACACCGAAAAAGACCACATTCCGAAAACTTGACTTCCTATTCATTTGTAAAAAAGCCTGCCATTGGATCCAAGGTTGTCCGCATTGAAATATACGATGCCAAAGATTTCGAGAACCAAGAGGAGACCGTTTGTAAATGTAAAGCAGAGTTGTGTGCGCAATATGTTGTAAAACGTGTGTTATTCGATGATATTTATAAATCTACAAATGATTTAATTCAAAAAATTCAAAATAATTTATAAAATAAATGCTCATTATAGATATATATTGCGTTTTATTATAAAAGGTTCAATACTAAACTTGTCTTGTTAAGTTATCTAGATTATACTACTAAAGAAGGCTTTGAATAGATTAAGATATTGAAAGAACAAAAACTAGATCTCATAATTTTAGTAGGTACTAGCTGTAATAGTTTTTTAGTTTTTGAGTAATCGAGACAATTATGTTTGTTTTAAGTGATCCAAAAATCAGTCCTAAGAAAATAATATTTATTCTTAAGTTCTTTAAGAGCCAAAAGTTTGAATTAGAGAAAACAAAACCAGTTCTGTAGATGTTGCTACAAAAAGTCTTTGAGTAGATTAAGTTATTGAGAAAACAAAAATCAGATAACTACATCAATATATCGAGACCAAAATCAAAACTGCTATTAACAATTCAAATATATACTCTCATAAGTACCTAATACTTTAGGTAAGAATGATTTAGTTAAAGAAAGAAAAAATAAGTCAGACCTTAAAAAACAAATATCTTTTCTCGAGTTCATCATTATTAAATGATCGAGACAAAAAAAAAATAATTGCTGCAGTTATAGAGAAATCAAAACTAAAAGTCTATAAATAGATTAAGTTATTGAGAAACAAAAATCAGTTCTCAAAAACCTTGATTTAATTTTCAACTAGTAACAGTAGTCGTTTTTTAGTTGTTGAATGATCGATACAAATAAGTTTGTTTTAAGTAGTCCAAAAATCAGTTCTTAAGAAACAAATATCTTTTCTCGAGTTCATCATTATTAAAATGATCGAGACAAAAAAAATTGAATGATCCAGTTATAGAGAAATCAAAAATAAAAATTTATGAATAGATTAAGTTATTGAGAGAACAAAAATCAGTTCTCAAAAACTCAAAACCACTTCTCGAGAACTTAAAATTGGGCTGTCTGGATCTCCTGTGATCCAGATAGCCCAATTATACACTACTGCTGTACTGGTTTTCTTTATAACTATAATTATAATAAGACAACTCTGTATGCCATGTACAATCTACTTTTGGAAATAAATTATTATTATTATATTATTATAAATCAGTCTAAGTTTGTTTCTTACCAGGAGCTCTGGCAAAGGAGTTGGAAGGTAGATCAGTGAGCACATCAGCAGTTTTAACCGACCAAGTCTCTGTGTTGTAGCAGTTAGGGAAGCCGCCGATTGTTATCATCAGGATGCTCTCGTTACTGGTAGAGCCCTTGTCTTCGATGATCGTGGCGTCTAGGTACTGGATTTTACCGCTGCTGTTGACGCCCACCTAAAAATGGTAAATTATGGATTTTAACGTCACTGATTTCATTCTTCTTCTTCTTTTGTGTCGATGGCTGCAGTCATATTCTATGAGCCCAGTGCGTGGCCACGCGGATAGGACTTTCATCGTCTTTTTATTTAATTGAGTTAATATTATGAACAGATACGAACGAGAGGATGGTACTCCTCTGAAAAAGAGTCGAATTCACCCAAGCTGTTTATACCTTACGTAAAAAATAGGTCGAAGCCGCGCTGACTGATCGATCTTACGGGTTAAGCAATGCTAGCCGCGTTCAGCCGTTGGATGGGTGCCCATCTTAACATTAGTAGTTTTCCTCCTTGCCTCGGAGAGCACGGTCTAGCCTTCGGTTTCGATTGTTATTTGAAGTTGTGACGGGTTGCCAGGAGTTAGCCCAGAAAGTCTGGCAACTAGTCTTACAAAGAGTATTATCTCCTCGTATTAGGTTGTGCAGATCTGATGGTAGACACTTTACGTAAAATACTGATATTCAGCTAAATCCGTAAGTCTTGAAACCTAGCCCAATGTAATTGGAAAAAAAGCACGGAATATAACGATGATGGTTGAGCTCCCATGACAAGAAGCACCAACGTCTAACCCTTAACCAACAGCTAAATAGCAGCGCTTGCAAACGCATTGCCAATGATTTGCGAAATAAGAATGTTTATTAGCGGAAGTTACCGCTTTCTTACAGGTAAAATTTTGTTACATCATAAGTCGTAATAAAAGCATATCTTCACCTCATAAGTGCACTGACAAGGCAGTCTCTTCCCAGCAGTAGTGAGATTGGTCTGCAACGGCAGTATGAACCGGCATGGTACGTCTAGTTTCTTGGCCACGAGTGCGCAGGCAGTGGCAGCCTGCACGTTTCGGCTGATCTTACCGCCGAAACCACCTCCCAAGCGACGTACTTTTACTATCACTCTAGGGGAAACGTATAAAAATATTATTAGTATGGTAATATAAGAAGAAGGCTTAATAAGAGTATTGACTATTATCTTAGACATTATACCTGGACAAACAGATTGTAACTTCACATTGTATGTCTAAACATTTATTACACCCATATTTTGCCCGTAATCGTTTTAGATGCAATGTTGCTAAAGTGAACATGAAAATTTTTACATTTCAACAGGTAGGACCTGACCCGGCTTGTCGGGTCAGGTCCTACCTGCCGGCCACCAGCCACTTAGCTAATTAACGAATTAGTGAAAAGGAGAATGAGAAAAACGAACTTACTCGCTTTCTTGAATGCCCAAGGACCTTGCAACAGCGATCTGCGTCAAATCCATCCATTGCGCTGAATCGTACACCTCAAGACTCTTGTCCACCGGGACAACTACGCACGAAATTGGCTCAAGATAATAATGGTACTGCGCTTCAATATCGTACACTCCTTTTATTACTTTCTTTATATCAGTGCCTCGAGTTGTAGGCTCAATGGTATAGTCCCCTACTATGTATCTCTTGCTGTCTTTCTTTGCTTCATCGATAGTCAGTACAGGGGCAACATTGCTGACATTTTTATACGTAACTTTAACTTTTTTCGCGACGTCGGCAGCTCGTCTTTCGGTATTAGCGACAACGATGGCGATGGGCTGACCGTAGAACTTGATCTTAGTAGCGAGGATTTCTTCCTCTGTAGTTTGCAGTTGGACTCCTGGTAAGGTAAAGGAGTTCACTCCGGGGATGTCTGATGCCCTGTATAAAGCTACTACGCCTTCTATCGCCTAGAAAGCAAGTTATGTTATTATTATTTCGGTTTCGTATAGCTCTATGTTAGATGAGTTATAAAAAGTATAACTGAGCTATCATTTTGACTCTGCAGCCGCTCTGCCGGATGGATTGTTAAGGTGCATGCTGAAGTGAGCTGCCAATGTTGACTGCCGTTCGCAGATGCCAATGATCGAATCATCGTTGGCAGTGGGTGTTGGCAGCTCGCTTCCAAAGGGTACCTTACATTAAACACAGAAATGTAACATATGAGGTCATTAAAAATAACTCAGTTGCGGTCAGCGGCTAGATGACCACATCAAACGCCGTTACGAAAACATTAGTGAAAATTCATGAATAGAGAATTACACTCACCATAATTTCATCAACATCGATGGTATCAACTTCTCCATTATGTACAGTCGATAGCACGAACGCTCCAAACACCTCTCTTGGCTGCGGAGGCAAATCATTCGCAAACCTGGCTTCTCCAGCGGCTTGGATCTCTGCTTCTAGTTTATTAATGGGCTGATTCAGTGGAAACAGTGAGCTATCCGTCTGGTAGTCCGGCTTGCCCTTGGAAACTCCACGCTCGATTAACTGCCCGCCTGATGTGTATTTACTCAAAGCTTTACCAGTGGGACAGATGTCGAGGATGAACTGAGGAAAATAATTAGTTTAATTTTATAGGACTAATTGTATGTTAAAATGTGTATGCATGGCAATGGCAAGGAAGAACTTTTCTTAATATTTTGTAAAATATAAGTATAGGTAGTCTAAATTATCTAATATCTCACCTTATAAAACAGCCCGAGCGCCATTTTCTTCCTACACTCGATAGACGGTTCCCCAGCAATCTTGATAGGCTTACACTCAGAGCTCAGCACTTTAACAGCACCTTGAAGAACCACATCGTCAAACACATTCTTCTTGGTCAAATAATTCTCAGTTGCAGAAGCGTGGATGAATGCTGGGTCTATGTTCCCGTAACAAATGCTGGCACACTTTATCACGTTCTTTTTACACAGTTCAACCAGGAAAGCTGCGTTCACAATTGCCAAGGCGTTTTGGTTTCGCGGCATGATCTGGAATATTGTCATCGAATTTACATTTTTTTCTCCGTGTAAATAGAAGTGGCTCAATGTGTGTCAAAAATTATAGCGCTTAATGTCGCGTTTGAGACATTAAATGCCGTCGACATGACGAAAGAGAGGAAGAATTGGTTATATTTAACACTTAATCATAAATTACCTTGTAACTCCTGAAGACGTAGTCGTTGCCCATGGGGGGTAGTTCTATGTTGATCATCAGCTTACCCGTCATGTCGTACTTTAGGAATTTCGCTACTCTCATCGTAGTCTTTTTGCTGTTTCTGTCACCTAGTGGCAAAGAAAGATCAATCAATGTTTGAAATATTTATTAAATTTGATTGAAATATTTTAAGAGAATCGAAGCCTTGAATAGAGGCTGAGTCTCGGCCAGGTGAAATGACGACCTGAAGAAGGTCGCTGGAGGGGAATGCATGCAGAAGGCCATGTGTTGGTGTGGATAGAGAGACGTGTATGTCCAGTAGTGGACTCCAAGATTCTAAATGATGGCAAAGCTACTATGGCTACAATTTCATGCTAGGTAAGCGATGATTGCTTAGCTTTAAAGCTTGCTGGTGCAAGTTCAAATGAAGGCGCAATAACGATTAGTATATGTAGGTATATTACGTAGGATACTTTATGATGTAGGTACTTACGGACAGTAATAGTGGCTCCAACACACTCAAACAAAAGGAACAGATCAGACTGGTAGGTTGGTACAGCTCGCTTGTACATAAGGTTACCAGCTATTGAACCAATCTGTAATTATGCATTTGATATATTATTTACCACTCCGGGTACTATTAAGTACTATAATAATTATGCATGTCTTGAAAAAACAAATAGGGGATAAGGGTAAGAGGAATAGGTTTTTTTAGATTATTGTGCAGAATGAGCATCTGGTCTCAGTATATAAATAGTCTTGGACTACTATTTTTATTTAAGTCTTGATGATTAAAATAGATTTGACAACTGCAAAAAAAACTATACAGTTAAAAGCAGAGGCTCTATGTCAGGTGCTTTCAGTTTCTGATGAATCGGGTAAATACAAAATACTGTTTTCAGCATCAAAATGCTTACACACAATGTTAGAATTAGACGCTCACAGGTCAAAATATACCCTTTTGATCTGATTAAAATATTAAACAATATTTATGTAAAAAACAAAAAAAAACTGTGAGCGTTATATTCTAACATATATAGTGGGTAAGTATTTTGACTTACTTTATTTCTTGTAAAAAAAATTGGAAACCCTAACGATAAAATAATGTGGGTATACCAACCTTCCTAACAGGCATGTTGGCCACCAGCTCTATATGTTTCACAAATTGTGCCAAATACGCGAACTCGTTCTTACTCTTGGCAGCCTCCTTGAAGATCTTGATGGCATCTTCAAGCGACACATTGGCGCCCAACACCATGTTTTGATCAAACTTGCAAGTTTTTAGCGAAGTGACACCACTAATGTCGATCAGGACTCGGGGATATTCGAAATTCTCGACAATACCTTGAAATATAAAGAAATGTTTTCAAGCCCCAGATACAAATTTGTTGTTTATTACCACGAGTAAACCATATTTTTATCATAGATTTTTAAAAAACTTTTTCTTTGTGAAAAAATCGCAACACGTTATAGTGCAATAATAATATAACGTGTAATGCAATATACGGGAAATACGAGTTTGAAATTCACCGTATTTTAAAACCGACGATTCCACGGCGATCGCGCGCGGAAAGTACATAAAACAAATACTTTTTTTTAATTTATTTAATAATAAAAATAATAATAGCAGCCCTGTATCTAATACATGTCCCACTGCTGAGCTCGGGCCTCTTCTCATGATGAGAAGGGTTAGTTATGTCATAGTCCACCACGCTAGCCAAGTACGGATTGGTAGACTTCACAAATCCTTGAGTACTTTTTAGGCACTCTCAGGCATGCTGGCTTCCACTCGATGTTTTCCTTCACCGTTACCGAGCGATAATTTATATGATAAATACACACATATCTTCGAAAAGACGAATCTGAACGATTTATTGACAGAGGTGTGTGCCGTGGGATCGAACCCGAGACCTTCGACTTCGCAGTCCTACGGTCTCCCACTCGGCTATCGCTGTGGCAGTTGTGCGGAAAATACATATTTAAAAATAAATGGAAAATATATCATGCAATACTCGAAACATACAACACGTGGCAGTTTGATTCTAGTACGGCCCCTGAAGAATGTAAGTACATAAATATTTTAATAAAATGAAAAGAGAAAGGCTTACTGACACACGTGCATATTGTACTATTAATAAAACTGATGATTAATTTGTTATGGTGATCTACAACTATCATAGAACGTGCCAGACATCGCCAAATAAAATACAAAATGAATAAAACAACCTAAATATATACTACATACAATACTTTGAGTTAAGCTGTGCAAATAGTTAATGACGCAAATTAGTTTCAATTTTCTTTATTAAACATTTTTCTGTTTGTTTAACACGGTCGGTTTTACACGTGTTATACGTTTCCTTCTGCGCTGTCCCCGTTATGTTAATGTTAAAATTCACAAATTAATGAAATATTGGCGGGAAATGCAAACGTCAAAAACGCGCCACTAAGGTGAAACCAGAGATAATTAGATGTCAAGATGTAACATGGAGAAAATTTACGGTTATAGTTTTGCAACAATTGGACTGACAAATTTTATAAAAAAAACTAGCGGACCCGGCAAACGTTTTTTTGCCATATAAATTACCTATTTTTATAAAAAAAAATAGATTTGCCATAAGCTCAGGGCAATTTTAATGGAAATAGAGTGAAAACATTATAAAATGGTGATTGCAAAGTATTTTGGGATTAAGATCACGAGCAGAGCGAGCGATTCTAATATTGAATACTGAGCAATGCAGAAAGAAATATAATTATGTCGAAATGACTCACCTTTACCAGTATTTCCATCCACAAACATATAAGAATCAACGCCATGCTTATCCAAAATATCGAAGATATCATCCTGATTGTAGACCTTAAAGAATTTGTACTTTCCAAAGTTAAGAGCAATGGTGCTATCAGCTTTTATCTCATCAATCACGCTCCAATCACTACAATCACTTTTATAAGAACATTTTCTTTCACAATTTCTTCCTTCTCTCTTGCAAATGCTCACATCTTCAATGTCGCTGACTCTTTGGCAAAGTTCTGGAGAAGCATCGATGGCGAATGACTGGATGGTGTCCAAGATTGGCCTGAAGCCAGTACACCTGCAGGTGTTGCTGGCAAACGCCTTTTCCAGTTCTGCCATCGTGAGATTCTTGTCCCTCAAGCTGTTAGAAAAACGGAAGCTATAGTTAATCACAACCGTGCTGCCATTAATGATTTGGAGCCTGTGAGTGCTCGACTTACGTCATTTTATTAAAGCTGAAACATTCCATTAGTGTGCCGTGCTGAGAGGCAGATTACCTTTGAAGAACGATCACCAAATATCGAATTTGGATCGTCGTGATTATGGAACCTTTTTTAATACATATTTCCTAAAGACTCTACGATCCAATTTCGATATTTGGTGATAATTCTTAACCATGTTGAAAGTACACACAATGAATCTATCAGCCACGGGGTCTCACTCTAAATCATTTTTTTTATTAATTTGAAGTAGATAAGGTGATTATTATCGTGAATTACCCATGACATATATTTCCCATAAAATTACACATGGAAGTGTGTCACTGAAACAATAATTATTATGTTGCAACGTTTATGAATATGTGCTGGTTCTTCATGTCGCTTATCACAAAATATACAATTAATGTGTTACGATGTACTACCGAGCGGCACGCATAACATTATAAAGAGGCACACTTTGCGTCCTTTCCAAATTAAATCGGAACTGGGTTCATTGCGGCTCTAATTATCAAGAATTGTCCAGCGCCCTACATCAATAATTCAAAGGCTTTTCCAATCCTGAAATTACAGACAGAACCAGGAGTCATAATAGGTATCTAAATACATATTCGAAGAAGCAATTCAAGTGTGCGATCTTATATGCATGTTCCTGGGCTGTAAACGTTGTCGTTACTCTCACCTATGCCATCAGGTAGACTGCAAACCTGTTTACTTAACATGTCGATTGATCTTTCTATATCTACCTTATGTGCCTTACCTGGTCAAATGCATGACCCATCCCGGCGTGCAGTACCCGCACTGGGTACCGTTGAAGGCGACAATTCTCTTCTGCACCTCGCTGTATCCCGTGTTGCGGTTGCCGACACCTTCCACTGTTGTCACCTCCCAGCCGTGGCAGGAGAACACCAATACGAGACACTATAAGATTAGAGAAAAATACAACCGAATTGAGAACCACCTTCTTTTTGGAAGTCGGATAAAAATAATGTAAGTCACAACCCAAGGGGAGACTACTGCTGTGCCAGTGCTACTGCCTTGTTGGTCTAGTGGTAAGCGTTTACAGCCTCTTATCATGAGGTTTTTGATTCGATTCACGCGCAAGTTTATTTTGAGAATTTTCAATAGCAGCCCGGAGTTGGAAGAGCCCAGTGGAACGCAGTAGATTTAACCACTATCACATGGGACTCAAACAAGTGAAGTGTGGTCCTTGTGTCCAGAAGTCCTTCTGGGTTATTACCCAGAAGGATGATGGGCTAGGCGTTATGTTATGTTATGTAAAGATTCTTTCTTTAAACAACTAAGACAATAACCTTGGTCCGAAAGCTTCAACTGCTCTAGAATAAGAAATATAATATTATGCTGCCTCTAGGTTCTTCAGTTTAGCGAGTGGTTAAACATTAATAAACACTCGTGGGTAGACAGAGATTATGGAACGCTATGTGCTACGATTTTACACACCTCTTTGGATGTTATTACGTCGGTCGATCGTCGATCCGTGCCATCTATCGGTGATCAATCAATAATAATAATCGACATCGATCGATGTCGCTGATCGGATCCGTTAGTGTATCTACCTATATACCTAACACTACAACACCCTTACAAATCTTTAAAATTTAAACAAGTGGGTTATCAATTTGTTTGAATGCACGGTGCTTTTAACTGCGCTGATGTTGCGGGTTCGAGCACCGGTACAAATCTTTGTGCGATCCGCAAAGATTTTTTTGACTTTGTCTGTACTTTGTGTGTGACAAATGCATGCTTGTGAACACTCACGCGACACAGAGTTTTACCTAGTGCGGGCTTCAGGGCGATCTACAGCGGTAATCAACTGAAAGGCACCGTGTGTCATGCACGGTGCCTTTCAGTTGGTTACCGCTGTAGATCCTGGCGTCACAGGAGTCACAGTGGTGGGCGTGTGGGTGGGATTATATCCCGTTTAGTGCGGGCTTCGTTTTTTAAATAAAAAAATGAAACAAAAAATTGTTTTACTTACGGAGTTAATAGAGAATATTTCAACTTTGCCGCTGGGGTAACGCTTGGCGCGCACCATGACGATGCAGGATCCACATCCACCTTCATGACACATGGCTTTGGTGCCTGGCAGACATAATGTGTACCGCAGGTACGCGTTGAGACTCGTTTCTCGAGGTAAGGTGTCGTCCACTGCAACAGAAAAAAAAATGTTAAAAATTGTTTTATTTAAAAATGGTTAAAATACCAGTGCTTTGAAAGAATCGATTCTGGTAATAGAGATTTAGTGAGGAGTTTGAACAGGTTAGGATTGCGTAGTTTTACGTTTAACCTGCCAACTACTAAATAGTATTAATCTTTATACAAAATATTTTTTTTCACAGCTCACGTGGTCTCAATTGCCGTGTCCAATAAATGTGCTATTGTCTGGAATTAGGCCTGATAGGCAGTGATAGCCTTACACACATGGGACAGAGTGACATGTGGGATTCATAGTACCAAATCTTACTGGGTAATGAAGATGTGATGTTATATTATGTGCTAAGCTTGTTGTTATTATTGGAACGAAGTTTCTTATCGCGCATTGCGAAAGGGGGCTAGACGGAAAAAATTGGGATGAAAAGTTGTAACGACACATTTCGTAGCAATTCTCGTAGCGGCGTAGTAATTACATGCTACGTTACAGCTACGGTGCTACATCATCAGACACACAGAGAAAAATGCGCACGCCGCAAATAATCGAAAGGAACTTCGTTCCATCCGGGTGTCCCTTGACACCTCAGTAGTTTTTTTTTACCTTTTTGCCTTATTTACATCTGAACAGGAATTGTGTAGCATCACATAGCAGGCTTACTTATTGTTTATTACACAATTTCTGATAATATGATATTTCTCTACATAATAATATGAAGGAAGTCCTCTATTGTAACTAACTACCATACAACCGTCTCCTTTCTACAATTAGATCATTGTTTATTTGTTGTTTTCAATGCCACGATTTCGTGACACGCGTAATCATATCGACGCCCCCACCGAATAAAATGGTAACCGAAAATCGCTAACTTTACAGGAAAAATAAAAAACGTTATTTTCTCAATACTTTGCGTATTAAAAAAACAATGGTAATTTTAGGTAAAGGTATATTTTTATATTATCTAGCCAATTATTTATACGTTTAATAATATTAAACTTTAAAGAGTTATTTACAAAAATGTACATTGCCGATAGTGTCCCTGCGTGCAGTTTACCATAAAACGCTTTTTATTCGTGTGATTATTTTTCTTATCTATGATATTGCAATAGAAGTATACACTAATATTCGTTGATACTTTTACTAACGGATAGTAATGGCACCATCATGATACCATTTTGTTCGTGTAACCTTTCACATATTTTAATGTCACATATCGAATGTATAATCTCTTAATGATATTATTCACATTTAAAAAAGTAAGAAACATAAATTGTTACATTAAAATGTTATCGTATGAACGTAAATATATTGATAGTAATTATAAGATGATTAAGAGTAACTATAATTAACGTTTAATGTTGGGAGAGGAAGGGTTTTTTATAATAAATATATTATAATATATAATAAGATAATATTATATTATATAATAAAATAATATTACAAAATAAAAACACATTTTAGTCGTCAACTAGTGTTATTGGGGAACTTTAATGCCCACCACCAGGAGTAACTGTTCCCGTACCATCACACTAACCATGCTGGGAGAGAGATACGCAAACTCGCTTTGGCTTTTAATCTCACTCAGCTGGTCTAAGGGTTCCAGATGTTGACGGTCAAATAGCCAATTGCCTGGACCTTCTGCTGACTACCGACCCGGATCACTATGCAGTGTCAGTGTTGTTTGTCACCTTTAGGCAGCTCTGACAACTGTCTAGTGAAGTCTGTGTCGGTATTTTCTCCACTCAACCTTAGCCCGAAAAGCACAAGGCGGTTATGGCGATATAAGTCAGCAGACTGGGATGGGATGCACCCATTCTTTGCATCCTATTCGTGGTTGCCCATTTGCTTTTCTTTGGGTGATCCTTCAGCATGCGCGGACGCTATAACAGATGTGCTGCGCCAAGGTATGGAATATTTTAGTCCTTTTCCTGATGCAAACACATCTAGCAAAGCACAGCTTTGGTTTGGAGCTGAGCGTGGACGTGCTGAAGCACGGAAACACGAGGCTTTCCTGATGCTCGAAACCGTAAAGCTAGCGACATACCGGATAAGAAAGCCTATAACAGGGCAACCAAATCTAGCAAAAACGCTCTACGAAAGGCTCGATTTGACCATATTCGCCGCATTGGGTACAAACTCGCTACACACCCAACAGGGAGTAAAGCGTTTTGGTCCCTAGCAAAATCAGACGAATGGAACTTCTGCCGCACCTCACTAACTCTACTGCTGAATCTTGATGGGTCACTTGCCCAAACTGCTGAGGAGAAAGCGAACTTATTCGCTTATATATTCGCAGAATCTTCGCGGCTAGATATTACTGGCTCTTCCACTAGTTTGCGTGACTTCTATGTTGGACAAATGCATACGTCAGACAAGCCCTTCTTAGCAAGCTACTGTCCTTCGGTCTACCCACTAGTCTCTGCGATTGGGTATCAGACTTCTTGAGGGACTGATCGATTCGGGTTGTCGTTAATGGCGGCTCGTTCGATCAAATGGCAATCAATGCCGGAGTCCCTCGGGGGTCCGTGCTCTCAGCAACGCTTGTCCTGCTTCACATAAACTACCTACTGATGCTAGGTACGTTTGACACAACGGTTGTTGCAAGCTATATACCCAACTCACGAGCTAGTGGTGTACAAATACAGTCGCTCAAAGAGGCAATGGTCGAACGTATGAACGTGTCTCTAAGGGAGTCTTTATTTGGGGTAAAGCCAACTTAGTAACGTTCAATGCTAGTAAGACTCAGGCGTGCCATTCATCCTGACTCCTACTTTCTGAAATGTATCCCTTCCAATAACCGATCGTCTTGAGCTCCTTGGTATCTCGCTAACTTTGAAACTTAATTTCAGCTCCCACATTGAGTCGAAAGCTCGGCTAGCCACCAAAAAGCTGGGCATCCTCAAGAAGGTGAGACAGTATTTTACGCCGGGGCAGTTGCTTGACCTCTATCAAGCGTAGGTCCAGTCGTGTGTGGAGTACAGTTCTCATCTGTGAGACGGTTCAGCCAAATACCAGCTAGAGGCGCTAGAGGCGCTCGAGTTAGTCGAGAGGAGGGTCAAGAGAATCATTTGCGATATCGATCTGACGTATACTCGACTACAAAGTCTGGAGCACCTTCGCTGGGTTGCCAGCCTATCGGTTTTTTATAATATAATGTATATGTTTCTGATAACTATCTTCTAAAGAACGCTTACGATATTAAAAACTGAAATTTAAGTATTGTGTGCCGTTTTACAAAATATATCAAATTAAAATTACCCACGAATAAAATGGTAAAACGCTGTTGCCGAATTCATTATAGTAGTAGTATATTTACTAGAATATTATTCTTATCGCATATTACCGGATAATAGAGGTAGTCGGTAATTGGTAATGAGGTATAATATGTTTATTCGTGTACATAAATTGTGTGTGCCTTCCGCCGAATAAAACATGTTTTCTTAATAACTTTGCGATACACGACGCAAAAATTATGAAAAAAATTTATCAGATGTAACTAAGTCTGTAGTATTCAAATATGCAATAACATTTTTTTACAGTAAAGTGACTTTGCCATAGTATTCGGTGGGGGCGTCGATATATCCATTAGTCTAGCCGACAAATTGAAAATGGTACAAAATAGAGATACTGCTTTTAAAATTATGTGTGATAGCTCATTGGATCCGGAATGACGCCTAGAAAAATGTGCCAAAAGCGTGTATTAGCACATAAAAAATTGCAAAAGTTATAAACAATTAAAGATGAACAAAAAATGGCATTACGTTTTTTGCCAATATTTCATAAACTATTAATATTTAAGATATTTCAAAAAAAGATTCTGAAAAAGGGGAAAATTTCCAATAAAAAACTCCTAACTCTCGCAACTCTATCTCCATTATTTATAATTTTAATTTAACGCTAACAATAGGTCTGCGCGCGACATTTTTAGGTTGCGAGTAAAAGCGAGTACGGCCATTGACGTATAAAGTAAGGACACGGCTATCGCGCTATAAATGGACTCAACCTTTTTGGTGTCAATCTGACTACAAAAAGCGCGTAGTGAAATTGTCTGTGGTTGGCTGCCTCCGTGAGCGGTCAAACACAACAAAATGCCTAATTGTGCACTGAAAAGTTGTACGAACTACCAAATTAAACATAACAAAAAAGATTATGGTATTACATATCACCGGTAAGTCACAAATATCATATTATATCCACCTCTTTACATTATTTTATCAATTTTATTTGCTAAAATTTTTCGTTCCGACGCCATATTCCTTAATCGTGAATATCCGCGTGGCATGACTTTGGATCTGCGCAACTGCGCTTAGTTGAACTATGCCGCGGACGTTCAAGAGAATATTTTTGGTAATTTAAGAAAAGTATTTGTTATGAATTGTCATATCATTGTGAAATGTACTGTTACTGCGTTAACTTGTCATCAATCCACAAAAGCAGATTTTAAACGCGATTATAAATTTAGAAAAGAAATTGTTATTATAATAAAACGGTTAAATGAAAAACTGTGTTTTTTTTGACACATTATCGAGTTTTAATTTTAATATTCAGTTGCTAAAAATATGAAAACCAAAAAAATTAATCTAAACTGATTCTTGATGATTAACTTGATAATTTCGATCCCTGTTTCTTGGGAATTGCCATTTTAGATTTGTATTTTTTCATAATGTAAGTACCTAATTTTAATAGTCAAGTATGGTCTATAATTTTGTTAAAGTTGATGAATTGAAAAAACTAAATAATAGCTTGTAACAAAAGTTCAATGATCTTTTGGCTTTTCACGGATTATAGAGAATGTTCACCAAATGATTTAAGTACAAATTACATTTAGTAGTTTGTACTTAAATCATTTATACATACCACGTGGACGGAGCTACGACCAGAAGCTAGTAAAAAAATATTTCTCGAAACAAACATTTTATTTTATTCCTCTAACAAAATATGACCTACTTTTAGAATGCCCATGATGTACTGTTCTTTTTATAATATAACTAGGAGTATTTTTAATTTTGTAATTATAAATATTTTACACTATTGAAAGAATCACAATTTTATTGTACCTTTGGCAAAAAAAAAAATGCAAACGAAATTACATCACGCTCTTACAAGGTTACACATCGCGTGAATGCAAAGTCTGAATGAATGGAATGAATGGTAGTTCAGAGCAGATGGCGTTACTGATCCTGCTATTCATAATGTCAATTTTGAAGGGCAATGTGTTCGGACAAGCCATTTCTATAGTATATATTTCTATGAGTACGGCACATTAATTAATTTATTGAATATTTTTTTTAAATTTGAAAAAAATATGGTGTGTTTTGAACACTATACATAATTTATTCCCGTTGGAAATTTTACTAAAAGTTAATTTTTCAACAAGTTACACAATTGTTAACTAACGAAATTTTCTCGAACTAACGTCTTAATTGTAAGTGAAAAAAAATGTTTAAATAATGGTCGTAAAAAAATTTCGCTTCGTAGATACATACGTTCTTACATACATACTTAACAAGATCGTACCATAAAAGTTCAAAAAATATTTATACTTCGTTTATAACATTTTTTTTACTTGAACAACATTACTTGGATTTTTAAGTTTTTGTTAAAGTAAAAAAAATTGTTATAAACAAAGTGTTCACGCCTAAACCTGAACGTCACTACGCGTGTTAACGCGCCATCGCGCGGGCGCCAGCGGGGCGTTAGCGGGGCGAGAGGGGAGTGCGCCGGCGGCGACCGCTGCTGTATCGAGTTGAGAAGACGAGTCGACCAAACCCCACGATCCACGATACCGCGCGCATGCGTCGCTCTGTACGCGCCACGAGACCGTTCGCAGTTTCGCACACGTCTCTATGTACGCGCGCCAAAGTAATTCATTGTAACGTGAAGTACCTATTCAATATATGTTTCAATCAAAAACAGTTGTGTCCGTAATTTCATCCCCAACACAAAGTATAAATATTTTTCAAAAAACGTAATGCCATTTTTTGTTCATCTTTAATTGTTTATAACTTTTGCAATTTTTTATGTGCTAATGCTAATAATACACGCTTTTGGCACATTTTTCTAGGCGTCATTCCGGATCCAATGAGCTATCGCATATAATTTTAAGAGCAGTATCTCTATTTTGTTCCATTTTCAACTTGTCGACTAGACTATATATATAACAAAGATATAGAGATAGGTATCTATATTAGAAATGAGAACAGATTTCTCGGCCATTTTGAATGTGTTCCATTCGACTTATTTTAAACGCAATTTTTCGAAAAAAACAGGGATATGATCGAAAATTTCGTTCGTATTCAGGCAAATGAAACACATTTGTAAAAAAAGCAAAAATTTAATCTTATATGATTCGTGAAGAGTTTGAACGTTGGATGAACGTGACGTCACGAAATGACGTATCATACAGTTGAGAAATTTAGGGTGCCGGTAGGAGGCGACCGTAGCTGGATGGCTAAGAGCGGCTGCCCGGTGTGCAGTAAGGTCGCAGGTTCAAATCCTGCCGGTCCAATATCTTTTTCAACTGTTTCTTAGTATAATTTGCTAAGCATAGCTAAATGCTGTAAAAATAATCAAAGTTATAATATGATTCGCATTATAATATAGTTTTTGTTAAGATAAATCCTAGCAGAACCGTGCAGTTTGCAAAACAGGATTACGAAATTACACAATACTTAAGGTTATAAAGGAAAGTACACACATCAACACGAAAACGCAGCTGAACTCGACTTATATTTTAGAATACTAGCTGGTGCCAGCCTCCACCCACGCAGTTTGTTAACTTCAAGAATTATTCCCGTACTCTTACACGTTGAGGCGTTGTTCCTTCCAGCATCACCTCAGCAACATACAATGCTGACTGCTAGATGCAAATATCGGAGTAGCTTAAGGTAATATACGAATAACAATATGGAAGCATTAAATTTGAGGGTTGCCCTCGATTTCTCTAGGATCCCATCATCACATCGTGACCTGATAAAAATAGGACCACTTGACAAGTAAGTATACTCTTTTAGACAAAAAAATAATTTCTCTAGTCGATCCAGGCGCCTTCGAGTAATCGGGGAAAACATGATTTTTTTTTTATCAAATTGAGAATCTCTTCCTCTTTCTTGAAGTCGGTGAAAAACCCATTAGAATCGGTCAACCTGTTTCAGAAGGAATTCAATAACTAACAGGAGCACGAAATTTTTATATTACATTATGATTGAGGTCGCCGAAGTCATATTCCATGGTTCCAGCTATCACCAGTACACAGCGTCTCAACACTTAGTGACGGACGAACCGTTTTCGCGCTCATATAGTCTGCGAGAACCTTTACAATCGTTTTGCAACCGGACGATTATCTACAAGAAAACTACCATTCATTATGTAGTTATTTACCATGGGACGTCATTTTATGTAGTTATGCATTAGGGTTGCCAAATGGCCGGGATTGCCAGGCATGTCTTAAAATTGCGTAATATCTATCTCTTTACAACTTTTTGTCCCGGATTTCAAATCCTGCTTTAGAACAGTCTGGTCCAGCAGTGTAGGACCAACTAGTCGACTAAAAATCTACTAAATATAGATATTCTATACCTTTAGGCATAATTCAGACTAAGAACTTACGACGCTGTTTTAACAGGCGGGCAGGCAACTAAAAGAGATAAAAGATTTCACGTCGCGTTTTACGCCATCGGTTTTTTTTACATAATAATATTTATATTTATACATATCTTCATTATGTGGGCCTGCTGGAAATATATTAAAGATTAGCCCAGCAATAATAATGATTATAAATGAACTTAAAAAGCTGATTTTGTTTATGTTGTTGCTTTTCAGGTTCATTTGCATTTATCCATACAATTTGTCTACATCTATCTTGGGCTAAATAGGCCATATAAACTGGACGCAACGCGACGACGCAGTGCTTCTGTGTCTACGTCACAGATTACAGATAAATATGAAGCTAGCTAGTCGATGTGAGTTGAGCCTAAGGATATAGCGCGTCCTTATTCTGTAACATGATTTAATTTTGGCGTCCGTAATCAGTTTGATTTTGATGATGATGTACAGTCGAGTTCAAAATTGCCATGAGGTTTACAGCAAGGGTAATTATTGTCGCTTTCGCAATACGTCCAATTTGAGTTCGCGTCAAGGCGTCAAGCCTTGCCCGACGCCCACGCATGAAAATAGAGGTTATAGACACAAATTTGATATCAATTAAACTTTGCGTGTTTAAACTTATTTTTTTTTTTTTTTAAAAGCTTACTAGCAATTTGCAAATACAAATTACTAGTATTCTTGTTAACACCCTCCAGCTAAGCTTAATTCGCTTGTTATAAGAGGAAGTTTAAGTCCGTGGTGTAATGGCCAGGAGTCGAACCCACGACCTCTCTATCATACGACCGATGCCTTATCCATTGCGCCACGGCCGCTTAATTAAGCGGGCTTTGTCAACAAAAAAACATTAACACTTATCAAGATCGATTAAACGATTTTATTTTGCAGGAACAACAGACCGACAGACATTCATGTTACTTTGGGATTTATAATATCACTAGTTTCTTCTGCGACTGCACCCACGTAGTATGTCGATAGTATGTATTTGCATCAAAACATTAGTACTATAATATAATAGTGATAGTACCGTTTAAATCTTGATTCTGAGTGTTTTCTTTATTTAAATAATAAAACAAAGTTTTAGAAATGATACTGTATTATTTAGGGTATATAATAATAATATTTAATAATATTGCTCTAATATTTAGCACATTGCGTTTCTCTTGAGACAGTGATAAAAGAATTGCATTATTCTGCAACATGGCATTCGTTATTTATCTAATAATAATTACTTTCTTCAGCTCTATTTTACTTTTAACCTTATTCATTTTTCGCTCTCGTGAAGTATAAGCTGACAAATAGGCCAAGTCTCTTCTTTTCATTCTGCGGTTCACTAAAAATACAGAAATGTAAATAATTTACCTCAGCACAAACTCAAATGACAAAAATCTTTATTACTATCATTGACGTATAAAGTAAGGACACGGCTAACGCGCGATAAATGAACTGAACCTTTTTGGAGTCAATCAGACTACAAAAAGCGCGTAGTGAAATTGTCTGTGGTTGGCTGCCTCCGTGAGCGGTCAAACACGACAAAATGCCTAATTGTGCACTGAAAAGTTGTACGAACTACCAAATTAAACATAACAAAAAAGATTATGGTATTACATATCACCGGTAAGTCACAAATATCTTATTATATCCACCTCTTTACATTATTTTATCAATTTTATTTGCTAAAATTTTTCGTTCCGACGCCATATTCCTTAATCGTGAATATCCGCGTGACATGACTTACTGCGCTTAGTTGAACTATGCCGCGGGTGTTCAAGAGAATATTTTTGGTAATTTAAAAAAGTATTTGTTATGAATTGTCACATGGTAGTTCAATGCAGATGGCGTTACTGATCCTGCTATTCATAATGTCAAATTTGAAGGGCCAATTTGTTCGGACAAGCCATTTCTATAGTATATATTTCTATGATTACTATGCGGTTTATATGCTGTAAATATATTTTTCTTATTTTTGTTCAAATTTGCTGAAACGGTTATGTGTTTGATTATACATGCACGATATAATGACATTACAATTTAAGTATTCGTAGATATAATGATATATTTACTATGTAAATAATTAACAATACACAATGTAAAGATTGTTTACCCATATTTAAGTCCAGAGAAACTATTTAAATATTATATTCAACATTATAAAATACAAGTGTGACATATGACACAAGCGAATTGCAATGAATGACACTGTAATTAGGCCAAGAGCTATGCATTTTAAATGAATATTGTTTCTGCATAGTTATTATTATGCATGTAGAAGGTTTTAGGTTCGAAAGCATTTAACGATTATTATTATTACTCCAACTCAATGATAAATTAACAAGACAATTAAACGTTGTCTTTTCAAAGATAATGTGACATGTTTCTATAGATACTAATACTCTGCTCGGCATATATAGCTGACTATTAATTTATAACAGCCCTTGAAAGTATGGGGTGATTAGGGACGTGATAAAAATAAAAAACAGATTATGATCAGCCTCATCATTTACACATTTTAACAGTCAATCGTTTTAACATTTACACTTTGTCACAATAGTACAATTGTCTTTTGAAATAATATATAAATAACTATTAATAAGTTATTAATGCAAAAAACAATCATTGTTTTCAACTAACTGTTTTTATTTCTGTTATTCGTTTAGACTTTGTTACTTTTAACCCATATGCCATGTAAACAGCTCAGTCCCTAAATGATTATTTACATAAAAATATAATTCAATTATGTTTATAAAGAACGAAAAGATTCTGCAGCTTGATCTCGGACTATAACTTGTTGCAGTCGTGAATGTCAAAAAAGGTTCAATGCAGTTCATTGCATACTCTCTGGTCGGTAGACTATGGTATGTCATATCTCGGCTTGGTTCGGTATCTCACTGGCACCCCTCCTTCACTTCCGAGTAGCTAACGAATGGCTGCCTCACCATTCCACTCAACAATGAGTTGAGATAGATATTGTAATTTTCTTTAATTTGTAATATGGTATTTGATGAATGAAAATGAGGTACTTTGATGATAATTATTGATAAAATAGAAAGTACATTATATTTACGAGGGTCCTTCGTTTCGAAAACTTGTAATAATCTGTTGTATAATACTAAAAAAGTCGCATTTGTCAGGCCGTTCAAAACTACAGATGTTTGGATGCCTATAATTTTTAAAATAGGCAGACTAAAGATAATTTGAAATCGAAGGAACATAGATAATCATGTTTTAAATTGACTGTGCAAAAATTATAATATTGTGATGAAAAATGTAAAAGATACAACCATACTCATTTTGTATGAGAATTCCATACCGGTTGTTCCCTCTTTATAGTCCTTGAAAGTTCATTACATATACTACCACCATTTTTATTTCAGATTAGTCAAGCTAACTGTTTATATTTAAGAGGGTAGGGGACACGTTTTCTGCCCACCAAGTCCCGATCGGGGTCGAAAAATAAATGGTCACGTTAAGCATTCCCAGCATAACCGCCATATCGATTCTACCACCAAATAGTTGAACACTAACTATTACACTATGTGCCAGGATTTAATAACTTGGTACTACAAAATGCATAATAACGTATTCCTGCGGAGTAAGGAACAACAGATCATGAAGATATTCATGGCCAATATTTTCGATATAATCGATTAGAATTCGAAATAATCTTTGGCCTGCCCGATTCTACCTGTAATATTTTAAGCTTAAGCCCCGCGAAATATAAAAGGTCCAATGCCTACACTAAAGAAAAAACAAGATTTCTCTTGGTCTTCCAAATAGTGTCCCGGGGTCGCTGATTTCGCTTTATATATGTAAACAAAAAGCAAAAGCTAATATAGTCAAAATACGTCGTTATTCGAACTCATTTTTGGAGTGAATTAATAGATATTTCTTCATAGTATGTGATGCAAAATAGTTATAATAAAAATAATATCTTAATAACATACCAATACATTTTTTTCCGTTAACAGTAAACTCAATTTTACCCGCCATGTCTTGCAGTAAAGGCGTTGTAACGTCGACTGACCGATGACACTTGCTCGTGGTTTAGTACAGCTACCTCTTCATATGTTGCTCTTCTAACTATGTATGTAAGCAGAGTAAGTACGTAGATATTATAATATATGTATATTACTTTATGGGTATTATGTTTATAACTCGCTTCCGTTCGCGGCTCCACCCGCGTAGAACGTCGATAAAATGTACCCTTAAAGTTACGTCTTGAACTATCTCAAAACCAATTGTCATTATGATCGGTCCAGTAAATTCTAACAAAAGGATCTTTCCTCTTTATAATATAAGTATTATAAAGAGGAAAGTACACAGTATATTTACTTATTTATTAATTTAACTTCAGCACAAAAGTATGTACAAGGCGGACTTAATGCCTGAGACATTGTCTGACAGTCAACCTGGAGGATGCAGAGATTAAAAGTAGGTGCAATCAAAGTTTACCATGGAAAGACATGTATATATTTTGTTTAACAAAAGATTTTAAAAAAAGTGAATGTATAGATGTACCTATCTATAATAACTTTAGAATTTTGCCCGAGTATCTCATGGAGAGCAATATTTTGTGTCAATTGTGTCCAAATCGAATAAAATAATATAATTAGGTGAAGTAAAGCTCTTCTAAACGAGCTTGCCCATAACCTAACGTTAAAATAGAGGATTGTGTTAGAATAGAGCAGAAAAAAATAATTGCATACCTTTTTCATAAAATACACAGACAACACAATAAATAAGACAAAATGCAAAGGGCGGCCTTATCGCTTAAAGTGAGGCAACCTGGTTTTTAATATATTAAAGTTGAAAAATTAAGAATCCTGCAGGACTCGAACCTGCACCCCCTGGGCCCGCCCCAACTGCTTTGCCAATTCGAAATTTACTTGGTTTCAACCTTGTTTGTTTTCGGTTTTTGGCTGATAATCACGTTATGCTTATTAACTCAGGTTGGCAAGTGTTTCCCACCAATTTGCATTGTACCTGACTTTGCTGCTGTGCAGATGGCTGCTTGACTAATCGACGAGCACCGTACTCGAGCGTGGCCAATGACGACCCGTGACATTTAGTTTACGGATAACTTCAAATCCGCCCAGATATCTAATTTTATCTATATTCATGATTTATGTTTACTTGTGCTAGCGACTGCCTTTTTTTACCATTTCATTCTTATTCTGTGCCATTTCGCAAGTAACACAAACGTGCTGAATAAAAGTTGAGTATGAGCAATCATTAGGAATATAAACTGAATACTAAGCTGACTAACGTCTGAGTTCCATCTATTCAGATTTTATTCAAACAAAATAGGCCCAAATTAAAATGCTTAATGTTTAATAACGTCTGAATTACATCTGATCAGGAGCTTAGTAATAGTACAATTATCTTAATAACTTCTGAATAACAACTGATATTCCTTTTATTAAGCTGTTACACATCAAATATTCAGATTCAGATTATGTCAAATTAGTTATTGAATTCAGAATTTACTCAGCATTAACTTCTTGTTAACAATAATACAGACTTTTTTCACACAAACGTGAAATTAGATGACAATCAGTTAGACATTTTTAATGTCGGTGAGTTATTGACAAGTAATGGCGAATATAATAAAACAGCAAAAGTTTCATTAATTCAGTTATAGGTTGTCTACATGTTAATTCTTATACGCAATTTATTTTGTCGTAAATAGTTTACGATTTTTTCGCTTATTTTTGAGGCGACACGCGTGAATAATCAAGATAAGTGACTGTAATTAGTATTTTAATACATGCATGCTCGGTGTGACTAAACTACTTATGGCGAAATTTTTAATTCTAGCAATTCCAATGCAACATACGATAAATTTAATTGAAAATGTTGTTGTTGTAGGATTAGGCATTCAAGTAATCTTGGTGAATTCCTTCGAATTATAATCATTCACAAAAAAAATAATAGCGATCGCTTGTTTTGCTTTCATTGCTTAATAAAAGTGCACAAGAGTCTAGTTACTAAGATTTAACATGAATAGTGTAATTTCATTACGCTTACTTCTGAATAACAAATGAATAGTTGACCAGTATTGACCATAGAACGTACCTGTGGTCTATAATTTGAATAATAGCTTAAATAGATTATAACAAAGCTGATATTAAGCTATTTGCGCTGATAGAACGTACCTGTGGACTTTAATTTGAATTAGTTAATTTAAAGCTCATGGGGTTTAAGCGTTATACTGCAGCGCCTCTGGGATGTTTGCGGAGGCTAGACTGAACACGTTCAATGCCATCCAGAGGTTCCGCATTGCATCATTCATGGACAGAGTTGGTTCGTGTAGGAATAGTATTATAAAAAGTCTAGCGGAACGACTGTATGCTTCTAGTATGTATAGGCGGTGGTTAGAAATAGCTGCCTGATTGACTGATATTGTGTTTAAATGTTACTATAATTTGAAATTTAATGTGATCCTTAAATTAAAATAGATTGTATTAATGATAAATATTTATGTAATGTAATAATAATATAATAATAATAATTCTAATAATATGCAATTTGTATGGATCTTGGATCTGAAATAAAGACATTTTATTTTATTTATTTTTTATTTATTAAGAATTTTAAGTTTAGTAACCTAACTCAACATAATTCAGCATTTAGCTTTTTCTAAGGCTCTTATACAAACGATATTCATCTTTAAACTGTAAAGTTTTCTAAATGTGTACTGTTATCTTGCTTGTGTGTTACTTGGGGTACACTGGCAATTGGTTTTTTATACTCTATTAACAATTTTTATATATTAAGTTTGAATTTTCCTTACTGATTCACTAACTCGTAATAAGGATAATTTTGGAAGGTTTATTTCCCATGCAAATATAGACCAAATGAAATGCATTTCAAGTTACTATTCCAGTATATGTTTTTAAACTTTCGCGATTTGAGTACATTTTTCAAATATTATTTTATTTAAAAATTATTTTGTGTTTTTTAAATACCTAATTGTGGGTAAAAAAACGAAGTGACTTAGGCGCTGTCTCCACGAGCGAATGAATCGCGGCGATATTATTCGTCGTGCCACGTATTTCTATACACTTTCTATGGAGCCATCTCCACACGGCGATATTAGGGTTATACTCAGAAAAAGTGTACATTTGGTATCTTTTCTTGTCCCGCTACTTTATATTGTAGTCAATATCTAATATTATGATATTTTTCTTTTTCCCCTCTCTTTTTGTTATGTTAATCTATTAATATGATGATTTTTCTGGTATTTAAATATATTTTTTTGTTATAAGAGTATATTTTTTGAATGTCAAAACATTGTTATAAAATATCATCATACATTTTTTGAGTGTCCCAATGACGATTACACATTTTCAGAGATAAATTGTTACGCGTATTTATTGCTTTAGTAAACATTGATTGTGGCTATATTATTCTTGATGAATCAGGTAACCAATTAGGACCAATTTTATTACTAAATCATTTATAAAAAATATATTTTAATTAAACTAATTTGGTCCCAAAATTATGATATTTCGTTACTCAGAGTTAGTAACACGTATTAAAGTTTGAAACGCAATTAATTAAAGTGGTATATTTTGTTTTTCCTATTCTGCCATCATTAATACTTACGTCAAAATCACTGTCACGGTAGCCATTATGTTTTCGCCGCAGTCGTCAAGTCGAGACGAGTATCAAGTAAATATTTACAAAAAATACCTCAGGGTGATAAACAGCTATTATTGTGGTAAGTTTACTATATTTTTGTTTACTTCATGTTGATCTTGACATATTTTTTGTATTAGCCTAACGAATACGCCTAGTGCTTGCGAGATAAACACGTGGTTTACGTAAAAATATTTTAAGAGGTCATAATTTCTCAGATTTTATTCTCATTTTCGTTAAATTGCGTTACGTTACGAATCTGAAATTTTTTATGCTTAGTTCACACAGTCAAAAAGACCGTAACTATAGGAAATATGCATGTATTATTTTTATTTGCAAAAGGAATTGAATATGAGCTCCAGCAAACAATATCTTACTAGCGACCTTCTTGGTCGAAAATCAAAACGCCAATGAGACCCACTCGCGTTCACACCGGAACGCGGTCTGCCGGTGGTGGGGTGACAGAGAGGGATAGAGCGAGACGCAAACAGCGGTTGGCCTGTTCTCGCACGGCTAATACTAGCAGGAAATCAAGACAGCTACTCTCATGTTTTAAAGGTGCCGAATAACGGTCAAGTTAGTTTAATATATGTTTCGTTAATGTTATTGAAGTCCTCAATATTACTTGTATTTGTTTACCAGGTAATAAGCTTCGACGGACGGATGGAGGAACAGTGGAGGAATTTCTATCGACGTTAAGTACAGAGCTCGGATGCAGGGAATCGGCGGCGTCAGGCTTCGCGCTGTTCAGTGACGACCCTATTGAAAAAGATCTGGAACTTAATATCAAGACTGATAAGAAGGTAACTTTACAACATAAACATAACATAACATTACCCCTATATTACCCAGAAGGGTGTCGCAGAGGTATGCAACACCCACATTTTGACCTGTTATGTTTAGGTAACATCAATTACTTAACTAAAAACAATGTGATTTATACAGTCTAAAGCCCGAAATTCCAAAAAATATTTACACTCTTAAACAAGCAATTAATAGAATCTATTTTTTTTTACTCTGCATGATTGCTTAGCGCCATTCGAATTCATTCGATGGAGTGCGAGAGAGAGGGCGTTAGGACCCCTCGCTTGCACCTCGCGTTGCCGTATCTATTCGTGCAGCACAGAGCGGTTATGCCTCTTGTCTGAGTTTAAGGCTCCGGGAGTCAAATTAGCACAGGACGAACAGCTAAAGGTTTCGACACCAGTCTCCCCACAATAAATGTATTTTATATAATATTAAAGTTGAAAAATTAAGAATCCAGCAGGAATCGAACCTGCACCCCCTGGGTAAACGCCCCAGGTGCTTTGCCAATTCAGCAATGGATTTGTATGCTGCTAGACTAAAAATTTCTCAACTCTTTTTGTGCCAGCGACATAGGCACCTTACTTGGTTTTAGCGCCACCTATGCGATAAGTGATAAGTCACTTAGTCACATACATTATTTAGGTATGTTCTGAAAATAAATATTGAAAAATTGTGGTGAAACAAAAAATATTTTTAATTATATTTTTTTCAATTTTATGACAGCTCTGCGACGTGATATCAAAATGGGAGACAGCTCTACGAGAGAAAGGCTCGGGCAAGTTCGAGAATTTCCGAGTGATTCGACTTACTTATAGAAACAGGCTTTACTTCAAGAATTCCGTGCGCTCCGAGACTGACAAGGAGAGGCTTCTACTCTGTTATCAGGTTAACCAACAAGGTATGTAATATATTGAATATATATGTGTGAATATTAAGCATACTCTGAAATATAGAAGATACTTAGCCCCAATTTCTGTTAGATAAACAAGTGTCAGTTGTGTTATTTTTTCAAGTGTAACTTGTGTCACTTTAAAATTCGGTTAGGTTATATTTTATCGGTCAGTTAAGATCTGGAACCTCAGAAACTAGCCCTTAAAGTCCTTGCGTATTGCATCCAGTTAAACATTACAGACTTTTCATAATTCCAATTTGTTAATGGCTAATGATTACAGATTTTCAAAGCAAAAAAAAAATATGAAAAACACATTCCGAAAGTGTACAATTCCCGACATGTTGTGTACACTTATAGAATGTGTATACAACTGGTTGAAAGTAAAATAAAAAAGCACCGTTTAGTAGAATATACACTTTCAATCATTTATTTATCAAATTACAGATTTATACACTTTTATCAAATTAAAATTAATATCATCACTAGTCACTTATTAGTATAAAATTACAAATTATAATTATTCATACTATTTTTTTTTTAATAAGATTTATTTTATTTGCTCATTAATCTACATATCTTTGATTTAAATATTTACAATACTAACCTAACTATATATACATTGAATAAAAGAATAATATAAAATTATTAGATAAACTAAAATTCAGGTGTCAAAAAATACGTCCGCATCGATGTCGACCGCAGGTAACGTGGCCAGAAGGCTGGCGGCATTGCCACGTTGTATGGCAATGCTGATCCTTTGTCCAAAATAGAAGCCAACCTTATGGTCACGTGAAGAGTCAACTAATCTTTTGGTTATCTCTTTAAAAAGAGAACGAGCGCATACTATTAAACATAATTCAATTAATATGTCATACTTTGAAACGTGTTTTTTTGTATTTGTGTTTTGAAGAAGAAAAAGACTTCTATAAATTCTATTGCTTGTTTCACAGTGGTAGCAGGCCGTTTCCCGGTCACGCGAGAGCTAGCAGCAGAGTTAGGCGCTCTAATGGCTCAGCTAGACATGGGCGACTACTCGGCCGCTAACACTCAGAACAATCAACCGTTGGCACATAGGTTCTATCCGTACAGATACAGAGCGGGGCTCAGCAATGAAGAACTCAGGTAATTCTTCTTCTTTTTAATTGATAAAGGTTACTACTCAATCGATGAAAATTTAAATGATATAAACATATAAACATCTAATATAATATGCGATTTTGTGATACATACCTACATTGTGAATGAATTGAACGATTTATTTAATGAATTCGATGCCTATTGTAATTATGATGGAATAACTGATTATTTCAATGACACATTATAACCATTATGTTGACTATATAAAGATTATCCCATTTTGAATTATGACATTGACATTATGATTATATAATTTTAAACTTTGACATTGATATTAATAATTGACTTGGATTCTGGAATAAAATTAATTGAAGTGCATGTGGAAGAGGCTGACATTTAGATAAGCAGCTGATCATAATTATTTAAATTTTATATACCTACTAATATTTGCACGCCTTGATTGGCAGAATATGATGATACTGTGTAATTAGTTTAAGTCACCTATTATGTACCATATTCATACAAATAAAGATTACTTACTTACTAACTTTATGACTACGTACATTATAAACACAACACTTTACCACTTTCTATCCTTGTACAATATTATTTGATGTCTGTACAAAATATTTTCTTAAATCAATCAATATGCTTATTTTCTCTGATAAATTCTACACCTTTTATGACAACCTCTTATTGATTATTTTTATAGCATTTTTTCAAAATAGACAACGGGTCTAAATCGCATAATTATTATAAAGGTAAATAAATACCTATGCTCGAAGTTTCTTTTATAATAATTAAGCGATTTAGACCCGTTGAATAATTTTTGAAAAAATGTTTTCTAATCGCGAAAGTTTAAAAACATATATTTGTATAGCATTTAGCTATGCATAGCAAATTATACTACAAAACAGTACTGACGTCACGCAATGACGTAACATACAGTTGAGAAATTTAGGGTCCTGGCAAGAGGCGACCGTAGCTTAGTGGTTAAAGTGGCTGCCCGGTGAGCAGAGGTTGCAGGTTCCGATCCTGCCGATCCCATAATTTTTCAACTGTTTTTTTAGTATCTTGTATGGTATTTATAACAAGTTTAATTTGCTTACAGGGATGTAGAAGAGAAGCTGCGATCGAAATGGGTGGCGTTAAAGGGTCGGAGTACCGCGGACTGTGTGAGGATATACCTCAACTGCACCAGGAAGTGGCCCTTCTTTGGTGCTACGCTGTTCCAAGCCAGGGTGAGACAGTTTACATAACATAACGTTTATATTACCGGTTATTATTCACTGGTGAAATGTGGGTATTTTACACCCGTACAATACCCGAACGTGCACTGCCCAATTTGCTCCAACAAATCAGGCTTTAACTCAGATCAACGCCCTTATTGCTCAGTATCCAGATATTAATATATATTATTCCAAATATGAACAATTACTAAAATCATGACGTGTCTCTTTTTTAAGTACTTTTATGTAGTATTAAGTTTTCTACTTGTATTAGTTTATTGCACGTGTTGGGAAACTGTGAGAGAATTAAACAGTTATGTAAATAAATAAATAATAAATAATAATAGTGGGTGTTATATATTTATGTTGTATATATATTTCACCTGTTATGTTTATCGCCATCCACCGGATACAATTCCTACTCCGAGCTGCTATTAAGAATTTCCCGTCGGAAACTTCACAAATAACACTTTGGCCGACCCGGGCATCGAACCCAAGACTGCGCATGAGAGGCGCATACACTAGACCAACGAGGCAGCTTATCAAAATAATTCAAGTGACTGCTTTTGATATAATTTTGAGACAAATAACAAATCAAGTGGCAAATAAATTCACGTTTACAGGATGTTATAGGAACAAGCATAATTATAATTAAACTAGCTGACCCGGCGAACTTCGCTCCGCCTTAGCGTAAATTTGATGCACTTCTTTATTTTGTATAGCTGACCTATCTTATGTTAGCGTGCCTATTCAATTTGAACTGGAATCTATAATATCCTCCATATAAAAATGAATACCTATTTCCCTGGTCTCGTCATACCTGAGATGGACTTTACTAATTTTATTAAATAAAAAACAATATTATATTTTCATAATAGTGTTTATTCCGTAGGGTTCAATAATTTCACTTATATTTTTACAGAAAATTTATTAATATAAATTTAATTTATTTTGTTTTTTCCTTTTTTTCCCCCCTAAGAACCTTGTACAAAGTATTAGAAAACTACAAAAAAAAATCAGCCAAATCGGTCAAGCCGTTTTCATGCTATGTCGTGACAAGCGAAAACGGGTTTCATTTTTATATATATAGATTCATGCCTTTCTGTAGCGCGCTATGATAGCTGTTCTGTTATGTTACTCTCACACGTGACATCACGCCAATATTATCCAAAAAGGTGTAGCACAGGTGATTACGTCCCATTCTACTACTCTAGTCATGCGAAATGCTTTCTTAGGTCAGATTAAAAAAAATATTCACAATGGTCTCGGCAATTTATATATATTTTTTCATTATATTTCAGATAAAACAACCAGATCTATCAATGGTGTGGCTAGCGGTATCGGAGGAAGGAGTGACAGTCCTGGAGCTGGCGTCCATGGCCGTCATCGGGCGGTACGCGCTCAACTCTATCGGACTCTTAGGCGGATTACAGGTAAAATACATATTTGTATCATGCAAGTACAATCGGTCCTACACAATGGTCATACTTAGACAAGGCTTACATTTCAGACTGCTGATAGACTAGGCTATGGTATATAAAGTACTGACATTGCTTCAAGGTCCTGAAGGTGTTTTTAACACGCTTATATTAGCTTCAACTGTATGTATGTATGTATGTATGTATGTATGTATGTATGTATGTAACCGACTCCCTTGGACTCGATTTTGACCCACTTTAAACGGACAGATTTCATTCAAATTTTGCACACCTGTCAAAGATCAATGACAATGCAATAATTCGATAAAAAAAAAAAAAAACGCTCTTATAAATAAACCAAACTAAAAAGTAGAAAATAAATAATAGTTTAAAAAAACTAAAAAACACGCTTTTAAAGTACTTCTAACTAAAAAGTGAAAAATAATTCCTAATATAAGCTGAAAATGGTAATGAACAAAAAATAGGGGGTTGCTCTATAGACGAAAAATATGGCACAGAGCGCCCCACGCTTTTTCACAATAATACTAGTATTTTTTGTTCATTACCATTCTCAGCTTATATTAGGAATTATTTTTCACTTTTTACTTAGAAGTACTTTAAAAGCGTGTTTTTTAGTTTTTTTAACTATTATTTTTCTTTAAAAATATTCATAAGAAAATAAGAAACTGCATTGAAGCACCATGACACTACCACAGATGTAAGGAGGCAAAAAGCTTTAAATATACTTTTTTCTTGAAATATCTTGAGGTAAACATAATTGCAATGAAGTGTCCGATTGCCGGCCACTTCATTAGCCACATAGCCAGGCTGGCGCTGAATCAGCTAGTCAAAATAGATTCAGTGCAAAGGTCGAAACTCATTGGACTCTAATTAAAGATGCAATAAGCTAAAACGTGCGTTTCAGGATGACTTGATGATGCTGATCGACGGGGACGACGCGGCGAGTCCGGTGCACAAGATGCTGATCAGCCTCAATAAGCCTAAAGTAAGTCATTTCTAATTGACTTAGTCCATATTGTTGCAACACAATCCTGGATAAATAATCTTAAAACTAACCAATTAATTATTTTTTATAGATGGCCGAGCTAACCCATTTGATAGCGGACTACAAGAACGCACTCCTCCGCCCCGGAGGCACCGGCACTCCTCAGATGAACTCCCTCACTCGCAACGGCAGCCACCGCTCCATCCGCAAGCCTACCTCCACACTACCGCACTCCAGCCCCTCCACTCTCCCCCACACCCACCAGCTCTCCCAGTCACATCACACACACCACACAACGGGACACAACACGTTGAACTCCCATGCAACTACGATGACATTAGGATCTGATAGGAATGCTACCCTTACACTAAGTTCCCACACTTCAACGTTCAATCAGCACGTTGAAGCCCGGGTGCTGTCTCACGGACAACCTGACATACTGAAGTCTACACCGGATCATCACAGGAGTGAGAAGAAGAGAAGTCATACACAGGATAGTGGTGTTGCGTGATTGTGAATGTGCTAGACTAAAGGATGGACTATAGTGAAAGTGATTCAAGCGCTGCAAACCGTTCTGGAAATTGTGAAGCGATTCATTTCAGTTTGGTCAGTCGTTTGCAGTTTCTTATAAGTAATAATCGTTTTATATCACCACTATTGTTTTTAACAGACTTGATTAAGGTTTATTTTATTAAAGACACAATAAATGCATCACAGTAAATATTCCGTTACTAATATTGGTGCGTAATAGATTTTTTGACATAAATTTGTCCGATAGATGTTAACTTTAATAATTACTTTTTCAAGAGACTTTCAATGATAGAATATGAGTTTGTAGTTAATTCCGTGATTATGTACATCATTATTTATTTATTTTCAAAACGGTGTCACCAGTGGCTTGTGGATAGAAAGTGGCCCCGTTCAAAAGTGATAGCATTCCACCAAATAAATAGGATGATGATGAATTAACGAAATAATAATATACCTCATATTTTGTAGCGAACGATTCAGCCTATTTTAATTGGCTTTTTAATGATAGATTTTAATGGAATAGTTTATAATTTATTTTTTCAAGCGTAATTTTTTTGAACGGTTGCTATATTTAGTAAAATTTTTGGCTAAAAAGTGTATACAATTTTGTGTGATTCGTATGTCGTATGGATGTATCGATGTTTTTACGCGGTGTAAATGCCAATTTTATACATGTAGCTGTGTATATAGTGTACAGGGGAAAGTAAATGTCTTGTAGAAATAGTTACCATATCATTTAAATAGCTAAAGGAAGAAGGAAATAAATAGCTTACATTTCTGAGGTTAAGTTAACAATAGTTAATAATAACTTATAAAGCCGAGATTCTGTTTGATAATATATAACTCAACACGCCGTGATATGTTAAGTTACTAACCCAAATAATACTTTTAGTTGTATGCCATGTTTGTAGCAAATAAATGTTTTAATCTTTGAATGATCTGACTACCCAATGCCGTATTAAAACTTATTTGTTTCAAATGGGTATAAAAACATCACGTAATTGAGAAAGATTTAAATCTCACACGCTCACATTACAACAGTACAAAACCAAGTCAATTCATTTTCAACCCTATGTATATAGTAACTACGTACATTATAGCTGCATACATTTACTGCCCCGTACCATAGGATGTCCATTTAGCATAATGCCGGGATCGCCCGCGGTTCTAATGTTTTATACTTATTCTAGTGCGAGTAGATCTGTATTAAAATCGACTGAAGTTAAGGAGACGGCACACTTGTGGTGTTTAATCTGTTCTGGTATATATATTTTCACGGGCTAAATTGAATATGAAAATGCCTTTGCTGATACTACAATGTTCACTCCGAAACGATTTGGATTAAGTTACGATGTGACGATTGTTTCAAAATATTACTTATTATGTTGTATAAGCCATATTTTATAAATTGTCTGTTTTGTCGCTTAAACCTTTGATTTTTCACCCCTCGTAACTGTATCGATATTTTTTAGGCTAGGAAAGATTTTTGTATAAAAAATAATGGTCGACTTATCCTATTTTACACGTCACAAGCTACTTCAATAAAATAAAATCTAAAATAAATGTTATAAAAACCCGCAAGTGTACCATCTCCTTAAAACGTAATGTGACACGATATGCGATAGTGTGAATCTCACTTTAGAATAGACCATTATGTGAACAGGTTCTACTTTTATATTTATTATTATTTTATTTAAAAGGTTCTATGTAGTGCCAATCGGTGTTATTACGTAAAGGAAACTAATACTAAAAAGTCTTAAACACGATAATATACAAACAAAAAGTATATAGTAAAGACTTACAGAAGTCTTTACTATATACTTTTTGTTTGTAGTTGTTGTCGTTGTGTTTGTAGCTCAGCCAACAGATGTTGCTCTTATGGCTGACATCAGCCGCTCTTATTGGTCGCGAATAGTAACATTATGATTATTATTCATAAACTATATCGTTCAAACATTAATTGCGAGGGAATGAGGGAATACATACCGCGATAGCTGAGTGGGAGACCGTATAACTGCGATGTCAAACGTCTCGGGTTCGAACCCACGGCACACACCTCTGTCAATAAATCGAAGATTAGTCTTTTCAAAGATTTTTTTTTTTTACGGGATATAATCCCACCCACACGCCCACCACTGTGACTCCTGTGACGCCAGGATCTACAGCGGTAACCAACTGAAAGGCACCGTGCATGACACACGGGCAATCCCAGGGAGAGTTAAAATTGTCTTGGATCCCGCAACGAATTTAATCAGAAGTATATAGTTGGAGTTGGAAAGTATGTATCTTTACTTCCCTCCAGAGCAAAGCGGGAGACTGAGCAATGCCAAATATAGACAAAGTGTCTATATGGAAAGAGTGTAGACACCACGGATAGTGACAAAATTATGGGGCCTAAATTTGATTGCTGTAATAGGTATGGCAGAAACGGCTAAATGCACGGAAATTTATTCTGTTCGATACAAGATCCTCATAGTATACCACTCCAGATGTCAATTGTAAGCTATTTAACATAACATTACGTTCGTTGTGCCAAAGACTACACTCCCAGATGATATGGTGGGCGGTTTGTTCGTGCTCAGATGTAGAACATGTACAGAATGGAGAATCGATTAGCTTAAACGAAAATAGTTTGCTCTTAAAATTGCCATGCCATGACCCGTCAGGAATTGAGCCACACAGTGATTTACCTCTAGCCATGGTTTCGCAAGTCTGTCGCGAATGGATGGAAAGAAATGATAGAGGTGGCGGCCCTTAGGTGATGTGTCCCAGCGTTGCTGCCATTCGTCTATGAGGTGGTTATAGACATCCGTTGGATTATTAAATAGTCTTGTGATCTTTGTGCGGTCACGAGGTCCTAGAAAGCTGTTATTGAGATCATCGCGCGTAGAATAATACATTGCCGCGCGTCTCTGGACCTCGAGATCGACCGGAAGTACACCTGCCAGTGCCGGTAAAGCTTCGGTGCTAACTGTCCTATAAGCCTTGCACAAGAATATCAATGCGAGACGTTAACTTTGAAGCATTTTGCGGCGTACAGCACCGACAGTGGCCCTGTAAGCCCATACGGGCGCACCATAACACATAGAACCAAGATAAGTAGCACTGTAAATGATTCTTAAGGTTTTAAAAGAAAGTCCCCATGTCGCAGTCGATATCCTTGTCAAGGCGTAAAAACTATTCTTAGACTTTTCCCCTACAGCTCTAATATGTTCTACAAACGAAACGTTTCTTTCAAGAACTATGCCTAAGTAACAAACAGAATCTTTATTTTTAATAGTTACGTTATCAAATTTAATACGAGGAGGTGTTTTTAGATTACCTTTTAAAAGTAGTTGAAAAGTTTTCTGTGGCGCAAAGCATAAGCGATTTCTTTCCCCCCATTTCAAAATTAAATTTAGACAAGTGTTAGCTAAACGTTCAAGTCCTACTCTAGTGTTAGATTGTAACAGTAAAAGGCCGTCATCGGCATATCCCGTCAGCGAGCAGCCCAAAGATATGTGTGTCTTTATCATGTAAATTGTCGCGGTAAAGGAAAACATCGTGAGGAAACTTGTATGCCTGAGACTTCCTAAAAAGTGCCCGAGCCAGCGTGGTAGACTATGGCCTAGCCCTTCTCATCATGAGAAGAGGCCCGAGCACAGCAATGGAACATGTATTAGATACAGGGCTGCTATTATTATATAACTATATAAGACAGAAATCAACTTTTCTTTACGTAACAACACCGAATATATTTTACAATATTTTTCTCATATTATAATTGTGCTCAGTTTTGCAAAGTAATTAATATCTGAAGTCTTTAGGGTTATAAAACTAATGGACTGAATTATATTTAAGATCGTCATCGAAATCGTTCATCAAGAAACAGTGTGCTGTAATTTTATACCTTATGGACTAGTAACACTGAAAACAGCCCGCTTTTAATTTAAGTTTTATAATGTGTTAAAAACTAGAAATTTGATCTGATTTCAATTCTGTAGGCATTTTAATACATAGTAACACTATTAAGATGGAAATAGGGTTCATTTTTGTTTATTTTTGCCTACCTTTGTCAGAGTTTCGTGTAACGCAAACCTAGATGTATTAAAATTATATTATCTTTATCACTCATTAACAGCAAAACTAATTAATTAAAACATTCTATATGACGGATTATACCTCGTGACACGACTATTTACAAAAATAGAAATTAATTTTTAGTTGTAATTACGAACTTTGATCGTTTATATAAATAGACTTACAAAAAAATATATACTTAATTGCACTCACAGTATTTTTTTGAAGTTTTTACCAAGTTCTTTTTTTTGCTAATCGATTAACACGGAACTCTGATTGATTTCATGAATTAATCGTTTAGCTTTGATAGATTTCTTTTATTTTATATTAATGATTCAAAGAGTTTTGTTACCAGCGCTTTTTTTAACTTTATTTGCTGTGTTTGATCCCATAAGGAAGGTTTTATATTCAAATAAAAAATTCTAGATTTATTATATAATCAATCAAACCAATTAAAATAAAAAGCAATTTATTGTTCACCGTTCCATATTTTTTTCAAGTATTGTTTTCTTTTTTTTTGTGAAAACAAAACCTTCTTTATTGCAAAAATGCAAACGCAACAGACGGGCTAATTGTAAATCAGCTACAAACAAACGGCAACTAAATAGAGGTAGTTTTATAAATGTAGAGTAAACCATAGAAACTAAATGACCGTTAATAATGTAATTTTGACCAATTCGCTTCCAAGGCCGATCTCCGTGTGGACAGGACAACGCTTAGAAAAAAATAGGTAGTATTTTATAATCGCGACTGAATATCAAAAGGTTAGAATACAAAAACACAATTTGAGGTAGGTTCTGATCGTTATTGGCCCCTCAAGCAGTCCTCTAAATTGTGATAATGCATTGGCCCTAGTCTACGAAAGACCCGTCATTCATGCCCCCTAGGTGTGATCTTAGGCGTGTGGGCGCGCTGGCTGCAGGCACGTCACACGGCGTCGCGTGTTGCTGCCGTGTAACGTTTTTGCTGCCAGCGCGCCCACACGTCCGACGATCGCGCACGCCTAATGTGGGTTCAGCGCAAGCATTATTAAAATCACAAACTTAAATTATAACTTTCTTAAATTGAGAACGTTTATTGGTTGGCCAGTGAAAGCATAAAGTTAATATTTGATTATGACTTTGATGATTTTCTAAGCCTTGACCGTACGCGATTGTAGCCCTTATCAATGCGCATACACAGTAACAATGCATAGTAAATGTATACAAATAAAGGCTAAAATCGCATGTCCCGTAGACAGCTATTTAGTGATAAAATTATAAAATAAAACCAACATTTTCAATTGCACTTTTTGCGTAACACTTACCTGTTGACATAATTATGTATAGACTATAATAATGTATATTTTACATTTATATCAACAATTAGTTTATATTTTACAATTAAAATAATAAGTTGTAATTTATTTTGTAAGTATTTATTGTATTTTACGATCGGTTGTTTATTTCTTTCGAATTGTTTTTGACGAGTCCGTTTTTTTTTTATTTTGGCCTAACCTGAATTAACCAATTGAGGCCTAAATTGGATTATTTGTGTAATATATATTTTGTATGTGTTTAGATGATTTTTGTTTGATGATGCGAGAATAAACTTGTATTACTGATTATTTATTTTATTTATTACTTATGATCTCCTATTTTTTATTGATCACGTTTGCATGGAAGTCATCAACATGACCTTGCGCAAACATGCCAGAGGCACTGCAGAAACGCGAAAAAGCGCAACATCATGTAGCTGTTATTACACTGGTCTCTTAGGGCGCTGATGGCCCACAGCGTAAAATTGGTCCACAAGCTGCAAGAATAGAAAACCTAACTATTGTTATTAATAAATACTGTAATGACAAAAAAACTTTATTAAATAAAACATAACAAACAAAAAAATCAATAAAATAATGGTGCAAAATAAACTTTTCCTTATTTCACTAAAATAACAATGTTGTTACTACTTCGATAACAGAAACTCTTCCGTCTTCACGTTCAAGGCTTTTAATATAGCTTCTGTCTCGAAAGGCACCGCTGAAAAAAAAAGACATTATAAACAGATTTCATATTTACGAGGTTTTTTTATATAGTCTCCCCGAGGAGCAGTTTATTGTGCTCTGCTATTTTATACAGAGTTTTCGAAATTACAAAATTATGGCTACACTGTTTCTTAATTTATTAGGTTATTTATGCATGTGTGGTATATATTGTGTGTGTCATTGAGTAAGTGTAAAGTGTTGCATGTGGTCAATTTTAGGTGTTGTTGAATTTTTAGAGCGTGTCTACTATGTGTGTGAGTAAGGAAAGTTTATGCATGTTACAAGTGATAATTGCGCAACGCCGCTATAGCGCGGTGTATACAACCTTATTGCTTATATTTTAAAAAGAGAGCATGCAGAATCTTTTCTGATGGTACATATTCTGAGTGTTGTTTTATTACTATTTTTTTTGTATCGTTTCAGCGACCTACCAAAGTGAAATATTGCAAATTGAGGCTTCTGGAATATGATACATAGAGCTCTCTGAGCTTTGACAACTGAGAGGGAGCAGTGAAAAGTTATAAAACAACACTTACGGATATATAGCCACTCGGAAATGTCATAGCCGGAGTCTTTCCTGGACTCCATGATGCACGATCTCAGAGCATGTGTGATGCCGTGCGCCGTGCACATGCCCATCTCTCCACAAGCTGAAAAAACATGGCGAGGTCAAATGCTAGATCATTTGAGATAATTAGAGATGACGCAGCAAGAATCGCCTAAAAAAATGAATTTTTAGCAATATGTACACTATGTTTTCCAGAACTATACATCAAGATTTTCATTTTAGCAGTCTGAGCAATGAAACAGATACAGCGGCGGCCTCTCAAAGTTTATAATTGGTGCAAAATTTCCATCCATCATCGTATCGTCACTGTCTTATGCTTGCATCCAAAGTCTTGCTACCCGTCTATCTCGTTATAAGCAACGAGATAGACGGGTAGAAAAGAAAGAAAGACGAGGAATCGATACTTATAACTTGCATTGTTTTTGAATATGGCCATTTCCAAAATGCTCCAATTTAAGACAGGGTCGAAGTTGGCATGAAGGGTCTGAATGGTATCCCACAAAGGACCCGAGGCTCCACAGTGTCCTCCGCCGGATATATTAGATACAAACGCATGTAGGTAAGATAGATAAAGTACTCACTCTTAGACCCCAGCACGCCAAACTGATTCTTGCTATTATACCTCAGTTTGACATTATACTCAATGGGTATATCTAGGCACAACGGTACGTGGTAGTTCAGGGAGCGATTTGATAGCAACTTCCCGGTGTCCGTATCGTAGTGTAGCTTCTCGCAAGTGAAGTAACCAATGCCTTGGATGTAGGCTCCTTCCACCTATAGATAAAGATAAATTATTAAAATAATCAGAAAATATTTTAAGCTTTAGATTGTTACGGCCAACTTTTCATCCAACAATGCAATCGTTGTGAAAGTTTGTCAATTGTTACCTTAATTACTCACCTGACCAACATCTAGCTTCGGATTAGCGCTGATCCCTACATCCTCCAAGATATCAGTTCTCAAAATCTGGAACCTTCCAGTCAGTACATCCAACTGGACTTCAACTATCGACACGGCAAACGCACTGTATCCTTTCAGAGCCGGATCAGTATCCTTCATCATGAACAGAGACGTCAAATTAACTTGAGCCTCGCCAGCTAACTTTATTATTTCTCGCCAAGTAGCGTTCGGATTGTTTTCTCTTATTGGAGCTAAATTGGCCTTAAGTGATTCACAAGCTTTAATGGCAGCATAAGAGCAGCTCTCCGTTGTAATACTGGATCCAGAGAAAACGTTATTCGAAGAGACGAACGTGTAAGCCGAAATAATTTTGACGGACTCTACTGGGACACCCAGTTCATAAGCAACGACTTGTGCCACTTTGGTATTTATGCCTTGCCCCATTTCGATTCCTCCAATGGAAACGGTCACCGTTCCATCACCTCTGTAGATAGAAACTAGAGCAGAATAATTCCCGTAAAATATAACAGGGAAACGCATTACATTGACAGAGATAGCTTTCTTCATCCATCTGTTAGTTTTATTGAAGTTTTTTATATCTTGGAGTCTTTTGGCGTGGTTGACGTCTTCTTTCAAGGATTTGACCATTTCTGGCAGGTCATTGTCGGTAGTTACCATGTTGGTTTCTCGGACTTCAGACACATCTTTACCAACGGCAAAAGCAATATGAGTCATGATGTGTTCAATGCTGGCTATGCCCTCGTGGGTGCCTGAAATAAATAGCTACATTAATTTAATGATATCATACAGCAAACCACACATCATACACAATTAGTATAATAAGCAGATCTATAATTCACCCACTATAGACAAATTACAATTCTACAGAAGATTGTGAAATGAGTCAACCCCTCATAAATTCAAATGTGTGTGTGTGTGTCTGAAAGTGGAAACTGAATAGTCAATCCGCTTTATAAATCAGTCAAAGTTTATTTCTTACCAGGAGCTCTGGCAAAGGTGTTGGAAGGTAGATCAGTGAGCACATCAGCAGTTTTAACCGACCAAGTCTCTTTGTTGTAGCAGTTAGGGAAACCGTCAATTGTGTAGGCCAGGATGCTCTCGTTACTGGTACAGCCCTTGTCTTCGATGATCGTGGCGTCCAGGTACTGGATTTTACCGCTGCTGTTAACGCCCACCTAAAAATGGTAAATTATGGATTTTAACGTCACTGATTTCATTCTTCTTCTTCTTTTATGTCGATGGCTGCAGTCATATTCTATGAGCCCGGCTTCGGCGTCGTCTTTTTATTTCATTGTGTTAGTATTATGACAAACAGATGAGAACGAGAGAATGGTACTCTTCTAAAAAGAGTCGACCACGCTGTACCTAAAGTAGAAAATAGGTCGAAGGCGCGCTAACTGATCGATTTTACGGGTTAAGCAATGCTAGCCGCGTTTGGCCGTTGGATGGGTGACCATCTTAACATAAGGAGTTTTCCTCCTTGCCTCAGAGAGCACGTCTAGCCGTCGGTTTCGATTGTTATTTGAAGTTGTGACTTGCCAGGTTGTGGTTGCCAGGAGTCAGCCCAGAAAGTCTGGCAACTAGTCTTACAAAGAGTATTATCTCCTCGTACTAGGTTGTGCAGATCTGATGGTAGTCACTCCGCGTAAAATACTGATATTCAGCTAAATCCGTAAGTCTAGAAACCTAGCCCAATGTAATTGGAAAAAAGCACGGAATATAACGATGATGGTTGAGCTCCTGTAAAGGACAGGAACAGGACAAGGCTCATGACAAGAAGCACCAACGTCTAACCTTTAACCTACAGCTAAATAGCAGCGCTTGCAAACGCATTGCCAATTATTTGCGAAATAAGAATGTTCATAGGCGGAAGTTACTGCTTTCTTACAGGTAAAATGTTGTTACATCATAAGTCGTATTAAAAGCATATCTTCACCTCATAAGTGCACTGACAAGGCAGTCTCCTCCCAGCAGTAGTGAGATTGGTCTGCAATGGCAGTATGAACCGGCATGGTACGTCTAGTTTCTTGGCCACGAGTGCGCAGGCAGTGGCTGCCTGCACGTTTCGGCTGATCTTACCGCCGAAACCACCTCCCAAGCGACGTACTTTAACAATCACTCTAGGGGAAACGTATAGAAATATTATTAGTATGGTAAGATAAGAAGAAGGCTTAATAAGAGTATTGACTTTTATCTTAGACATTATACCTAGACAAACAGATAACTTCACATTGTATGTAAACATTTATTACACCCATATTTTTCCCGTAATCGTTTTAGATGCAATGTTGCTAAAGTGAACATGAAAATTGTTACTTTTCAACAGGTAGGACCTGACCCGACAAGCAGCCACTTAGTTAATTAACGAATTAGTGAAAAGAAGAATGAGAAAAACGAACTTACTCGCTTTCTTGAATGCCCAAGGACCTTGCAACAGCGATCTGCGTCAAATCCATCCATTGCGCTGAATCGTACACCTCAAGACTCTTGTCCACCGGGACAACTACGCACGAAATTGGCTCAAGATAATAATGGTACTGCGCTTCAATATCGTACACTCCTTTTATTACTTTATTTATATCAGTGCCTCGAGTTGTAGGCTCAATGGTATAGTCCCCTACTATGTATCTCTTGCTATCTTTCTTTGCTTCATCGATAGTCAGTACAGGGGCAACATTGCTGACATTTTTATAAGTAACTTTAACTTTTTTCGCGACGTCGGCAGCTCGTCTTTCGGTATTAGCGACAACGATGGCGATGGGCTGACCGTAGAACTTGATCTTTGTAGCGAGGATTTCTTCCTCTGTAGTTTGCAGTTGGATTCCTGGTGAGGCAAAGGAGTTCACTCCGGGGATGTCTGATGCCCTGTATAAAGCTACTACGCCTTCTATTGCCTAGAAAGCAAGTTCTGTTATTATTATTTCATTTTCGTATAGCTCTATGTTAGATGAGTTATAACAAGTATAACTGAGCTATCATTTTGACTCTGCCGTCGCTCTGCCGGATGGATTGTTAAGGTGCATGCTGAAGTGAGCTGCCAATGTTCGAAACGATCGAATCATCGTTGGCAGTGGGCGTTGGCAGCTCGCTTCCAAATGGTACCTTACATTAAACACAGAAATGTAACATAATTATAAGGTCATTAAAAACAACTCCGTCGCGGTCAGCGGCTAGATGACCACATCGAACGCCGTTACGAAAACATTAGTGATTATTCATGAATAGAAAATTACACTCACCATAATATCATCAACATCGATGGTATCAACTTCTCCATTATGTACAGTCGATAGCACGAACGCTCCAAACACCTCTCTTGGCTGCGGAGGCAAATCATTCGCAAACCTGGCTTCTCCAGCGGCTTGGATCTCTGCTTCTAATTTATTAATGGGCTGATTCAGTGGAAACAGTGAGCTATCCGTCTGGTAGTCCGGCTTGCCCTTGGAAACTCCACGCTCGATTATCTGCCCGCCTGATGTGTATTTACTCAAGGCTTTACCAGTTGGACAGATGTCGAGGATGAACTGAGGAAAATAATTCGTTTAATTTAATAGGATTAACTGATTGTTTGTTAAAAATATTGCTAATAGATCTATGGAAATAAATTAACATGTTTAAGAAATGGCTATGGCTTATAAGTATCTTGGGCTCATCTAAAATTTTCAACAATCGTTTAGCTTTTTATAACCATTGTAAGCCTAATTTGAAATCTTCAAAAATGTTGATAGGTTCTTTAGATAGGTCTAGGAAGGACTTTTATCTTATTATTTTGTAAAATATAAGTATAGGTAAATTATCTAACAACTCACCTTGTAAAACAGCCCGAGCGCCATTTTCTTCCTACACTCGATAGACGGTTCTCCAGCAATCTTGATAGGCTTACACTCAGAGCTCAGCACTTTAACAGCACCTTGAAAAACCGCATCGTCAAACACATTCTTCTTGGTCAAATAATTCTCAGTTGCAGAAGCGTGGATGAATGCTGGGTCTATGTTTCCGTAACAAATGCTGGCACACTTTATCACGTTCTTTTTAGACAGTTCGACCAGGAAAGCTGCGTTCACAATTGCCAAGGCGTTTTGGTTTCGCGGCATAATCTGGAATATTGTCATCGAATTTACATTTTTTTCTCCGTGTTAATAGAAGTGGCTCAATGTGTGTCAAAAATTATAGCGCTTAATGTCGCGTTTGAGACATTAAATGCCGTCGAAATGACGAAGGAGAGGAAGAATTGGTTATATTTAACACCTAATCATAAATTACCTTGTAACTCCTGAAGACGCAGTCGTTGCCCATGGGGGGTAGTTCTATGTTGACCATCAGCTTACCCGTCATGTCGTACTTTAAGAATTTCGCTACTCTCATCGTAGTCTTTTTGCCGTTTTTGTCACCTAGTGGCAAAGAAAGATCAATCAATGTTTGAAATATTTATTAAATTTGATTGAAATATTTTAAGAGAATCGAAGCCTTAAATAGAGGCTGAGTCTCGGCCAGGTGAAATGACGACCTGAAGAAGGTCGCTGGAGGGGAATGCATGCAGAAGGCCAAGTGTTGGTGTGGATAGAAAGACGTGTATGTCCAGTAGTGGACTCCAAGATTCTAAATGATGGCAAAGCTACTATGGCTACAATTTCATGCTAGGTAAGCGATGATTGCTTAGCTTTAAAGCTTGTATATTAGTATTTGTAGGTATATTACGTAGATACATTATGATGTAGGTACTTACGGACAGTAATAGTGGCTCCAACACACTCAAACAAGATGAACAGATCAGACTGGTAGGTTGGTACGGCTCGTTTGTACATAAGGTTACCAGCTATTGAACCAATCTGTAATTATGCATTTGATATATTATTTACCACTCCGGGTACTATTAAGTACTATATGCATGTCTTATGTATGAAAATATTCGTTATAAATCATTATATCTATTAAAAAAACGGCATCAATATTCCTTGCGTAGTTTTAAAGCGCTAATCATACATTGGTACAAACAGACAGCGGAAACCGACTTTGTTTTATACTATGTAGTGATATTATGGATTGCGTAAAAGAATAATAATAATACTGTGACGTCTGATAGCAAGGAGAATGGGAGAAAAAACAAATAGGGGATAAGGGTAAAGGAATAGGTTTTTTTTTAGATTATTGTGCAGAATGAGCATTCTGGTCTCAGTTTATAAATAGTCTTGGACTACTATTAAGACTTGATGATTAAAATAGATTTGACAACTGAAAACTAAACAGTTAAAATCAGAGGCGGGCCGTGCTTACACACAATGCACAAAACCATTTTGATCTGAGAAAAATATTAAACAGTATTTATGTAAAAAACAAAAAAAAACGGTGAGCGTCAAATTCTAACATATTTATAGTGGGTAAGTATTTTGACTTACTTTATTTCTTGTAAAAAAAATTGGAAACCCTAACGGTAAATGTGGGTATACCAACCTTCCTAACAGGCATGTTGGCCACCAGCTCTATATGTTTCACAAATTGTGCCAAATACGCGAACTCGTTCTTACTCTTGGCAGCCTCCTTGAAGATCTTGATGGCATCTTCAAGCGACACATTGGCGCCCAACACCATGTTTTGATCAAACTTGCAAGTTTTTAGCGAAGTGACACCACAAATGTCGATCAAGACTCGGGGATATTCGAAATTCTCGACAATACCTTGAAATATAAAGAAATGTTTTCAAGCATTTAGAGCCCCAGATACAAATTGGTTGTTTATTACCACGACTAAACTATATTTTTATCATAGATTTTTAAAAATCTTTTTTTTTTATGAAAAAAACGCAACACGTTACACAATAATAATATAACGTGTAATGCAATATACGGGAATTACGCGTTTGAAATTCACCGTATTTCTAAACCGACGATTCCACGGCGATCGCGCGCGGAAAGTACATATAACAAATAATTATTTTTTATTTATTTATTTTTATATAATAATAATAATAATAATAGCAGCCCTGTATCTAATACATGTCCCACTGCTGAGCTCGGGCCTCTTCTCATGATGAGAATGGTTAGGCCATAGTCCACCACGTTTGCCAAGTACGGATTGGTAGACTTCACAAACCCTTGAGAGTACTCAAGGATTTGTGAAACCTGCATGCCTGAGAGTGCCTAATAGTTATTTGTTATACAAGAGTGCAAAGTTGCTTTTTAACCGCGTGTTCAATTTTGATGACCGAGCAAGCGAAGTAATCAAAAGAGCACGAGGTGAAAAATCTTTGCACTCGAGTGCAACACGTAACTTTTCTTTCCACCTCAGCGAGGAAATGACTAAATGCAAAAAAAAAAACGTTTACAATCACAAGATAGGTACACTTTTATTTCAGTTTAGGTATTAATTACTACATTATGACAGGTAAGTATTACAGAATAATCTTTAAATTATAACAAAATAATACTAAGGTATAATTAAGAAAATTTTAAAGTAACGTTGCTACAGTTATTTAAATTGAGTGTAATATTTTTGTTTGGTACTGTAATATTGGTGTTAGTCACTTGTGTACTGTTTTTCGGTAAACTATCTGTCATACATAATAGTTGTACCGATTCATCGGATTCCCTTGGCGTGAATGTTGGAGAGAGAGGGAGATGGTTAGGTGTTTCATAACGGCATATTTTTGATGTAGAAGGGCCAGTCCAAGGATCCGATTGAGGCTCTTTCAGTGTAATGGCTCCTACGATGCCTTCACATATTTTAGACTTATTTTGGATGGAATCCTCTATGTATCCCTCTACAACTGCATTGGACTTCCAGCCTCCGTGGCGCTTAAGGGACAGGAGATCAGCTCCGGAATTAGCCAAAAGTGTGGCTGAAGTTCGTCGGAAACAATGACCCGTGTACAACTTACAGGGGTTCTGGAAGTTCAATTCTATTAGTACCCATAGGCGGTCTAACACACTTTCCATTGCGATACTGTAGAAAAAGTCGATTGATTGGAGTGTTAGGCGGGCGTAAGGCTTGATATTTCTCAACAATCGTTACGTATTCCTTGCGAATGACGAAATTGCGGTCTCTTTTTGTCGTTGTATAAGGTAAATTAATTAATAGTAAGTCATATAAATGTTTCTCAATGTTTTTGACATTAAGTTGTGTTAGTTCATTAGTTCGACATGCTCCGTTTATTCCAATAATAAGAACAACCTGTAACGTAAAGAGTATTGGTAGTAGATAACTGAATAAAATTGATATGAACGCATAATTATGCCTATCAACATCTACTAAGTAGATGTATTATACTTAATTACATTTAATTGAGATTAATATATGTACTTATGTAGATACTGAATGTGCAACTGACTTACTTTTGCCGCCAATTATACGGAATCGGGTGCTTCGTTAAGAAACTTTTCAATGTCAGATACTGTGAAAACCTTCGATTTTGTTGGATGATGACCAGATGAGGCTCTTTTTAAAAATGCCACTAATTTAGGATAGGTATCGATATGTATGTCTTTTTTCATCTTTATTGTTGCTTTTAGCATCGAATACGTACTCCATAGAGTGCTTGCTTTCTTGTTCTCGGATAATTCTATAAAATAAGCCAGCAAAACGTTTTCTGAGAAAGTTTTGGCTCCTTTTGCTAGTCGCCACGTGTTGAACATATCGTACTGTTTTAAATACTTCTCGCGTGATAGTTGAGGGAGAAAGCTCATTTGCGCATTATTAATTTTCAGTTTCAATTAGTTTCAATTAGTCAATTAGTTCAATTAGTTTCAGTCAATTCTGTTGGCGTCAAACAAACTTCCTCGTCGCTAGAATCACTCATTTTAGTTTTTTCACTTGTTTTCAAGTTTCTTGTTTTTAATAAGGTGTAACAATGACGTGAAAAAATGCCGCGTAAAGAACCGCGTACAAAGCAAATTTAAAAACCGGTCAAGTGCGTGTCGGGCCACGCGCAGTAGGGTTCCGTAGCTAGTCGTAACAACATATTTCGACTTAAAAGGGATTTACTATCTGTATTAAACAAGTAACATCTTCATACAAGTCATTACTTTCAAAGGTTTTTGTAATTTGCACGAATTATTCTAAGTAACTGCATTTTACACTTTGGACCCCAATTACTCTAGAACTAATTAAGTTAAAGTAACCGCTATAGTTTTCATGAAAAGTTTATTAAATATACTACCACCGTGATTTTTTCAGATTTTTTAAGCTATCGGTTTAGCTTTTAGAGGGGGTGGGACGCCCTACTCGTACAAAAATTTGCTCTTCAAAGTTAATTATCTCGCAAACGGATCCCTAAATCAAAAAACTGTATTAGCAACCCTATTATGTTTTTAAAGACCTATCTAACGATACCCCACACTATGGGGTAGGCGACAGAAAAAATATCGTCCCCACTTAGGCTTCGAAACTACTTGACCGATTAGAGCTCGTGGCTAAGTCGAAGACGCGCGGACCGATCGATCTTGCAGGTTAGGCAATGCTAACCGCGGTCGGCCGTTGGATGGGTGACCTTCTTAACATAACGGATTTTCCTCCGTGCATCGGATGAGCACGTTAAGCCGTCGGTCCCGGTTGCCATTTTGACATCTATGGCAGTCGTTACTCTAGTCTTAGTATGTTTGTAGTACACGAAACCAGGTAGCACGTATGACGAGATGTATGAATGTTGAGGAAGCGAAAGAAGTATGTAAGGAGCGAAGCACATGTCGTTCCATCGTCTCTGCCTACCCCCATTTTATGTATGTTTATTTATGTTTCAAGAATTTTGAACGAAATATTCTGAGTAACTGCATCTGACATTTCGGATCCCTATTCCTCTTGAACTAATGAAGTGAACTTATCCGCTATAGTTTTCCTTTAAAGTTCATTACATGTACTACCGACACAATTTTTTTCAGATTTTGGGATCCAGTAGTTTAGCTTTTAGAGGGGGGGGGACGCTCTACTCGAACAAAAATTTGCTCTTTAAAGTTAATTATCTCGCAAACGGATCTCTAAATCAAAAAACTGTCTTAGCAACCCCTATCTAACAATACCCCACACTATGGGGTACGCGACAAAAAAAAAACATCCCTACTTTACATGTAGGGGAGCTACCCGAAAAAAAAATATTTTTCCAAATTTTATTCTACGACTTTCTTTGTATAGTTAACATACATGTTTATGCAAAATTTCAGTTTTCTAGCACCAACGGTTTCGTCGCTATGCCTTGGACAGACGGACGGACAGACGGACATGGCGAAACTATAAGGGTTCCTTGTAGGTACTACGGAACCCTAAAAAGCACACCAAGAAGGTTCCGAGTCTGAGTTTTTAACAAATTAAAAAAAAGTTGTATGATATATTCGGCACCATAGAGGTAGCAGTAAATAATAGGTTTAATGTTTTTTTTTACTTCACAAACTTAGTGCAGATGATGTTCTAAATTCAATTTACTTTATCCTCTAGAGAATGAAAACGGCTTTTCCACTCAGATATTGAAGATTAAAAATACTCTTTCCGAGATGGTGGGATGAAAAAAGTATTTTAGGCACTCTCAGGCATGCAGGTTTCCTCTCGATGTTTTCCTTCACCGTTAGCGAGCGATAATTAATATGATAAATACACACATATCTTCGAAAAGACGAATCTTAACGATTTATTGACAGAGGTCTGTGCCGTGGGATCGAACCCGAGACCTTTGACTTCGCAGTCCTACGGTCTCCCACTGGGCTATCGCTGCAGTTGTGCGGAAAATACATACTTAAAAATAAATGGAAAATATATCATGCAATACTCGAAACATACAACACGTGGCAGTTTGATTCTAGTACAGCCCCTGAAGTATGTAAGAACATAAATATTTTAATAAAATACATATTGTACTATTAATAGAACTGATGATTCATTTGTTATGGTAATCGACAACTATCATTGAACGTGCCAGACATCGTCAAACAAAATACAAAATGAATAACACAACCTAAATACATAAAACTAAATATATAATACATTGAGTTAATGCTGTTCAAATAGTTAATGACGCAAATTAGTTTCAATTTTCTTTATTAAACATTTTGTTTAACTGTTTGCTTAACAAATTTTATTAAGTAGTCACGGTTTTACTCGCGTTATACGTTACCTTCTGCGCTGTCCCCGTCGTGTTTAGCGTAATGTTAAAGTTCACAAATGGGGTCCTCCATATTTTTGCAACTTATTTAATTGTACATATTTATGTAGCCTATTTTTTCTATCCTCTTATTGAGGGCTATCCAACACAAAAATTCGACAGATATATATTATACCTAAGCAAATTTTCGGGACAAGGACTATTTTGACCATAGACAAAATTATTGCTCGTACCGCTAGTTAAAAAATATTGGCGGGCAATGCAAACGTCAAACACGCGCCACTTTTGGTCAAACCAGAGATAATTAGATGTCAAGATGTAACATGAAGAAAATTTACGGTTATAGTTTTGCAACAATTGGACTGACAAATTTTATAAAAAAACTAGCTAACCCGGCAAACGTTGTTTTGCCATATAAATTACCTATTTTTATAAAAAAAAATAGATTTGCCATAAGCTCAGGGAAATTTTAATGGAAATAGAGTGAAAAACATTTACAAAAAAGACGATAATTGATCAGTTATCGAGCGGGATGAAAAATGATTAAATTACTAAAATGGTGATTACAAAGAATTAAGATCACGAGCAGAGCGAGCGATTCTAATATTGACTACTGAGCAATGCAGAAAGAAATATAATTATGTCGAAATGACTCACCTTTACCAGTATTTCCATCCACAAACATATAAGAATCAACGCCATGCTTATCCAAAACATCGAAGACATCATCCTGATTGTAGACCTTAAAGAATTTGTACTTTCCAAAGTTAAGAGCAATGGTGCTATCAGCTTTTATCTCATCGATCACGCTCCAATCACTACAATCACTTTTATAAGAGCATTTTCTTTCACAATTTCTTCCTTCTCTCTTGCAAATGCTCACATCTTCAATGTCGCTGACTCTTTGGCACAGTTCTGGAGAAGCATCGATGGCGAATGACTGGATGGTGTCCAAGATCGGCCTGAAGCCAGTACATCTGCAGGTGTTGCTGGCAAACGCCTTTTCCAGTTCTGCCATCGTGAGATTCTTGTCCCTCAAGCTGTTAGAAAAACGGAAGCTATAGTTAATCACCACCGTGCTGCCATTAATGATTTGGAGCCTGTGAGTGCTCGACTTACGTCATTTTATTAAAGCTGAAACATTCCATTAGTGTGCCGTGCTGAGAGGCTGATTACCTTTGAAGAACGATCACCAAATATCGAATTTGGATCGTCGTGATTATGGGACCTTTTTTAATACGTATTTCCTAAAGACTCTACGATCCAATTTCGATATTTGGTGATAATTCTTAACCATGTTGAAAGTACAAACAATGAATCTATCAGCCAAGTCCACGGGGTCTTACTCTAAATCATTTTTTTTATTAATTTGAAGTAGATAAGGTGATTATTATCGTGAATTACCCATGACATATATTTCCCATAAAATTACACATGGAAGTGTGTCACTGAAACAACATTATTATGTTGCAACGTTTATGAATATGTGCTGGTTCTTCATGTCGCTTATCACAAAATATACAATTAATGTGTTACGATGTACTACCGAGCGGCACGCATAACATTATATAGAGGCACACTTTGCGTCCTTTCCAAATTAAATCGGAACTGGGTTCATTGCGGCTCTAATTATCAAGAATTGTCCAGCGCCCTACATCAATAATTCAAAGGCTTTTCCAATCCTGAAATTACAGACAGAACCAGGAGTCATAATAGGTATCTAAATACATATTCGAAGAAGCAATTCAAGTGTGCGATCTTATATGCATGTTCCTGGGCTGTAAACGTTGTCGTTACCCTTACCTATGCCATCAGGTAGACTGCAAACCTGTTTACTTAACATGTTGATTGATCTTTCCATATCTACCTTATGTGCCTTACCTGGTCAAATGCATGACCCATCCAGGCGTGCAGTACCCGCACTGGGTACCGTTGAAGGCGACAATTCTCTTCTGCACCTCGCTGTATCCCGTGTTGCGGTTGCCGACACCTTCCACTGTTGTCACCTCCCAGCCGTGGCAGGAGAACACCAATACGAGACACTATAAGATTAGAGAAAAATACAACCGAATTGAGAACCTCCTTCTTTTTGGAAGTCGGATAAAAATAATGTAAGTCACAACCCAAGGGGAGACTAAGCTGCTGTGCCAGTGCTACTGCCTTGTTGGTCTAGTGGTAAGCGTATACAGCCTCTTATCACGAGGTTTTGGGTTCGATTCATGCGCAAGTGTATTTTGAGTATTTTCAATAGCAGCCCGGAGTTGGAAGAGCCCGGTGGAACGCAATAGGTTTAACCGCTATCACATGGGATCAAAACAAGTGTAGTGTTACCACCCTTCTTGGTAATATAGGCGTGATATAAAGTTATGTTGAAGATTCTTTCTTTAAACAACTGAAACTATTAACCTTGGTCCGAAAGCTTCAACTGCTCTACAATGAGAAATATAATATTATAATGCCGCCAGGTTATGGGTGGACAGAGATTATGGGACGCCATGTGCTACGATTTTTACACGCTCCTTTGGGTGTTATTACGTCGGTCGACCGTCGATCAGTGCCATCGATCGACGATCAATCAATAATAATCGACATCGATCGATGTCGCCGATCGGATCCGTTGGTGTACCTACCTATATACCTAACACTACAACACCCTTACAAATCTTTAAATTTTAAACAAGTGGGTTATCAATTTGTTTGAATGCACGGTGCTTTTAACTGCGCTGATGTTGCGGGTTCGATCACCGGTACAAATCTTTGTGCGATCCGCAAAGATTTTTTTCGACTTTGTCTGTGCTTAGTGTGTGATAAATGCATGCTTGTGAACACTCACGCGACACAGAGTTTTAACTAGTGGGGGCTACGTTTTTAAAAAAAAAATGAAATAAAAAATTGTTTTACTTACGGAGTTAATAGAGAATATTTCAACTTTGCCGCTGGGGTAACGCTTGGCGCGCACCATGACGATGCAGGATCCACATCCACCTTCATGACACATGGCTTTGGTGCCTGGCAGACATAATGTGTACCGCAGGTACGCGTTGAGACTCGTTTCTCGAGGTAAGGTGTCGTCCACTGCAACAGAAAAAAAAATGTTAAAAATTGTTTTATTTAAAAATGGTTAAAATACCAGTGCTTTGAAAGAATCGATTCTGGTAATAGAGATTTAGTGAGGAGTTTGAACAGGTTAGGATTGCGTAGTTTTACGTTTAACCTGCCAACTACTAAATAGTATTAATCTTTGTACAAAATATTTTTTTTCACAGCTCACGTGGTCTCAATTGCCGTGTCCAATAAATGTGTTATTGTCTGGAATTAGGCCTGGTAGACAGTGATAGCCTTACACACATGGGACAGGGTGACATGTGGGATTCATAGTACCAAATCTTACTGGGTAATGAAGATGTGATGTTATATTATGTGCTAAGCTTGTTGTTATTATTGGAACGTCCTTATCGCGCGTTGCGAAAGGGGGCTAGACGGAAAAAATTGGGACGAAAAGTTGTAACGACACAATTCGCAGCAATTCTCGTAGCGGCGTAGTAATTACATGCTACGTTACAGCTACGGTGCTACATCATCAGACACACAGAGAAAAATGCGCACGCCGCAATTAATCGAAAGGAACTTCGTTCCATCCGGTTGCCTTATTTACATCTGAACAGGAATTGTGTAGCATCACATAGCAGGCTTACTTATTGTTTATTACACAATAATTTCTGATAATATGATATTTCTCTATATAACAAGGAGGTCCTTTATTGTAACTACTATACAACCATCTCCTTTCTACAATTATATCATTGTTTATTTGTTGTTTTCAATGCCACGATTTCGTGACACGCGTAATCTTCTATTTATAAATAAAGATCATATAAGAGAATCAAAGATATAGAGATAGGTATATTAGAAATGCGAACAGATTTCTCGACCATTTTGAATGTGTTCTATTCGCCTTATTTTAAACGAATTTTTTCGAAAGGAACATGCATATGATCGAATCTTTCGTTCGTATTCAGGCAAAAAAAAAATTCGCATTATAATATAGTTTTTGTTAAGACAAATCCTACCAGAACCGTGACATGTGCAGTTTGCAAAACAGGATTAGGAAATTACACAATACTTACGGTTATAAAGGCCCGTACACACATCAACACGAAAACGCTAGCTGAACTCGACTTATATTTTAGAATACTAGCTGGTGCCAGCCTCTACCCACGCGGTTTGTTAACCTCAAGAATTATTCCCGTACTCTTACACGTTGAGGCGTTGTTCCTTTCAGCATCACCTCAGCAACATACAATGCTGACTGCTAGATGCAAATCGGAGTAGCTTAACGTAATATACGAATAACAATATGGAAGCCTTAAAATTTGAGGGTTGTGCTCGATTTCTCTAGGATCCCATCATCAGATCGTGACCTGATGAAAACAGGACCATAATAATATGACAAGTATACTCTTTCAGACAAAAAAAGAACTTCTCTTGTCGATCCAGGCGTCCTCGAGTAATCGGGAAAAAAAACTTGAATTTTTTTTTTATCAAATTCTCTTCCTTTTTTTTTAAGTCGGTGAAAACCCATTAGAATCGGTCAACCTGTTTCAGAAGGAGTTCAATAACTAACACGAACACGAAATTTTTATATTACATTATGATTGAGGTCGCCGAAGTTATATTCCATGGTTCCAGCTATCACCAGCACACAGCGCCTCAACACTTAGTGACGGACGAACCGTTTTCGCGCTCATATAGTCTGCGAGAACCTTTACAATCGTTTTGCAACCGGACGATTATCTACAAGAAAACTACCATTCATTAAGTAGTTATTTACCATGGGACGTCATTTTATGTAGTTATGCATTAGGGTTGCCAAATGGCTGGGATTGCCAGGCATGTCTTAAAATTGCGTAATAACTATCTCTTTACAACTTTTTGTCCCGGATTTCAAATCCTGCTTTAGTACAGTCTGGTCCAGCAGTGTAGGAAAATAAGATTACAATTTAAGTATATTTTGTTCCATGACCCGTCCAACTTGAGCTTCTCTCCCGCCCCCTCTAGTTTTGTCCCTAAATTAATGCCATCCAATCTGGCAACCCTACATAGCATCCACGTGCTGTATTAACTTTATTACAGATATAATCTTCAATTCAATTCAATTCATTTATTTCGTAAAACATAGGTGACAAGGATGTTATAGTGTTACAAAAAGTTCTTCTATGATTCGCCGAATGGCATACGAAAATTTAAACAATAATATTAGTTCGACAGGCATTCAAATCAATTTAAGATAACAATGTTATATTTTAAAAAGAGCTTAACAAATAAATTAATTGTATTAGATGCATGTCAAATAAGTAATAAAATGTCGATGATAAAATGTCAGTGATTACAATAATAAAATTAATTAATACAATAATAAAAAAAATTACTGATAAATTAGGATGTCACAACAATGTTCATTACCAATGTCGTCTAAAAATTCATTCATGGAGTAATATACCTTATCCGCCAAAAAGTTAAAAAGTTTGTGTTTGTATGCACTGGTATTTTTACAGTTCCTTATTTCTTTAGGTAACTTATTATAAACTTTCGGAGCCATTCTACGAATAATAAAAGTCTTATTATTCGTAGGAGCCATTGCATATATGCTTTTATGTAGAAACGTTGTGTTCGATTTTAACAAGTGAAGTGTGTTAGAGCGACGTTGACTTTCCACTTTTTCAAATAGGTGCATATTCGATTTTACGAACATGCTTACTTCAAAGATATTTACATGGTAATGTTTACGCAACATGCGCATCACGCAACATGCGTCGACACCCTTGCGCCATCACACCTTCCAAGCACATCAGCTTGTGCCGGCGCTGCTGCTGCCTCAGCGGAGACTCTCAAGCGGCGCAAATACAATACCTACTCATAATGGAAATTATGTATTTGAGCCGTTTGGGGTCGAGAGGCTGGGTCCGTAGGGTCCTTGCGCACGTTCTCTTTTCAACGATATAAGTAAAAGACTAGTTGACTCTTCACGCGACCAGAAGGCTGGTTTCTACTTTGGACAAAGGATCAGCATTGCCATACAACGTGGCAATGCCGCCTGCAACCTTCTGGGCACGTTACCCACGGTGGACATTGATGCGGACGTATTTTTTGACACCTGAACTTTTTATTAGATCTATTTTTTTTAATAAGTTTGTATTATATTTTTTTATTTCATGTATATAGATATAGTTAAGTATATATTTAGTTTTCACTTTCTTAATATTATAGTGTAATTTTAAATGTTTAATTGTATAATAAATAAATAAATGCTTAGAATACAATTAATTAAGTTATAAAAATTATACTAACAGTATAATTTGCTTAGTATAATAGCTAAATGCTATAAAAATATTCAATAAGAAGTTGAATACTTAACTAATTAAATTACAATAAAGATAATTTTTAAATCGCTATCTTTATAGTATTTTCGTGGCATAAACATTTTGAATATTATTATGTATAATGGTGATTTGAGCGACATTTAGTGATCAAACAAAATGTTTAAATGTTTAGTTTTTTTTGACTTAAAAACAGCTGAACTAATTCTAACGATTATTTTGCATAATTATCTATTTAATTTATGTACGTTGTGATAAAACGTTAGATAACATATTTAAAAAAGAAAAGAAAATTGAAGAACTATTTAAAATATATAACGTTAGATAACATTACTAAAGAAACAAACGGGTTACTCACGGATTTTATGTCGGCATTTTTGCCGACCGGTTTCTATACTTTATTTAGGGAGGTATAGAAACCGGTCGGCAAAAAATAGTAATGATGTCTTCTTACGTTAGTTTAAATAGTTTAATACGTTAGATAATTTATTTTTTAAAGGAAAAATAATTCAAAAAGTATTTACAATGTATTTTATGGAAGGTTAAAGAAATATTAAGAAATATTTATTCTATATTAAAGAAATTCGCGGAGTATGAATATAATTATTTGTGCATTACATTTTGTGTCTCTGTGTAATTTGGCTTTTTGCATTTTACACTTTGAACCCCAATTACTCTTGAAATAATGAAGTTAACGTAACCGCTATAGTCCTTGAAAGTTCATTACATATACTACCACCATTTTTTATTGCAGATTAGTCAAGCTAACTGTTTATGTTTAAGAGGGTAGGGGACACGTTTTCTGCCCACCAAGTCCCGATCGGGGTCGAAAAATAAATGGTCACGTTAAGCATTCCCAGCATAACCGCCATATCGATTCTACCACCAAATAGTTGAACACTAGCTATACACTACGTGCCAGGTTTTAATAACTTAGGTACTACAAAATGCATAATAACGTATTCCTGCGGCGTAAGGAACAACAGATCATGAAGATATTCATGGCCAATATTTTCGATATATAATCGATTAGAATTCGAAATAATTTTTGGCCTGCCCGACTCTACCTGTAAGATTTTGAGCTTGAGCCCCGCGAAATATAAAAGATCCAATGCGCACACTAAAGAAAAACAAGATTTCTCTTGGTCTTCCAAATAGTGTCCCGGGGTCGCTGTTTTCGCTTTATATATATGTAACCAAAAAGCAAAAGCTAATATAGTCAAAATACGTCGTTATTTGAACTCATTTTTGGAGTGAATTAATAGATATTTCTTCATAGTATGTGATGCAAAATAGTTATAATAAAAATAATATCTTAATAACATACCAATACATTTTTTTCCGTTAACAGTAAACTCAATTTTACCCGCCATGTCTTGCAGTAAAGGCGTTGTAACGTCGACTGACCGATGACACTTGCTCGTGGTTTAGTACAGCTACCTCTTCATATGTTGCTCTTCTTACTATGTATGTAAGCCAAAGACTACAAAAGACTAAGGTACCGTGTAGTGCGGTGTGCGATAGCAATATTTTACTACAGTGTTGCCAGGGTAATCAGATTTCCCTAAAAAGTTGGCAAAAAGGCAGTGCATAATTGTGTCACTAGTTCCTCATAATATAAATATACAGGTTGTTTGGTACATCGTTTGCCAAATTGAATTGACTTAAAAGTAGTATCCTTAACTATAGTTAAATAAAAAGGCGAGTATGTGTTATTTGAAAGTAATTCTCAATTTTGAGCCTACGTCAGCTTATTAGTGGTATCTATAAGTATATACCATTGAGCAATTCAGCATCTTTGTAGGACAATAACGACTTAGATCTTAACTCCGTAATAATATTATTAAGTTCTGCATTTCTCTTTATAAGCCGCCGTTTAGCTTGACGCACTGCTTGCAATTATTTTCTTAAGCAATCGGCTGATATTTTTCGTAGCTTTCGCTTCCTTGGGGTATCTTCATTTATGTTTTTCCGCTTTCTGTCTACATCACTTAACACAGTCTTGAACGCATCGGCGCTTTTTGGTGTCTTTATTGACTTCAAACAACTGGGCGCGGCAGAAAAGTCTATAGCCTGAAATCAAATGTAGATTTTGATTATTTTCCCTTTTCAAACAGGCCATTTGACGTTAATAGATTTGTTTTTTATTCATACCAGTAGATTCTGGGCATAAGTGCTTTTTGATGCATGTATTGACTTTGAACTACTGGGGGCGGCAAAAATGTCCGTATCCTAAAATTGAATGCAGATTTAGAATTTTTCCCTCCTCAATAAACTGGATATTTGACATCAAGATTCTTTTTTCAATTCATACAGGTAGGTCCCAATATAAAAGCTTTCTCGTAAGTAAGTAACAGACTTGTAGGAAACAAACATTTCTTTTACACTTTATAATCTATAGGCCATTTCTAGTCGTTTCTGCAAAACTTAAACTTAAAAAGAACTGACTGGTACACATCTTACTTACGTATACATCTATGGTAGGGAGAGAGTTTGGTTTCAGAAACTTTTTGGTGGTACGTATAGTGAAACAACCTTCCTCATAGTGCCTTGAACACATCCGTGTATTTTTCACTTGCTTGTACCCATAATTTTGAATGCTCCTTATTAGACGGAAACCTGTAATAGTTATTTATGCAACTGTTCTATAATGAGGGGTATTAAAACAGGAGTGTGGGTTTATCACACGAGGCGAAGCCGAGTGTGATAATAGTATCACATTAGTGTTTTAATACCTAATTATAACAGTTGCATACAAGACTTTATCTACACCCATGATATGAATCCTCTATAAATGTTCTGAAACCATAGGGTATTGTACAGTGTTGTAAGAACTCTATGTAAATTCATGGAAAGTTTAATTAGTGAGTATCTAATACAAACAAACTATGTATAGGTAATAATATAATTATTTATTGTAATAATTTATTATTATTTTTATTAAAACTGACGTGAGTTTGTAACATTATTAAAATTATGTGCAAGACTGGCTGCGACTCAGGCGCGACGTATCGCACTCTCTTGATAATGCCTAGACATATAGGCGAAACCGCGGTCGACTAAATAGACCAACATTACGTGAGTAACACCCGTATTTTCATAATTTTAATAATTTATTATTATTTACATTTTGGAATTTTTTTTTCAATACTATTATTGAACAAAAATGGCGGGATACGACGTCAATTCAAAAATTCTAATAAGTTTTTATTTAAATTACAGCGCTGTGGTAGTGAAACGCGCGTGTATGGTCATGTTCTTTTTTTGAAATTCATAAAGATGCCATGAGAATGTGGCTGTTCGATGAGTAAAAAAGGAGTTGCATAATGAAATAAAGTACTCTGTGATAATGAATTTCAGTACAACATTAGTACACCCGTTTGGGTGTTATAATGGTTACTGTTTCAAGAACGTTTTTAGCATGGGTGGCAACGAGGATTTATAGCATGGGTGTAGATAAATAATATTTATGTAAAACTAGCTGACCCGGCGAACTTCGTACCGCCTAACAGTCAATGAATGTCGTGTTACCTTTTAGCTGAACTAATTTAGGCTTTGATGAACGTAATACAATGATACAAAATAATATTAATATAGATAGAAACATAAATGTATTTTATTATGATGAATGATGATGAAAACATACAGAATGAGAATAAAAATTAAAATAATAATAATAATTAAGTACTTCTAACTCATGTCAGAAAAAAATGATTGAAAACTATGTTGTGCAGATTGGCATACACTCGGATTAATTCATTAATGGGAAGGATTAATTCAAGCACCTTGTGGTAAACGACATTCTTTGTTTTTTGGTCAGGCGCAAGAACAAATAGAGCGGATGGTTTGACGACACGTGAGCATGCCACGTACAATTGACCATGAGAAAAACATGCATTTTCTAGATTGAGGCCACAAATAGTCAAGGATTGGCCCTGTGATTTGTTGATCGTCATGGCAAAGGCAAGACGAAACGGGAATTGAATTCGTTTAAACTCAAAAGGCATATCCGTTAGGATCATCGGAAACTAAACGCGTTCCATTACACAGTTTTGGTTGGTTTAAATTTCTAAGCATGATGACTACCAAGCCAACCTTAAGTTTTAAATTGTGCGGTGGTAAACCAGGCACATCCAAGGAGTTTTAAAATTCACTTGGATAATAAGTGGCTTCTTCTTCGTTTGTTACACAGTCGATAGATTTGAATGAATACAGAGTACCTACGATTTGATTTTGTACTATAAAATTGAGGTCATCTACATCTTTATTTTTAGCGGCCAAAATTGCTCGCTCACATAACCATTTAGTATTTTTGTGGTTAGCAATGATATCCGGGAATACTTTGTTGATGAGCTCGTCTTTTGATGATACGAAATTGAAAACATTTGGAGAAAAGGAAATCAAACCGCTCGATTTGTCAACAGGAACACGGCCATTACCGATAGAGAAATCATAAGCAGATAGAACGTTCAATAATGCAACTCTCATATTTACAGACAGTTGAAGTTTCTTTACATATCGCCACAGATTTGATGCTTTGAGGCAAGCGTTTTTTTCGTCGGCAGCAGTAGATCTTGCAATGACTGGTAGTATTTGTCGGAAATCGCCAGATAATAAAATCATTGCACCACCAAAACATCTCGAGGTCTAGTGCTTCCAATGCGCGTTTGTGTGTCATTGTGCGCCATTGTCCATTCGTCCCATATGATGATTTTTCATGCTACTAAAACTTTGGCCCTTGCGGAGTGTTTCGAAATGCTACATGTCGGTTGTTCAGTAGTTTGAAGGTTTAATGGCAATTTTAACGCTCAGTGAGCCGTACGGCATCCGTCTAACAATGTGGCCGCTATTGCAGAAGAAGCAATTGCTACCGCAATTTCGGATCTCGCACGTACAGTGGCCAAAATCAATGACATGAGGAATGTCTGCCCAGTTCCATCGGGGGCATCAAAAAAAAATAAGTCGCCATAATGACAATTTCACTTTACCACTAAGGCAGCACAAACCAGGCGTTTCACCAGCAAACTTCAATGCTCCACAGTGCTGGCAAACAACGTCTATTGGACCAATGCAAACTAAACGATGCAAGCTGTAGTCGATGGTGCAATCATATAGAAACGCTGCTCGATTCAAATCAATACTGGAACCATTTCTTCTTGCACTTCGAAGATTATTCCTCTGTTCATCTGTACGATAAGCTCGACGATTTCTCGTTTCTAACCTAGCTGTTTCACGGGCTGCCTCTCTTTGCTCTTGTGTTTGAAAAGCACGAATTAATTTAACGCATTGCAATATCGGCATATAGTCATCATTGGTCCAATATCAAAATTTTCATCATCACTGTAGTTCGCAGTGGGATCATATTGGAATGCCAAGCGATTGTATGATGCCAATGATCTTCGTGTGCTCACGCGTTGTCTCAATCGGGTTTCCAATTGTAATCTTAGGAAACGAATAACTTATTTTTTTTACTTTTTTTTTCACAATTTCACAGTAAACACAATACCGGTTTGTCACATGAATTTAACTGAGCAGAAAACAATGAGTGGCTGTCAAACAATGTATCACGCACCGGCGCCATCTACTTATAATATTGGTTTGTAGCACAGATATAGATCAACATAGATCACGCAAGTACGTTTCACGATTTGTATTGAAACCAAGCGTGCCGACTTTTTAATACCTTTTGTGACGTCACAGCCGAAATTTAGTGACGGGAAATCCAAACCGATTCAAAGACACGGATGCCGCCGATGCCAATTCGCCCAGTACGTTCGACTGGAGCCGTCCGCTATGATTTTCTCTGAGAAAAAGACGGGCGTGGACTGAGGTTTGAGGCGACCAACCTCGACGCTTGGTCGGGGTTGAGACACGCGAAGTACATGCATCTGCGTTATCTATGTAGATCTATATCTGTGGTTTGTAGTGCATGCTATGTATCAGAGATGGCGCTGTATGTAAAAAAAGATTTTCCCGCTTTTCTGTTGAAATTTTTATTGTTTTCCTAAATTTTCTTTGCTATAAACCTCACGGAGCCCAAGACCTTTCCAACGAATGCAAAACCGTGGAAATCGGTTCGTGCGTTCTGGAGTTATAGCGTCAGGAAGGAAAACCCGACTTATTTTTATATAGTAGATAGTAAAATATATTATAATACGAAGACGTGTAAAATTATTTAAGCCAGAATGTTTTAGTGTACAAGTAATAGTGAATATTAAAAATTGAATTTATTGGTATATTGGAAGATTTGCCTGATAATTTTTTTTTACAAAAAAAAAAATCACAAATGCCATGGAATTCTTTGCATTAAAACTGCCATATTGTTAGATAGATTTGATCCTTATGATTGATGCCACGGATTAATGCCATAACCATACAGGGTGCTATTAATTCGGAATAATAGCTGATGCCCAATTCAGTTTTTTGATCATAAATTAAGTTTCCATTGAATAAAATGTTCTTAGAACATTAAAGGTGGAACTGCATTAAATTTATCAAAATTCTTTTTCCAATGTATGCTGTTCAAAGAAATGAGACGACTTTATCAAATATCGAACACGAACAAAATCGTGATTTTTACGTTCAATTAAATTACCAAATTTGCACCTACTAATCAGGCAATTTCGCTCCTGAATGGTCTGACAAGTAATTACTCAGAAGTAGACTTGTTCTGTACCAAATTTAGCCAATTTGTATGTTTATGTTTGTTATTTTTAAGTGATAACCTATAATCTATGTACCTAATCTGTGTGTAATTTTTAATCTACTTGTGTGGCTCACTGTGTGCATTAGGCAACTGTAAGCACAGTGAGCAGCTGAGTGTAAAATAAATAAATAAATAAATTCGACAAGAATATTAGATAAAATTAAATGTAATAACACCCTGAGATAATTTATCTTCTGTCGTCGTCCTTTTTTTCTGAATAAATTTTAGAACTACATAATTTTTGCTTTCAGTGATCATAATGAGCTACTACTTTTTTTACAACTTATTCTAGTATTAGATTATTTAATAGAATATATAATAGACAGCAATGTGTTGAAATTTCGTCTATAAAAAATAACAATGAACTAGAATATTTTAAATCTGATAGTAAACCTAATAATGCTGGTGTACCTCAAGAGAGTATTTTGGGACCTCTCCTATTCTTATTGTACCTATATAAATGATTTACCTGACACAATACAAAGTCCATGTACACTGTTCGCTGACGACATTTCAATAATTATAACCTAACCCAAAGATTCTGACATTAATATTTACTTAAATGACATTGATAAAATAATTAAATCTACAATAATTTGGTTGTCAGAATAATTTAAATGTTAATATTTCTAAGACGAAAATAATGCAATTTAGAACATATTTAAATAAAAGCTGCGACTTAAGTATGAAATATGGTGACCAAATAATAATTCAGGTAGAGCAAACAACGTTTTTGGGCATTGTTTTAGACACCCATGTTAATTGGAAGGCCCATGTAGACCATACATGTAAAAAGCTAAATCGTTTCGTTTACGTCCTCTACACATTACGTAAATCATCGTCGCAAGCCACAATGTTATCCGCGTATCACGGCTATGTGCAAAAAAAATGTATAAGAGCTATGGCCGGGATTTCGCCATGGGAATCATGTAAACCCTTGTTTATTATTAATAATAATAATAATAATAAATCATTTATTTCAGGCTGCATAGGCCCATAAATATATACCTTAACCTAAAAATACATAATACTATTTCACACATAGATTCGGCGACGTGTGACGCGCGGTGTCAGGTAGGCTGCCACGGAATCTCCGGAACACAACACCCTTCGGCCAAAATTCCTCTTTTGTGAAAGCCAACAGATGTTCGGTCGGCACTATCACCACAAAGGAGTTGAAATTTACGTTGTGGCGTGACTCCAACCGTTTGACTCTCAGCGTGAACTTAGTCTTGATTCTGATATACTCCACAATATCTTCATCTTTTGTGGAGTAATGCAGTCGGGAAACATACAGCAGCGTCGTTGGTAAAGCAGGACGCAGCAAATGGTTCGGTCCGGTCGGTGCAGTACCATACTGGTTCTTAAGAGCAGGCTTCGTCTTCTTTTTCACGACCTTAATGAAGCCCTCCTCGTCCACCTCAGGAACCCGTTGTGGTTCCTTTAGTACGGGTTCACAATAGTTCTGCTTACCCCCTTTTTGCTGCTTGGCGGTGACAATAGCAGCGTAAACACATTTAGGTGTCGATGTATTCACGTGTGTCGTGGCCTTCACTGGCGTTGTGCGACGGGCAGCGACGGGTCGTATTGCATCTTGCACAATATCGACAGTTAGTGACTCATTTACATGCGCCGACTCAAAACTGCTGATGGAAGCGTTTTGCGCGCCTCGTCAGGCATCGTGTGATATATTTACCGAAAAAGCGTTACATAACATAACTATTTCGGCACGTAATTCACGAATTGTTTTGTCTGAAGCTTCCTGCTGAGACTGTACCTCAGCTAGGGTTGATTTTAGGAAGGCAACTCCTTCAGCAACCTGCTGCAGTCGATGTGGTCGAAGCTGATGCTTGGTAGCTTATGCAGCTCCTTCGCCACGAAAGCGGGTACGTCGTCCGGGTCGGTCACCTTAAGTAAGGTGATGATGTCCTGGATACTTTTTTCGGTTCCATTTCTTCTTCGTGGCGGCATCTCGTCAATTTTCCCCAACTTTTCGAACAACAGCCTCTTGCCGCTGCTAATCTTGTCTTCTTTGAAGTTAGACTTACAGATCTGCAAGATGCTGACCTCATCCATGGTGTCAATGACATGTTGTATAAATGCCAACAACTCATTGGCTATAAGTTGCTGAGAACTCATGACAGGCAGCTATTGCCGCGCAGTACGTATTAAATAACTATGTGGAAACACGTCCGTATCCGAGCGCGCATCATCGCACTGACTGAAGATCTAACCTTGCCGAGCATGTATATTGTAGAATGTGTTAAGTTTGTTATATTGAATCCACGCTTATTTACAAAAGCAAGTTAAATATTTCCCAGGAACACCAGGAATCCTGATAGACTAGTAGTACCTGGCATTAGAAGGACTAATTTATTCAAAAAAATTGCTATAATATGTGTGTAAAAATATTCAACAAGCTACCAAAGTCCATTAAAAAACTACCAAATTTAATGCTGTTGAGACATCTAAAAAAATGGTTAACGGAAAAAACATTTTATTCTGTTTACGAATTTCTCAACAATAATTATAATAATGATTAATTTATTTGAAGTTTCGTATTTTATTTATTATATTTTATTGACATGGACATTATTTATAAATTGTAGTAGGTACATAATGATGCTAATATTTAAGGACTTGCCTTTACCAATGTTTAAAAATAATTATGTAATAATGAATAATTGAATTGAGAATGAGATTGATATTATAATAATTAGTGTTAAAATTTAAATTAAGAAAGTTGAATTTCGACTGCATGACTCCTTATAATATTTTTATTTTTTTGCACACCATTGTTATGGTAGAATGTATTGAACCATTGTTTAATTACTAACACCTGTATTTGTACTACATTCTTGCAAAATAAATGTTTTGATTTGATTTTTGATTTGATTAATGTGTTCAAGACACTTTAAGGAAGGTTGTTTCACTATACGTGCCACCAAAAAGTTTCTGAAACCAAACTCTCTCTCTACCATAGATGTATACCTACGTAAGTAAGATGTGTACCAGTCAGTTCTTTTTAAGTTTAAGTTTTGCAGAAACGACTAAAAATGGCCTATAGATTATAAAGTGTAAAAGAAATGTTTGTTTCCTACAAGCCTGTTTACTTACGAGAAAGCTCTTATATTGGGACCTACCTGTATGAATTGAAAAAAGTATCTTGATGTCAATGTCCAGTTCATTGAGGAGGGGAAAAATTCTAAATCTACATTCAATTTAAGGCTACGGACATTTTTGCCACCCCCAGTAGTTCAAAGTCAATACATGCATCAAAAAGCACTAATGCCCAGAATCTACTGGTATGAATAAAAAACTAATCTATTAACGTCAAATGGCCTATTTGAGGAGGGAAAATAATCAAAATCTACATTTGATTTCAGGCTATAGACTTTTCTGCCGCGCCCAGTTGTTTGAAGTCAATAAAGACACCAAAAAGCGGCGATGCGTTCAAGACTGGTTAAGTGATGTAAACAGAAAGCGGAAAAACATAAATAAAGATACCCCAAGGAAGCGAAAGCTACGAAAAATATCAGCCGATCGCTTAAGAAAATAATTGCAAGCAGTGCGTCAAGCTAAACGGCGGCTTATAAAGAGAAATGCAGAACTTAATAATATTATTACGGAGTTAAGATCTAAGTCGTTATTGTCCTACAAAGATGCTGAATTGCTCAATGGTATATACTTATAGATACCACTAATAAGCTGACGTAGGCTCAAAATTGAGAATTACTTTCAAATAACACATACTCGTCTTTTTATTTAACTATAGTTAAGGATACTACTTTTAAGTCAATTCAATTTGGCAACGATGTACCAAACAACCTGTATATTTATATTATGAGGAACTAGTGACACAATTATGCACTGCCTTTTTGCCAACTTTTTAGGGAAATCTCATTACCTAAAATTGCTATCGCACACCCCATTACACGGTACCGTAGTCTTTTGTAGTCTTTGAAGCAAAGTTAGTATGTAGATATTATAATATATATTATTTTATGGGTATTATGTTTATAACTTGCTTTCGTTCGCGGCTCCACCCGCGTAGAACGTCGATAAAATGTACCCTAAAAGTTACGTCTTGAACTATCTCAAAACCAATTGTCATTATGGTCGATCGGTCCAGTAAATTCTAACAAAAGGATCTTTCCTCTTTATAATATAAGTATTATAAAGAGGAAAGTACACAGTATATTTACTTATTTATTAATTTAACTTCAGCACAAAAGTATGTACAAGGCGGACTTAATGCCTGAGGCATTGTCTGACAGTCAACCTGGGGGATACAGAGATTAAAGGTGGTAGGTGTAATCAAAGTTTACCATGGTAAGACATGTATATATTTTGTTTAACAAAAGATTTAAAAAAAAGTGAATGTATAGATTATACATGTACCTATCTATATAATAACTTTAGAATGTTGTCCGAGTATCTCATGGAGAGCAATATTTTGTGTCAATTGTGTCCAAATGGAATAAAATAACATAATTACCTAGGTGAAGTAAAGCTCTTCTAAACGAGCTTGCCCATAACCTACCTACGTTAAAATAGAGGCTTGTGTTAGAATAGAGCAGTAAAAAATAAGTGCATACCTTTTTCATAAAATACACAGACAACACAATAAATAAGACAAAATGCAAAGGGCGGAGTGATCTCCTTCAGGCAACCTTGTTTGTTTTCGGTTTTTAGGCTGATAATAACGTTATGCTTATCAACTCAGGTTGGCAAGTGCTTCCCACCAATTTGCATTGTACCTGGCTTTGCTGCAGATGGCTGCTTGACTAATCGACGAGCACCGTACTCGAGCGTGGCCAATGACGACCCGTGACATTTAGTTTACCTACGCCTAACTTCAAATCCGCCCAGATATCTGATTTTATCTATATTCATGATTTATGTTTACTTTTGCTAGCGACTGCCTTTTTTTACCATTTCACATTTTCGCCATAGGTACACTGGAAATTGGTTTTTTATACTCTATTAACAATTTTTATTGCTTAGTTTGCAATTTCCTTACTGATTCAGTAACTCGTAATAAGGATAATTTTGGAAGGTTTATCTCCCATGCAAATAAAACGTTAAATGAAATGCATTTCAAGTTACTATTAAAGTATATGTTTTTAAACTTTCGCGATTTGAGAACATTTTTCAAATATTATTTTATTTAAAAATTATTTATTTTGATTATTAGATTTATACCCGTTGTCTAGTTTTTATATTATCCGCAAGCCCGCATGCGTGATAAAATCCGCACGATATTTTAGATATCATGTTTTTTAAATACCTAATTGTGGGTAAGAAAACGAAGTGACTAATTGATAACATGGTTTATTTGTGCTGTCTAGCAGGGCCGGTTCAAGGGCGATGCACCCAGCGCGTTGCCGTCACTAAGGGGTCGCGAATGTAGGAGAAAAGGGCGCTTCTAGGAATAGCTGTAAGCGTGTAAGACCACGCGCTGTTTCAGCATTCGGCCTTAAATGGGTTTACTACCAGTACCTATCCGTTGAATAAGTAATGACATGATTAAAGTCATTTTGAAAGGATTTTGTATTTAATACGAATTTTTCTAAGTAGGTAACTGCATTTTACATTTTAGACCTCTATTGCCTCTATAACTCTTGAAATATAAGTCTTAAAGCAATCACAACCTTCTATTTTAGGTAATATAGGCGTCATGTTATGAATTATGTTTTCGTCGCCTTTGGCGTTCCCTGTCTCCTGGCTATAAAGCCGATTCATGGCCTCCTTATCAAGCAATGTACGAGTAAAGTGTAAATGGCATCGTGATAAAGCCGCTTACCAGTAATCAGAAAAATGTGCAAAAAATTCAATAGAAACTTTCACATATCACGCAGAAAAAAAATCAAACATCAGTGACTTCAAAAACGTAATAGATCTAAATAGTGAAACATATCACCCATATGACGTAAGAAATCTTTGTCCAGCAACCAAATTTTCTTCAATAATATGAACCGTGGAAAATTGTTCTACTGCTCTCAGAACCGTTTATGCCTTGAAATAACCGTAAGACAGGGTGCATGCCCTGACTATAACAAATACATTTATAATACTAATTTATTTATATGTATTAATTTAATTCCATAGCAATATTTAAGTTTATTTTTCTCTCCAGGATCCTCCAGGATCTTTAGCCCTTACACTAGGAGTTATTGTCAAAAAACAAACAATTATTGTATGAATTAGAAAATATGGTGCACAGGAGTTTCTCACCAGCTCTTCTCATGATGCAATCGGAGCTGGTACTTGATGGCTACACACAGGCTGTGGCAGAAGTGCATATCACCCACATTTCACCTGTTATGTTTAGATCCCATGGGATAGGAGATGAGCCTATCGCCATCCACCGGGCAAAGTTCTAACTCCGTGCTGCTATTGTGAATTGCCTGACGGAAAGTTCACAAATTACACTTTGCCTGACCCGTGAATCGAACCCGTGACCTCGCGGTTAGAAGCGCATACGCTAACCACTAGACCATCGCGGCAGTCCAAATTAAATTAATGCAATAAATCCACTGAGAAATATAATTATTTAGGACGTAGGACATTAATTTATTAATCAAAAGACTTAATGTACTTAAAATTATGGCAACATTTTACTAGTATTAAATATAACAATAAGGTAGGTAATTAAATACATAAGTCGATACGATATCAATATTAAAACACGCATAACTACTATAAATTATTCTTAAATCTACATAAGAAGAGATACTAAAATCAATAACTCATTGCTGGCAATTTAACACCTCAGCTCAACAATTACTTAAAAATAAATATTTATTAACTAAACATTACTAAAATTATTGTTTGCTCCGATTGCATGAAAGAAAAACTTAAAAATCTGCACCTTATGCGAGATAATATACGGATATCTATTCTTTGAGTATTACAAAATAAAGTGGAAACAGTTGTGTCGCCTGTCGTTTTATTAAAACGTCACTATATTATTTGAATTAAACTATACCAAAAAAATAACAACTTCACAATGATACAGCCGAATTCATTTTTGATACCCGCACATTTTCTTGTTAAATTTGGCTCGAAGAGGGCTCAAGGGACTGTCTATGGTTTTCCATAGAGACAACTGATATCAAAGCCATATAAAATCTTTAATATATTCAATTCTTGACGTTTTCTTTCTCATCTTCACTTATATCAAAATTAATTCGTCTAATTCTTGGAAAGTCGTTGCCTTTGACACGACGCATTTTTGGGGTGCCGCCATTTTGGTTTGAAACTGCTTCATTCTGGGATTGAACGGGCGAATCTGATGCCTCGGAATCTGTATCGGGGGTGAGATTGAAGGACTCCATTCTTGCGTATGGCGTTGCTTTTATATCTGGAAAGTTAAGGAAAAATTATTAAAAGTTCAAGCAAATAAAGGGTAACAAATTAGCAGATATATAACGGTAGGCAGAAAAAAGGACCTTAAAATATTATTTTTATATTAATATTTCGGCTTTAGGAAATTATTTTTTTTATACTTAATTCATTTGACAGAGAGATACCTATACACGAATAATTTAGTTTTATTAATATTATTGTTCGACTGTTATACTGTTAAATACAAGACTAATAATGATGGATAGAATTTAGTTCACGACTCAAATGTGTACAATCACGACAAAATGTAAATTACTGTTAAATTGTATCTATATTATTATAGCAAATTATTTTCATTACAACATAACTAGTAGCAGATGTATGAAACAAATATATGTTGTAAGGTGCAGACTGCACGGTATAATATTATTCTACGTAATCGTAGGATAATAAGCAATATCTACCTAATAACAGATTGTCAACTTTGCTAACCAACAAAAAGAAAATACTTATTCTTTACAGTCTATTATCTTACAGTCTCTACAATTTAGTTCCTTACCGTTTTCTATTAAATTCTGATTATATATGGAAATAGTTTATACCAATAATTATAAATAAATAAATAGCTCTAAGGAATTTAAAATCTATACAGTACATTCATAAAAAAACTAGTTTTAATAATTAATAACAATAAAAAGCGCCTGAAAAACTGCTTCAGTGTACCTAAATACAATTTTAAGTCTTACCTCGTCGACGTTCGCTAACTAGTTCGCAATTTTTTTTAGTCAGGAGCTCGACGGTAATGCAATAAATAACTTCTTCCATTGAGATTTGCGCGGTTTGGTTATACTTTTTATAAAAAAAAAAAACAACTTTTTTACAGGTCCAAGAAAACTCTATACAGCCACGACTTGCACTTGATGATACCAAAAAGTTTCTGATGCATTACCTAAGTGATACAACTTATTTATATGTAAAAGTAAGATTATTATCGTATTAGGTAAAAGGGTCGCAAGCTAATTAGGTACGAAGAGTAATAGGGCGCAATTAAAATTTCATTTTCAAGAGGTGCAATACCATAGTACAATATGTAAGTAATTAAGCTTTTTAAGGCAGCTAATCGACCATTACCACAAGTCGTTAGTGTTTATAAGAAAGGCTTACGAGGCACCTAATGTAAACATATTTTTAATCTTGTACTTAATTATTTACCTTATTGAGTCTTAATTTAAGAGATATAGTTTTTTCTGCGTACACGTTTTAGTGACTTTCTCCAAAGAAACGAATTCAATAAAAAATATAATTACCTCTAAGGTAATAGAACTTAATGTGAGCCTGAGACAAACAGCACTACCAATTTTCGAAATACTGTGATCCAGGTTGGAGGTGAGATAACTCCAAAATACTGGTATCTTATCCAGCAATTTAGAGATGTCGTTATAGTATCCATTTACCATCAGGTGGACTACTAGCAATTTCAGTAAGATTTTGGGTTTTGTTTGAAAGAAAACAATCTGGCATTAAAAATAAAACCATCAACAAGTATTACAAAATGCATTTATTGAGCTTAAATTAAAATATAATTAATAACTAACAATATCTAATGATATTTCGTCAATCACTAGCGACAGCGTAAGGCACAATAAGGTATTTTCTTCGCCATGGCAGAAAAAAAAGTCATGGTTCATGACTTTTTTAGGCAGATATTCCATAATATTCAAATTAGAAAATAATAAAGTTGTCTAGACAAACAATCTTCTTGACGCCTGGATTTCATAACTATTTCTGATCACATTTTCTATAATAAATCATGTTATAGGTAGGTAGTCATTACCTTTTTCACTTTTCTGATAAAAAATGGTATTTTGATTCAAAGTTATTTTTATGATGACAATAAGCCGACGATTATGAACATGACTCTATGTTTAATAATGTATAAATATGAAATCGAAATAGACGTATTATTTTTGGGAAACTCTGAACATTGGCGAAAAACAAACCAATAACTGGTGACAAAATATTATATTAAAACATTAGGTGCAGATCCAAAAAGGCACTACCTATTTTTTATTGCCAAGAGATTAATGGAGAAGTTTACTGTCGAATGGTTCCTTCCATAGACAAACATACTCATTACATTTAGGCTATTATCTGAGCGACATCTGGTGGCGGAGCTTTAGATATCTCGTCCATTGACTTAATTGTGCGTTCACAATATTGAAATCGGGTCGAAATTATATCCTATCTTCTTGAATTAAATCTTAGATCCACACCTGTTGCAGTCGAGGACAAAAGTCACTTAACAGAATCAATGCGAATTACTTATTAAACCCAAGGTAAGTTCTGGGTCGGGTTCCTATGTATTCATTTAATATTACTTAATATTTTAATCGTTTTGTAAGTGACTTTCGTTGCTGACTTATTAAACTTATAATATACGAATACTTTGGTATTTTCACAGTTTCATTGAAAAGAATCAATGTTAAGTTTCCATAAAGTTATGGAAGACAAAAATCTAAAATACTTATATTTAGAACTAAAATATAAACTTGATTCTTTTCAACTCTACCAAAGTAAAACAACATCAATATAGAACTAATTAACGCTAACAGACAAACGGAATAAACGATGAATATTTCATCACCATCAAAAATATAATTTTAAATGCAATTAGGCACTTCAATTACTGGGAAAATATCACTACACTGAACAATAACATTAAAAGACAAAAATCTGTTTAAGTAGATAATTACATTAATTAAATATAAACGCAAGACAATCTTAAATAAGGTTAACGCTAAAATCAATTAAGATTCCATAATTGTCTAAAAACCGTCGAATTAAATATTTTAGTTACAATTAAAACGAAATAATTCAGTTAATTTTAGCATTTTCTTTAACAAAGACATACAGTACTTATAACGTTTAATATGAAGAATAAAAAGTTAAGAATTACGTATGTACAGTGGACCAACGAGTTAGCTATGCAGGGCAAAAACTTTTAAGTCATAGTAAAGACTTACTACACCAGTTATGGATAAGTGAGTTACATATCTAAATAGTAGGCATATTGCACTTATTAAAAATTTAATTCACACATGCATATCTATATCAGTCAGTTTTCTCTATGGCGTAGAAGTTTTTGCCCTGCATACCTAATTGCTTGGCCCACTGTACTACTAACATTATTTTAATTTATTGCTAGTTAAGGCTCCGAAACTCCAAAATCATAAACTTGAGGAAACAAAGAGAAGAAAATAGAATAGAAATTATCTAATATCACTATTTTCGATATTTGTGTCTATATCAGTCTCATAATTTATTACAAACAATTATAGAATCGATAATATTGACTTGTATTTTTCAAACAAACAAAAAAGGTAGAAAATGCTACAAGAAACTGTGTGTTTGGCTTTGAATGTACTTCAAGCAAGACTGTATTTCCTCGCTGTCAGCCACCATACCCAGCAATTTGTCCTGCATGTCAGCTAACACATCCTTTGCCAAACAACCTTTCTTCAACGCCGTCAAACAAAATGTTGTAAGTGCTTTGAAACATTGTTTTCTCTGCGCGTTATGTGGCTGATTATCCCATACAGGAGTAGCCTTAACATAGTTCCAAGCAAGAAAAACATACTGAACCACAGACTCCCAGTGTTGAGACTCTACCAAAACTTTACCTTGATCTATGACACACTTTTTAAATGCAGCCAAATGTGTAGAAACCCTGGAGTAAGCAGGAGAATCAGTTTTGGAAGTGAGGCGAGAGGTGGGCAAGCTTTTGAAGATGTTACTCTTAAGGTAACTCAACCGTTCCTCGAGAGGAACTAAGTCAGGCACTGGCATATCACCCCTGATCTCCTGTTCTACTTCAGGGTGCTTGTAAGTGATGGATTTAATTAACCCTATTAATTGTGTAGGGCTTAAGCCTTTGAGAGCAGTATCAATAGGCCCTTTGAACTCAGAGGTAAAAGACCTTTCCAATTTGGATCTTTTAATTGGTGGAGTACTTTTAATGGGGCTGGTAATTTTAAATTTCTGTGGTGTACTGATGTCACTGAAGTCTATTTTCTCGGGAGTGAGCGGTATGCGCTCGGTGTCGAGTAGGAGACGCTTGCGGGGCGTCGAGCGGAGGGTGACGCCAAGTTTGAGAGGAGAACTGTCCTTTGGAGGAGTTCGAATGGTGGAGTGAAACGAGGAGTTGCGTTTCAATTCGATGTCTGGCGACCACGTCACTGGAAGTCGTTTGCGACCTGCAAAGATAATTTTTTTGAGAGCTGGGATGTTTCAATACATATTTCAGTTGAGGTTGATATTGATTCAATTCAATTCAATTCATTTATTTTCTGCAAATACAGGTACAAAAGGTGACAAATTTATTATTATGATCTTAGACCGTATTTCCGTACATGAAAAATTTATACAAATACAATAAATTAAGAATTACATAATTAATAATTAGTAATATTCAAATACATTTAGACTATAAACTAAAGAAACACAGTAACAAACATATTTTTTACACTTTTATTTATTTGGTTTCAGAGATGAAAAACAAATCGGACCTAGGAAGTATCACTTATAATCATTACAATGTTTTGTTTGACAATAAGGATTTTCTAATCATGGCAATTTTTATTCAGATTAAGTCAACTACACACAGTATTATTTTAAAACAGATCATTCAACAATAATTTAACAAAATAATTAGTCTGGATATTAGATACTTTTGTAGTATAAAACAATGACAAGGAAAAATGCTGATACATAAGGAAAACCAGTAAATCATTATATACTTACTAGTAATATTAAAACACACAAACCATGGACTGCTAAGAGTTGCATTATCTCTTTTGGCTAGACAATGAGGACATAATTTATTTACCACCCAATTACCACCCTGTCCATCCAAAGGTTGCCTGGAAGAGATCACTTTATAGTGATAAGGCCGCCCATTGTGCATGTTTCAATTAGACTGTGTATCACAATTATGTACTTCTTCTTTGTGTACAATAAAGAACTCTCTATCTATCTATCTATGACTATATCAATAAGGAATAATCATTAGTCTCATTTCAGCGGTCATTTATCCTTAAAAAAATGATCTAAATAGTTTTTTTTTAATTCTGCTAAGGTGGCAAATAACCATACAGTCCACTTGATGGTAACATTAGCGTACTTGCAACGTCAAGGACATCACTCTTGCATTGCAAACCCTTTAAAAACATATTGACTTGACCTGACTATAATGTTTAAAATAGTTAAAAAAATAGTTTTTGGATTATTTACATTAGATAGAACGCCAGAAGCAATTACACTATCCAATGGTCTCAATGAAATATACATATTCACTCACACAAGCACACCCAGTCTCAGAACAAATCATTGCAAATCACACAAAGATTTGTCCCATGTGGGGATCGAACCCACAACACCAGTGCAGTGGAGGGTGGCGAGGCGACCGCTTAAATCATTACACCACACATGCAGACTATAGTTATACTTGAAAAGGCATTACCCAGTAAAATGTGTACCTACAATGTATACAAACTTATAGCATTGCCATACATGTTGACTACTTGCCATAATGTGTTAAATTGAGGTCATTTCACATAATGATAATTCTGACTCAACACAACTACATGCAATTACTGCAATAATTAATCATTAATATGTTATAGATGCATTAATTGTTTGAGAATGCTTTCTACACTTTCACTAAAAACTAGTTAATGGATATATTTGGTGATTGGTAATTTCTATCCCAGATTTAACACATATGCTACTTTAATATCAACATGCTCATAATATAAAGAATATTCGCATTCATAATATAATAATAATATAATATCATTCCACATATTATGCGGAAATAATATTTTACATAAATGATAACATTATTATTTAGCAGTTATATATAACTGCTAAATAATAATAAAATAAATAGAGAATTTAATTAATTTAATTTCTCTATAGAGAATAATCATTTAAAAATTAATTAATTATTATGTACTTACCAGCTTATTATTTTTGTTTGTGTTTAATTAATTTTGTATTTTTAAATTTGTAAAAATAAAAAAGCTTTTTTTATTTATATGGGTGTATCGTTTCTTATTATTTTTTATTACATTTATAATAGTTAAATTTCTTTTCGTAGTTTTGAGTGCATGGCACCCGAGGGCTGCAGCTGAAAATCAGCGTTAGGTGACTGTATTTCATTGCAGTCACTTAGCATTATGCTGGTCTATTGGTACAGACTGTATTAGTTTATTTCACTGTCTTTCCTATATTGTTTTCTTTTTGTTTTGTGCCAATAAAATTTTTCTTTTCTTTTCTTTTAAATATGTGTATATTCATATGTGAGAAATTGTACATTTGTTACATCACTACAACATAAATACCATGCAGGTGAAAGCTAGCTTTACTATATACCTCTCTGCTGAATCAGCAGTTCGTCAGGAGATGGTGCAGGACTGAGGTAGCCCGCAGGCAGGGCGGGTGACCTTTCTCGGAGGTTGGTGACAGGCTGCAGCGGGGTGACACGGAGACGATCGAGCCGCACCGGGATTTCAGCCAACGCCGCGCGAGTGCGACGCCCGCCATCTGGTGTCACCGCGCCCTCCATTGGCGCTGAAATTGTGTAAACGTAATTAGTGACTGTATCAGTGGCTGTATGTCTGCCAAAAGATGGGCCAAAATAACAACTACTTGGCGTGGTCCAGATGGTAAAAGACATGTGGGCAGACCTCACAAACGATGGGCAGATGATGTGAAAGAGGTTGCAGAAAGTCAATGGCTAGAAAAAGCCAAAGATAGAGAAGAATGGCGAAGATTGGAGGAGGCCTCCACCCAAAGAGGGATCCATTAAAAAAAAAATTATATCTAAAATCAACTAAACTAACATAGTATTATGGAAATAACTAACAACACTAAATAACATTTATAATGTAATTTATTATTTTTCATGGATTAAAAGGCTTTATTATTATCAGTGGCTAAAAGATTTCATGAATTTATTTTATTGATATTTCACTTTTATTTCAGAAGGGGTTGAATTAATTTCAGGTACTCAAGAAAAAAAAAGTAGAAATCCTTTAAACATATCATTTTAATTCGTTTTTATCAGTTTTATTCCAATGATACCCTATAATGATCCTAACATTATAAACAAATTATGGAAGTCATTCCCTACAGTCAGTACTATTTAAAGTACCTAGACCAGTAACAAGAGCTCAGCATTGCTTTATTGAAGAAGGCTACAAATTTAGATAACATTAGCACATTAAAACTCTGCCCTATTTTAGCATAGTCTAAAATGAAGTCGCTCCCATGGTTGTATCTAGAGTGATTCATACATACATATATGCATATTAGAGAACACCACAGTGTCCAGAGTGAAGCAAGGGTGGGTCGCTGGTCCGCAATAATTACTTCTGCACACCTACATTTTATTTAAGTATAAAATCTTGGCAGTTAAAAATGTAGAAGGTACAGCCAAGCATGTTATAACTGTATAAATCATAAGATACAATTTTTGATCTTTGTGGTGGTCATGTTATTGTATCCGAGTGGAATGTCCAATTAGCCCATAAGTGATAACAGAGGTCAAAATATTGACCTATGTACCAAATATGTATGTTATTAATAAAAAATAGGATAAGTTTATTAAGTAATTCTATGTGTTACAACTTCTGCTAATATTGGTACATACAGCTTCAGCGCGCGGCACCATCCGCCTGGTAGGCATATCGATAAAAAGTAGCTTATGTCCTTCTTCAGGTCTTAAAACTCTCTATATACAATTTCATCAATATCAGGACAGTAGTTTCACACAGACGGACGGCCAGACAGACAGATAGATAGACAAGGATAATCATAAATTACTCTAATGTAGACATATTGTGCGCAAATAGTTCATGAAACAAAAATGTTTTAGATTAACGAAAATTTATATGAAACGGTGCAGGATTCATCCAACGTAATGAATATAACTAAATGAAGAAATTTGATAGTGGATTATAACGTGTTTCACGGTATAATCCTAGAAATTCTCAACATACAAGTGGCGTTGAAAACATCGCACAAATTAGCCTTTTATCAACTTTAATACTGTTTGAATTATGATGAATATATATTACCTCAAATTATAAGCTGGTGGGTGATATTTTAGACACAAGTTTCACTTTCAAAACAGCAAATGGTGCCAATTAAACAATAAAAATAGTTTACAAAATTGGCGCAAAAATTGACAAGTGACATTGAACATACACAAGCCAAACACAAGCAAGCAAAGCAAGCAAGCAACAACGGAACGGAACGGTTGACAACGGTTTTATAGTTTACAGCGTTCCAGTTACATAATTTTGTAAAAAAACAACTAAAGCATGAACAATTGAAGGGCCCAGTTGCAGAAGTCCCAAAGTCCAAAAACTCAGGTTGTCAAAAAACGATAGTAAAACATAAAAACAAATAGTGAAATATTTCTATTTAGGTTAGAGAAGAAAATGAAACTTCACAGTGTTAAAAAATAATCAACGTTTTATTTAATATAAAAATATTAAATATTACTATTAAACCTCTCAGTATAATCAACTTTTTGTGAACTGGACTTAGGTCCCAAACATTGGACTAAGCCTCTTTTAACGCTTATTCTAAGGACTTAGGTACTTTTATTAAAGATTTCTTGGACTTAAATCTACACAAACAAAATATGGTGGACTTTAGGACTTAAGCACTAAATTTTAATTGAAATATATTTTTTATGTGAGATCAATTTAAGTTATATACTCGTACAATGTACTATGTACTGAGATCATTCATAATATTTTGGTTTCTGGTATATTAAACTAAACATTATTATTATTACTAAATTAAATTTCACTTCTTGGTAAGTTATTTTCATCAGCTGACAGTATAATAATTATCTTCTCAAAATATTATAATAATACACTCTTAGAAGAGCAAAATAGAAAACTGGTTACATATTTGTTGAACTTACTGACTAAACATAAATATTATTTTGGTTTTAACTAAATAAAAATTACATACGGGATGGATGCAAACATAGCGACATTTATTGAAACCACAGCTTCTATACATGGTCATTATCAATTTCCACCGGTTAAAAATTCTCTGGCGAAACAAAAAATCAAACAAATTGCACGATCGCAATGTTCAATTTGTTTGGAGAACGTGAATTTTTTTATTTCGCCAGAGAATTTTTATCCAGTGGAAATTCATACTGGCCATGTATAGAAGCTGTGGTTTCAATAAATGTCGCTATGTCGCATCCACCCTGTATAACAAAAACAGTTTTATGTGAAATCAAATCACACTTAGCGTTCTAGGATCATTCTTTATCATCCTCAGAGTCCACATCAACCAGATTTGGTGCATTATTTTCATCAACTTTACTTGGACTTAGGAACTTATTGGTTGGACTAAGGAACTTTATGATATTGAATGAGGTTACTTAGTGACTTCTTAACCAAAAGTGTTAGGACGTAGAGACTTATTATGCGCCAAGTGACTTTTTTACGTCAAAATCATATTTAAAAAAAAAAAAAATGTGTCTTTATATCGACCTAGGTACTTGTTTCCAAATAAAAAAAAATGTGATTATATAATATTTGACATGCTCTACACGTTGCCCTTATCAGATGAAAAAGACCCTAAGTGGACTTAGGGACTTCTGCAACTGGGCCCTTCAATTATAATTATAATACGGTTAATTCAGCTCTTAAGATGACCATTCGCTTATTTTTAAAGGATGTTTTGTACATCGTCGCTAAATTAAATTAAATAATTTAAATACAAATTAAACTATAGTTTTAGCACCCCTAACTCACTTTTCACCTCACCAATATTTTTTTTTATTATATTATTATGATTTTTCAGAAAAAGGGACTATATTTATACACAGCTTTAGAAACGAAATTTAAAAAAATCATATTTTATATAGCCTCAAAATTTAGTACTAGTTCAAGATTATATTTGATACAATAAAATTGAGAATTCCTTTCAAATAACACCTACTCTCCTTTATATTTACTGACAATCTCTTGAAAACGTTAAAAGTTATGAGATTAATGGTCAACTATAATCATCGAAAAAATAAAAGGAATCGTAATGTATAAAAATTCATCATTCAATAATTTCTTACGGTATGTGACATGGGTATCGTGTATTATCAGTGGCGCATTTACCAGGAAGCATAGAAAGCAATTGCTTGGGGCCCTGCTTGGACAGGGGCCCCGAAAATTAATAAAAATTTGTTTTTTTTTAATTAAATCAAATAAAAAACGACATTTCTATTATTCATTACTTTCAAATGATTTGAAATTAGTTCGAAACTGTATTTCACGTGCTAAGTTGGCGCTTCGATTGCCTAATAATCAAAAAATAGGGGGGAAAGAGGTTATATTAGAACGAAGGCCCCGAAAATCAGTGGTTGCTTGGGGCCCTGTCTAAAGTAAATCCGGCACTGTGTATAATCTGGACTTTCAGCTAGCGTGTGGGAAACCGAGTCCAGGTTTGAACAACGGTTATTGTGAATGGTTTGAGCGAAATGATGAGACAAAGAAATTAGGCCAATACCTTCGGACATTTTAAAAACTTTCATAAATTAAAGGTCAATGGTTGAATGATCTCAATGATCGCTTTAAATCTAGTGTAGTAATGATTTAGTGATTGTTTTTTGATAAAACCATATGTTTAAAGTACAATAAGAGAGATTTTATATTTAGACACACCATGTTAATTAGATTTTGGATGTATTTCTTTTTTTTTATGCTATGTTACGAAATTTAAGATTCAAATCATTTACTTTCTTTAAAAATTAATTATAAGAAAAATTTAAACAAAATTGTATTAATTTTGATAAAACGGGGCTTAGATTAATTTTAATCCAACTGTTTAGAATCAGATTACAATTTAATCTAAGTAACAGCTCCAATGGATATTGCATTATGAGAAGAACTGGTGATTAAACATAGGACATAACATGGAATAACTTATTTAAAAAAATAAAAAATATATAGACTTACTTATTTATAATAAATTATTAATTAATTAACATTCGTTCTCTGATAAAAAAAAATACACAAGATCACATTTCAGAAAATTGACTAGGAGGTTCTTGACTCTTGCTTGATGCCAAAGGCAGCACTGGTGGCACTTTTTCAGTATTAATAGTAAAAATCTTGGCGCATTCTTCGGTGTTCCTTAACTCCAAGTGAATCATAAATAAAATTGATCTTGTGACCACCGGGTCTGGGCGAAAATCCCCAAAAATCCGCTGTATTGCCTTTAATTATAGTCTCTGCTATTGCCGACTTTTCCTTTATTTATAGTCTGTGGTCTAGTGAATGTCGAGTCGAGCGAACGAGAAATATTTTGTCAAAAATAAAATCACGCACATCAAAAATTCAAAGAAAATTAAAGCTTTTATTTGACTGAAATATAATATAATAATTTTTGATTCCTTGTTGTTAAATGTGAATGTTCTGTACCGAGTCTTTCTCCATCAACGAATTAATATAAAAAAAATAAACATTCCGTTAGTTCCGGAGTTCTTGCGAGCAATAATATAAGTGGATTTTGTTGTCTTTCAATACTATCAAATTCGCTGTTTTGGTTTTGTGCTATTCAATGATTAGATCAGACTGTAGGATTTATTCATTTGATTTGTGAAAGGGCAATGGGAAGTAGGTCAGATTAGACGAGGTGGTGTAGTTTGCCGGCCCATCGTACGTTCTAGATCTTTGTTGTGGGACAACGATGGGCTCTGCGAATAATTAGTGACCATGGAGCGCCTGTCCCATGACTTAAACCTAGCTCTGGAGGAAAGTAACTGCGGGCGGCAGGAGCGGAGAAAGCTGGGGCTCCGCAGGCGGACGAGATCCGCTGGAAACCTGCGTGAGTGTCGTACTTAGTATTAATCTATTATTATTTGTGGAACTCAAACAAAACATGTTGATTTCGCCCTCACTCGATTTGTAACACACCACAATCTAAAAGCTAAAATTGAATTAATATTAATAAACATGTTTCTATCATATTTTTATGCCTAATATATATAATAATTCACAAGATAATTATGAATAAAATCTCTAGAGGTCACTGCACTATAATAACAAAAATAATTACTGTACTGTCTTGATCTGAAAATAACTTTACCATTCATCTGTGACTAAAATTAAATAGATTAAAATCTCACTTTCATGTAATACTTACACATTCTAAGAACAATTACTTTCTGATTCAATGAAAGTATTTTTTAAATATGTCATACAATTGAAACTTTGCCAAGCAATTGTAAAACCTAGGATTTGATCTAAAATTCAATTTCTTATTTTTAGTTTCAGAAAAAAAAAAAGTTTATGATCTATCTCCTGGTCTATCTAGTTTTGGTAATAGTTATTTAGATCTTTTGGCAGACATATCTGTGTAAGTCATTACAAGGTTGTAAGATAAGCCATGAGGTTCTTGCCAGCACTTCCTCTTGTGCCCTATGACCTTAATGTTTACTTTAGTAATTTGTTACCAAAATTACTAATATTACCGATGGGTCCTAATCACATGAAAATTTTTATAATTCATGAATTAAAATGATCTCTGAGGAGTCTAATACCAAAAACTTAAAATCCCTGAAGTATTTCATTACTTCATACTTTATCACTATATTTTTTTTAGTAATATTAGTATAGATTGCTAAAGTATGATTCAATAATTAATTTGATTGAGAAAAGTCAATAAACAATCAGGTAAATAAATTGCTTTGTCTAGTGGTATATTTTGTGTATAGCTCAATGCAAGGTCTCAGGTTCGTTTCCCAGGCAGCGCAATGTTATTTGTGAACTTTCCATCAGGAAATTCTAATAGCAGCAAGGAGTTGGAATTGTGCCTGGAGGATGGCGATAGGCTCACCCGCTGAAACAACAGCTGAAATGGTGGTGTAGTACACCTCTGCCACACCCTTCTGCTTAATATTAGTTAAATTAGATGTTATGTTATGTAAAAAAAAACACAAAATCTAGACTATTTGTTGTTTTATAAATAATTAAATAAACTAGCTGGAATCTGCAGTTTCACATGCAGACAAAAAGTAGCCCAATTCCTGCCTTAAGTGCCCTATTATCTTCTTACCAAATTTCATCAAAATTGGTTCAACCATTTATTGTTAAAAGTGTAACGGACAGATGGTTACTTTTAGATCAATAATATTACTTATACTAGGATAATTTAAATTATACTAATAAACAGTTGCAGAATTATGGGACCAGCAGGATCCTACCGGTCCCAAAGAATTTTTCAACTGTTCCTTATTATTTGCTAAGCATAGCTAAATACTATAAAAGTAATCAATTTGAAATTTAAATATAGTTGATAAATAAATGGTCAACCATTAACAGTCCAATCGCCATTGCTAACAAAAAATGTATGTAATACAGCATACATTGCATGTAAGTGTGCACTGTAAAAGATTGTACTTTTTCAGTGGTGAAAGTGCTAATTTGATTAGATAACTAGCACTAACCCAAGCATGCACTGGTGATGTAATGTGTGCCAACTGTTACTGTTTATTATACCTGTATTATCTTCAACTGGAATTGTTTTGTGATACAATTAAATTATGTCATACATTATTAATTTGAATGAGTAAGAGATTAGACATAACACATCTGAAATAAGTCTGAGGGTTTGAAGTGTTTTGTCGCACACTACACAGTTCATGTGTAATTTTTTTTTTAAATCCATAAAATCACTTAGATGCTATAAAATCTAACAAAATTAACGCATTCATGTATTATTTACCTATTAGGCTTAACGTTTCGGCAGACAGATTACACTGGCCGTGGTCGCAAGCAAAGGTGGAGAAAGAAAAGGTTTGCTTGCGAACATGGCCAGCGTAATCTGTCTGCCGAACATTTCAAACCTTTTCACAGATGTTTTAGTCTAATCTCTTACTTATTCTAGTAAGTTTAAAAGTTAATCACTTAGATGCAATTGGTAATGGCAAGATAGTCAATAGAGTTACAACTCTTATAGAGTCTGCACTATAGCGCTGAGTAGTCAATCTATAGTTCTATATCTAATATTATTAAAACCGATGTGAGGTGAAGACATTATTATTGAGAATACGAGTTACTCACGTTACTTTAGCTGGGATATGCCGACTAGTTTCGAATCTAGTACGTAGATACTAGTGTGAGACGTCGAACATATTCTCAATAATAGTGTTCTATATCTGTCTCGGAATAACAACATGAAATTTTATCATTATTGTAAGACAGATATATTTGCACTTCGAATATATGTGGGACAACCCTGGAGTATTTTGACTCTAGGTCGACTTATTTTGAAGTGAAACTTCATTTGAAACAAATAATACTGTGTCATCAAAATGATTTTGAATGACTTGATTAATGCATTTAGACTAAAAGTTGTAATTTCCAAAGCCTTTCTGATGAGCAATTTATTTTTCAATGATAAACAACATAATTAAGGTTTAGCAGTAAAGCTTAGTAAATATATAAAATCCTGTCCTGAACAATCAATTCATCAGTAATTCCGTAACAATTTGAAAGTCAGTCCTGAGATCCTAAATTTTGTTTTCAGCAGCCGCCGTAACAGTCAGCCTTGTAGAAGATGGCAGCTCCAGCAGTCCGCCCCAGGCTCCACTTATCACACAACCATTGTCAGATTCCGATGACCCTCATCTCAACCTGCACAAATCCAGTCTAAAATCCAGGCATTACTGCCAAATTGGCGCCTTTGAGTCTGATTCCTTTAATGAGAACTTCTCGCCGACCAGACCAGCAAATGCCAGGAGGAAACGGAAGTATAAGAAGATGCCCGTGGAATATGCGGATGGGAAGAGATCGCCTCCTATTGAAATATTGAGTGTCACTACTGAGGTAATTCTATTACACCACTTCCGCTTATAATTTCAAAAATATTGTTCTTCTATCTCACTCAATGCTCAACCATTAAAAAAAAAGATATACACTATGTTACATAAACATAACAAATTAAATAAAGAATATTATACTTTTATCAAGGCCATCTTATCTTAGGTCGCCGGTTTAGTTGTCGAAGGGCAGTTATTAGATAGGTAGCTAGAATCAGCTAGATTGGTCCTTCATCCATAAAACATTTGTTGTCATGCGGTTTTAAGCATATTGTACAAAGACCCTTCACACATAGAGCACTTAATCAATATGGAGAGGAAATGAAAGTAAATATTGTGGGTAATAGATTGTACCGCGCATCTTTGATTTGACAATTAGTTTTAGATTAAGTGCACATCTCCAGTATTATATATTAGTCTATGCGTGCAAGAGCGGCGCTCTGCCACATTTGGCAGATGGGGACGCTTGATAATGACGCCTCGGCATATTATAATATTCTATGGGGGTTATTATAACTGTATCACAAAATTCGATAAGTAATCATATAGGTACTAACCGTATAGGTAGGTAGATCTTTAGACTTATGAACTTTTCATCACATGATATTTTTTTATATTACCTAACACACAAGATGTGCGAAAAATACATCTCAAATCGCGAAAGTTTACAAACATTTATGTGCACAAGAGGTTTATAATTTTTCTTATCTCTTACTTATGGAGCGTGTGAACTTTGTCTTTGATAAAAAATTAAGATATACTTTATTTGTTAGCTTCATCTCTATAAAACACTCTCATAATTATGATTACGTTTTCATTGAAACAAAAGTAATTTGTCTATTTGCACCATTGATGGGGCAAGTCAATGGTGCATACGTAATAATGTCAAATCATTTCTATTGCAAAAGGCTTATTATACCGTGGAAGAATATTTAAATGATAAAATGATGCTATGATATTTTATTTTATATATTTAAATGATAAAATGATGCTATGATATTTTATTTTATTTTTTTTGACTTGTATGCAATGATATATTATTATTTTTTTGACAATGACTTTATTTTACATTTCAATTTTATTTTTTTGTTCTTTTAATTCATTTTATAATTTTATAATCTACTTGCTCAATGTACAACCAATTATTTTATTACTTGATAATCTTGCTTAATTTATATAATTAATTATTACCATCTTTATATAACCTATTTTGTATGTTGTGGTGACAAAGCATAGCACTCTGAAACTTGTTAAGACCATTATTGTATATACATATGTTTGACAAATAAAACAATTCCGATTCTGATTCTGATACGAAACTACAGGCTCAGACCTACTTATCAAAGACTCATTTGCAATTTTTTTTTATGGTATTTACTTTATGTTTTTATTTAATTTAAAAAAAAATATGTTATTTTTTACAGGCAAATGCACTGCCAGCAACATTCATTCTTCAGAGTCAAGTGCTGTCGCCTATGATTCATTTGAATAAGCATAAAATTGCAAAGCCCGAAAGGTTAGTATTTTATTTACGACTATTGATGTAGGCAAATATTCTCTTTCCTGTAGAATAATTTAATTTCCTTAACTGAGTAATTAATTCAATTAATACTCCAATGTTTGCAATTAACTTTGTTGTACAAACTTGAACGCCTGTATTAATCTTAAGCTTGTGTCTCAGTTGTTTTTTTAGAAACGCGTTCTGTGGTAAAAGGAAATGGTCGCACCGAGACAAAGGGGATGGCTGTGAGATGAGGGAACGGTCATTCAGCGGTGGTTGTTCATCTAAATCGGCATACTTCTCCAAAAACGACTTCAAGTCGAGGAAATACGACACCGACATACCGAAGAAGGAACCGGTACTGCAACCCGGAAAGATCGTCCTCAAATCCCTGAACGCTGAAGGAGTAAAACCTGCCACTGTTACAAATACTCCTTCGTTGCCTGGAAGCTCAAGTTTCAACTTCGTATACAAAAATTCTTCCAAGAACGGTACTCCGACGCTGTCTAAAATGACAGGATACAAGATAACGACTGATCTCCCACCGTTCTTTAATCCAATGACTAGTGGCAAAAATTGCTTCGATAGCAAATATTATAGAAAGTTCAAGATGTTAAATAAGACTCATCCATCGAACTCGTTAAGAAATCCTTTACATTTCGAAGATTCTAACTGCGGGATGGACTGCGCGGGGAATGAATCCAGTTCTCTAAGCAGTAGTGATTCAGATGGCGTAGTTACTAACGACAGCGATAGAGAAGGGGATGACGAGCTAACAGACTGGCCAGGTATTGAAGAACTAAAAGTCTTCAACAAGAGTCTTACATTTAAAACTTCCAAGACTGTGAACAATAATTCTCCAAAGTCGGCGAGTAACATGCCACCGCCGAAACGGCTCAAGAAGGAAAAGATGCTGGTAAAAAGTGGGTGGGCTAGTTGCAAAAACAGGTTTAAAAAGAAGCGACCCAAAGTTGACTCAGGGAACGATGACGATGCCATGATGTCTGACTCGAAAACAGTCGTAGACGTAGATGATGAAATAGTTTCCAAGGAGAACAGAGACATCCTTCAACCCCATTCCTCCTTCAGCAGTTTTAGCGATATAAAGAACGCTGGAGTTTCTGGGCAGAATGCTAACGAGTCGTTTTTTCAGTCCTTTCAGGCGTTTCAAGAGAAATCGGCGCAGCAGGATGAATCTTTTAGCCAGACGCCGCGAACAAATTTTTCGCTGCAAAAAACGTCGTCGAGCGATTTGAATTTGAGTGAGAAGTCGCCACAAAGTGATCATTATTATAGTGAGCATTCTATGGGAAATGCTGGGGTGACTGAAGTGAGAGAGATACGGGCAGGGTGTAGGAGGATCAGAGACGAGAGGCCGGGGTTATTAATACTGAGTGCGGCAAATGAACAGTTGTCCAAATTCCTTCAAGATTCTTGCCAGGCGGAGCTTAAATTGCCAAGCTTCCATGATCCTGAAGAAAAGGAGAAATTGGAGTCTTTAGCGAAGTTATATTCGCTAGAACTACAAGTGGAAATGGGCCGACCTGTTTTAAGGAAAACCAGGTGATTATGCCCATTTTATTTGCAATAGGTATGTGTTTAACAACCTGCTTTATTTTCTTACTATTTATTTTGATTTATATTAATTTATATGTTTTTTATCGATAAATGGAGAAGTTTAAAAAATTTATTTGATGTATACTATTATCGAATGTGATACGAATATTAACATAACAGCAGAGGTGTACAACACTCACACTTCACCTATTTATGATGATGTTTAGATAGAGTGAACTTATCGCCATCCAGCGGGCACAATTCTAACTCCGTGCGCTATTGTGCATTTTCTGACTAAAAGTTTACAAATAAAACTTTGCCTGATCCGGGAATCGAATCTTTGATGTATAAAGTAAACTAATACTGGAATTAAACTTAAATATGTTCAGAGTAATAATATATTTGTCGTACATGCGATCTCCTAGAAATTTTTGGCATAACGATATATCATATTATTTAATTTTGAACTTCTCCATTTATGTTGACCTCTTTTTTCTTACAATACTTATGCATTTGATTCCATTCTTTTTTATATCATTTTTTTTATCTATTTTGTATATAACAACCTTTTTTGCAAGCCTGCATGATATTTGTACATTCGATAATAATATTATGTTATACATTTGTATTTGAGTATTTTATGCTATGCACAATTAAAGATACTGGCAATAGATAGATTAGGGTTCGAATCCAGTCTGCCTTTTCAGTTTATCCTTTAGCTTGCATACTCATACAGAACTATATTTTTAAAATCAAATTGAAAAATGACCCTGGTATTTTTTAACTAATAATTTTACAAAAAAAACACTGCAACATTTTTTGTAATTTAAGCAATTACAAAAAATGCACTAAAAGTAAGAAATACAAAAGTAATATTCAACGTTTCGCCTCATCTGAGTATAACTTGAAAAAATGCCGTAAACGGCCTCAAGGTGGAGTACTTCAAGTACTCCTAAACGTGGAGAGTTGTACCTTCTAGCATCAGCTCAGCAACATGAAATGCTGACCGCTAGATGCAAATGTCCGAGTAGCTTTAAGTAGTAAACAAAAAATATAGAAGGCTTTAAAGTTTGAGGGTTGCCCTCGATCGCTCTAGGTTCCCATCATCAGATCGTGACCTGATGAGAATAGGACCACATGACAAGTTAAAAGTTTACCTTTCAGACAAAATAGAATTTCTCAAAGCGGTCCAAGCATCTTCGAAAAACATAGAAAAAAAATACAAATTTAGAACCTCCTCCTTTTGGTCATTGACCAATATTTATTTAAAAAGAAGACCAATGGTCATCAATGTTTCATAAAAAAGAGAGTGAAGTAATATCATCATTTAGAAAACATAACTTAATGTAGGTACGGGGAAAAGGGGTAAGGGATAATAACCTCATTATTCCAATGTAATTGAGGATAATACATGTCTTTACAAAACGCACCCACCGAGCAGGTAAAAAAAGTAAGTTACGCACATTCTGTACCTAAGTATTTTGTGATATTGCACAAATGCTCTCGACACGTGCCATACCTATTCCTACAGCTGTCACGCGACAATACATTTATAAATAGCTTTAAATAAGTCATGCGCGTGCGCATATTACGGAAACAAACGGCTTTGCTACTAATTATAATGTGTTATCTACATATTTACTATTCTGATTACCTTAAATTCATGTTAAATACTTCCTTTTGCTCGCGGACGCCACAGACTCGACGGCATTTCAAATCTTACACTATCTCAACTTCTAATTGATTATTTTTATAGCATTTAGCTATGCTTAGCAAATAATACTAAGAAACACTTGTAAAAGATATGGGACCGGCAGGATTTGAACCTGCGATCTTACTGCACACCTGGCAGCCGCTTTAGCCATCCAGCTACGGTCGCCTCTTGTTAAATCTAAATTTCTCAACTGTATGTTACGTCATTTCGTTCTTTACAACATTTGTGCTGAATGCAATTTCGCCATGTTGGTTTGTGTCCTACATAAGATAGGAACAAATGGATTAACGTGACGTCACGGAATGACCTACAGTTGAGAATTTATGGTCCAAAGATTGGTAAAGCGACCGCCTGGTGTGCAGAAGGTCGCAGGTTCAAATTTATGTAGAAAATTTAATAGTAAATACATTACTGACTTTGGTCTAGACTGCCTCATTGTACTTGTCGTTAGCGTAAACGGAATCCCACCACGAGATCTTGGGTTCGAATCCCGGTTCGGGACAAAATGTTATTTAGGATTATTTCGACCGTAAGCACAGATATGAAGAGCATAACAATTAATGTCGCTACTTGGATATTATCAGTACCTAGTTTTTTTTTTTATTTATAAAGCTGAATGTTTTTATGTTACAATGTTACTTGATAATACGCGTGGTAGATAAGACAATTATAATATAGTAAAGCCGATATTAGTATCAACAATGATATAGTATCCAGGTAAAACTAGTTTTTATTATTCTCTATTCTCCAATTAAGAACAAGGACATAACATAACATCACGCCTATATTACCCAGAAGGTTTATGGCAGAGGTGTACAACACCCACACTTCACCTGGTGAGACTGTCTCCATCCACGGGGCACAATTCCAGCTCCGTGCTGCTATTGTAAATTTCCTGACGAAAAGTTCACAAATAACAAAAATTTTAAAGGCTTCTATATTGTTTTTCGTATATTACCTGAAGCTACTCGGATATTTGCATCTAGCAGTCAGTATTTCATGTTGCTGAGCCGGTGCTGGAAGGTACAACCCCTTTAATGGTTAGGATTACGGGGATAATTCTATTAACATAGGCCGTTACTGTATTCTTTCAAGTTATACACAGATAAGGCAAGACGTAGAATTACTTAAATATTTCTTACTTTTTATTGCATTTTTTTGAAATTGAAGTCGGTTTTTTTTAGGAAATGATGTTATAAATAAGTTACGTTTACGCCTACTTAATTATAATCTTTCAAATGCCGTGATGCTTGGTCCAAAACTCCAAGCTGGCAGTGGCGGATTTACCAGGAAGCATAGGAAGCAATAGCTTGGGGCCCCGCTTTTGGACAGAGGCCCCGAAATTTGATTTTTTTTTAAACGTTTTTTACAAAATCAATATTTTTTTTTTAAAATTAAATACAATAAAAAATGACAAAGACATTTTCTTTTTTATATAAAAAATAGAGGGTGGGGTTATATTAGAACGAGGGACCCAAAAATCAGTGGTTGCTTGGGGCCCCGTCTAAGGTAAATCCGGCACTGCAAACTGGATATTCCAATCAGTAAGGTTTACATTACCTCGGTTTGATAAAGATTAAGATAAAGATAAAGGTCAATTATTTGTCACAACATGTTTACATTAAGTTGTTAAATATAAAAGGTACAGTAAGGTCTCAGCATGCTCTGTCCAGTAGACATGCAAATTTTCCATAACATAATATATCATAATTCTTATAAAATGATTGATTATATATTCAATGTTTGTCGAGTTTAATTGTCACTATATATATATAATGCAACAGTAGTACAGTATATCCAAATAAAAAAACTTTGAGACCACCTGATCAACGCATTAATAGCAAAGAACCATTACGATTTACACTAATAACCATTGTCATTCTTCCAGCAACACAATGCAAGCGATCCGCGTCGAACATTCCTACCACAACTTCCCTTCAGACCACAAGCGGCGTTGCTATGGCGACGACACCGACACCAGCCTGTCCCTCAGTGACCAGAACTCAGTGAACTCGATCAATGACCTTGACGAATCCCAGGACGTGCCGCAAAGACAGTGTGATATGACCCCACAGGATTTAGTAGACACCTTCTCGGAAACTATTGACAAATCTTTGCTGGATCCTGGAGAAATTGACTGATGTGAGTACTATTGTTAAATGTTGATTGATTAATATGAAACGATTTCACGTTCAATCTGTGATTCGGTGCCGAAGGCTGACTACGTAAATGAAATCACTGGTTTCAATTTTTGTCAAATGGGGATATCTTGAAACATATATTGCGAATGTGGAGCAATACAGTCTATGGCCCATCTTACTGACTGCCCAAAATGCCCTACCACCTGCACAAGAGAGGCGCTCATGAACGCTGATGAGAGCGCCATTACAGTAGCCACTTATTGGGCCAATAAAATTTGACTCATCGACACGACGAAGAAGAATTTTAAACCAATGTGCTGTCGGACAAACTTGCCCAGGTTTACTGATAGTCGCCGAGTACCACTCGTTGGATGTTGTTTACAAACATACATTTCACACACATGGCACACCCAGAGTCAGAACAATTTTTTGTGGATCAGTATGTAATTGTTATGTTCCTAACGTGAGCATGCTAAGGTTGGCCGATCGAATGAGAGGGACACGGTTACATAAGGGAATGAGAAAGAAAATAATATCTCATGACTATGTATCGATTTCTTTCCTTTGATATATCGGTTTGAATATAGAAACTATGGTCGCTTCAGCTTCGATTTCCTAGGAAAGCGGTGTGGAATAATGCGGCTGTAATATTATTACCGTGACACGATTAATATGTAATACGTTAGGTCGATCACCACTCTCTAGGAAACCACTACATTTGTTTTACATATGCAACGTTCTAGTGACGTCATTGTACCGTTATCTTTACGACCGCATTATTCCACACCGCTATGCTAGGAAACCGAAGCTTTATACGTACGGCGGATATAATCGATTAATTAATATCGAATCGATATGAAAACGACGTCTAATTAGGATATTTTCTAGTATCTTTTCCACGTAATACGAATTAGCCATTAAATTAAAATCATGTTACTGTTTGATGATGTTTATAATATAGCTAATAACTACAGAACAGAGAAATCCATGTATGAATTAGTTCTAAATCACAAACAACTTCTTCCTTTGCAGTTATTAATAATTATAAACGTCTAACAGTGTCATGTCGCATTATAATTTATATAATATTAACTTAAATTAAGATAAGTGTCTTTGTAAATATAGTCCTAAAACTCAATTAGCATAGATTTGTTATATAAATACTGTCGGAAGACTAACATTAAAATAAATCTATTTTCTTCATAGTAGTTCTTAACGGTAGTTATTTCGTACATGTATTTTTAGGCATAGTAAAATGACACTAAAGTGATGCATAATTTTCGAAAATAATGTCCTTTTAGCCAATTGGAGAAGTGTGTCTAATAGTACCATAGACAAACATGCTGAACAATTTGATTATCATCTTGTAGCAGAGTTTTTTATATCAACCAATCAGAGCCGCCCATTTCGATTTATCATCTTATAAGCTACATCTAGTGGCTGTACAGTAATATCGTCCCTATTTAGGCGGAGTGACTTACATACTGATAGTTTTTTTTTTAAACGACGCCCGCTGTAGTAATATAGCCTGTGTCGCGGGGGTGTTCATAAACATACATTTTACACACACAAAGAGCACCCAGAGTCAGAACAAATCTTTGCGGGTCATTCAAACATTCGTCCCGACTGCGTTGACTTTAACGACTACGCCAACCGTGCACTCCAGTTAAGTTCTAGAATACGTCACAGTCCGTATTTTGCAGTTATATCAAATTGGATGTGTACTTAGGATTCTCCTCGATGATTTTGTAAGACTATAATATGTAATCGTGTTATTTGACTTGTATAACTGTATTTCTATATCAAAATGAGGACATCAGTACCAATGCTTAGTTATACAATTAGAAAATTGCAAGCGAAATATTGTATTACAATTGTCTCAATATATTATTATGTTGTGCGTTTTTTTTGTAACGATAAAGTTCTTCAATTGTCATTGGTATTTCTGGTCTCTACTTGGGCAACATAATAAGAACTCTTTGCTTGTTTTATTCAATGGATAAATGCCAAATATATTACCATAGACACCTGATAGCTTGCCTGCATGTTACACTAATATTGTGTTTTATCTATAGGTAATATTTTTTTTTATGTGACTTATCTTCTATTTGCTCATTCCTCTTGTCTATAATTTAGATCTTTAATGGCTTTAATTCTTCGTTTAATTCTATTATTTGTACATTAGTTCTTATATTTTAGTTTAGGGACCAACCCAGTTTTACTGTAGGATTGAGATGAGAAAATCTTCAAAATTATGTTTAAAATTATAAAAAGTTAAATACTAACTAATCTTGTTTATACTATTCTTGTTTTGTCTTCAAAATAGCTTAATAGCATATATCTAGGTATCGTTATTTGATTCTAAAGGCCCGTTCAAGTACACGGGAACCACGCGGTTATAATAATGGTCTCAAATGTTTTCTTCACTAGTCTGAACGATTACGCAAAACTGATAAATTACCTTAATAAAACTCACGCGGATCCTGATACTGCCCTTAAAACGGGTCCTTACAATCATTTAAAGCGGTTCAACATTAAATTAAAACTGACACTTCGATTCACTGAAATTCGTGCAAGTGCCATGTAAGATGTGATTGTATTCCCGGCCTAAAACGATGTCGAAATGTATGTACATAATTTATAAAATACCCCGCTGGTTCGGGGATTATATTGGCATAAGTACGTAAAAACTAAATTAGCCTGTATTATGTGATGTTACTAAATTGTTAGGTTTTGTGTATGGTTATGTAATTTATTTGTAGCTAGAGTTGAGCGAGCGATCCTAGTTGGAAAATACTAGATGACAATTTATTATTGTTCCGGTTCAGGGCGTATATTACACGGTACATAATGATATAATATTTAACTATGTATGTTTATTAAAAGAATTGTACCTCTGTATGATCCCAAGAATCTATCGCTACTTCCTACAAAGCTATAAGAAGAATACAATGTCTCAGATATGAAGAGTCATAAAAACATTACACAAAAAGTAAAAACACAACAAAAAGGTCAGAAGCCCTATAAAATGGAAATCTTCATCGTAAATAATTTCAATAGTTTGTTACTCTAGATTTTATAGAATAATCTTTCTCGTGTAAATAACTACTAACTCACAATGTTTGTAAGTAAATAGATGAATGTAAGCTAAACCAAACCATGATTAACAAGGTAAAAAGGTTTACTTACTTAATTTTCTTTAGATATTGACATACTCTTGGCCTAATAATGCCGAATAAAATTAATATTTGATATTAAATGTTTTAGTTTGCAAAAAAGACAGATTGTCTAAAGAAAATTATTCATTTAGTTTTCTGTCTTATATAATAATGTTGTGCAGTAATAGCCATTTATTTAAATACCCAATTGTACAATAAACATACTGTGACTGTACTTCCAATACAAAAATAATTACAATTTGCGTTAATATCTTAACCCATCCTGGCGGAATACTTAATTGTTAAGAAATCTAGTAGTTAATGCACATGTTACTGTTTCAAAGTAATTTCAACAATTTAATCCACAGAACGTAAAGTATCGGATGTTAATATTTGATATAAAATACTATAATATTCATATTACATTGTTCACTTAAGTCAATGTAATGTGAATACTAACCCGTTGCGTAGATTTTTGTAAAACCTGATTGTGTCTGATAGGCTCTCTATTTTATAATCCACTTACTATAGACATTTCTTAAGCACTATGTTTATTGCTAAGCTGAAACCCAACAATTTAAAAAAAAAACATGCTTTCTGGTACCAAATAGAAATAACACTGTATAATTAAGGCGTTTGCTCTGTCAATATATAAGAAAAAAAGCCAGGAAAATTGTCTATAGTAACCGGCGTATAAAATAAAACGTTTTGTAAATAATGAATCGACTTTTATACAAGACTATTTAGTTGTTTAGGTATAAGAAGTCCTTCTGGCAAGTGGCGCAGCAGTTTTATGTAACGAAGAAGTAGAAATAGGTGTCGATTCACCTGCTGTATAATTTTGGAAAGGGTGTTTTTGTCCCACGTTTTAACAAGTCATTATACATCAGATAATTTTAACGTTGTACGAAGTATGTAGAAAATGAATCATATTTGTGATTGGGATCGATGTGAACGGATGGTATAAGAATATACTTTTTATTTACATTTATGGTTTTATTTATTTTAACATACCTTGTTATATACTAAGGGTCCGATAAGATATATCCGGAACCTCAGAAACTGGCCCTAAAACTTGTAATAAAACACTGGCTTTGCTAAATAAATATATTGAAGAATAAGACTTAACAAGAACAACTTACGGCCTAAATATTGCTATTAGATCTAAATAAACAACGATGAATTAACCTAAAGAATACCCGTACAGTATAGAAATTGATATTACACTGCGTGTCGCTAACAGATCAGTCAAGGCGAACGATCGCTTGGTTTTCGTCAAAGAGACAAACAGAGTCTAGATAGGGACAAGCTGATGGCATATTATCGCCCCTACTGCGTCCGGAGTGATCCGTGCGTGAACTGGTTGAGCACAAACTACGCTGTGCCTGCGCATCGACGACTCCACGACCACGTCTTTCCAATTGGCCACCTTCCTTACATAACATGATTCGACATTTACACACAAAACATTATTTTTTACTTTTAATAATGCCTTGTACCTAGGTACCATTTCTTTGGTATTATTTATGTCTGATGGGTGCTAATGGTTTGGAAAGTATCAAAGACGCTTTGCAGACGAAAGGGCATCTTCAAGGGGTCGCGGCTATGTCAACTTTTTAAAAAAATCTTTATAAGTTGCCAGTTGCTACAGCTAAAGATATATTAATAGCTAGTTATTGCAATAAATGCTTCATCTGCAAAGCCAAATGGTATAAAACGCCTAAGCGTAAGAACCATTAAGAATTGAGATTTACAACAAATGTGTCCATGGTCCTTGCATTTACTTTGAAGCAGCGCTTACCTCATCTATTCGCCACACCATTTAGAACCTTATCAAGCTACTGACACCTTCAGTTCTTGTCATATTATTCAGTAGTTCGTTCTACTGGCTTAGTCTTACTATTTGTCTTAGTTTTCTTAGTAACAGTTTGCTTAGCAGGATCATCGATAATGCAGATAAGATCTTCAGCCTTGATTTTATCTCCTACTTTGACACTGACTGACTTGACGTATCCTGACCGACTCGCTTGTACGGCCATTTCCATCTTCATGCCTGATAGGACCGCGACGGGCTGGCCTTTCGTTACTGTATCGCCTTCTTTTATTCTGAGGGCTGTGAAAAAAAGCGTAAGTAGTTCGCTATAATTATGCTAAATTTAAACGTCCACTTTTTCCATACGTTTTGTAACCCCTCTCTAGGTAAGACAGGCGTCCTGTCTGTTTTTACTTACATACTGCATGTCAAAATTGCAAGTTATTTCTTTAACAACCGTGTTGTTGAAACGCTAGTAAAAACGCGGTTCTTGTAAAGTCTTATTAAAAAAAAGTGTTCAAAAAAATAATACCGATCACGGAGCCAGGCATCGGTGCTCCGACTTCGTTCACATTATCCTTGTCCGCTTTAGGATGTAAGACAATTTCCTAAAACAAAATATTAAAAAAATAACTACAAGCAAAAAAATAATACATCGGTTTGTGGTTAACATAATCCCTGTACGTATTCCTGTTAAAACGATATATTGATAAAAGAAAATATTTCTCATCTGACTCTCAAATGGGTGAAGATCGGTCAACGTTCAACGTTTCTTAGACCAAACGTGAGAAAGCGAAGGTCTTGAGTATGTATCATCAAAAGAACTGCACAGATATTATTATTGAAGCCGATGGCCAGATAGATGGATTCAAACGCCAAAGGAAGCTGATAAATCGAAATCGATATGATATAATAATTTACTATCAAAAATTTAGATTTTTCTATTAGTTATATACATTGCACCAAGAGCAATTACACTATCCAATGAAATTGCCAAATAGACATCAAGCTGAGAGCAAATATTAGCAGATGGTTGTCCCATATGGGAATCAAACACCAGAGCATTGGAAAGCGATGAGGCAAGCGGTTAAACGTGCAGACATCATTGATTTGTTACCTTGCTAGCGTGCATATCTTTGATGATCATTGACCGCAAGTGTCCGTTGAGTTCAAAGAACACCTCTCTTTCGCCCGTGTCAAGTCTCACATCTGTGACTGCCACCATTTTTATATTTAGCGTCTTGCCGCGGGTGATCTCCACATCTATGTCTTCACCGATCTGGGGATTCACAGAAAAAGAAAAATAATTGTCTGCTTTGAAATAGGAAAACGCTTTGTGATAAATAGGATTTGTTAAAATAAACCAAAAGTGGCCAGTAATCGACTAAAAATTAATAACGGGTACGGGTAAAACTCGATATGTTATGATTAATTAAATACCTATATTGAGTTTTCCCCCGTGTATCGTATTATAATAGTCGAGCAGAGTAGTCTAACGCTAGAAAATCTGAGACGGTCTGAGTGCGATCATTCTGCAATAAATACTGACAATTAGCTAACTCCAATGGCAATGATTCTAAGGTACTTACGGTAGGTCCAATCAAGAACGTCCTGGTGTCCAGTTTCGTCACGGGCCCGTACTTTTCTCGGAAGTTGAAGAAGCCCTTTGCCACTTTAGGATACATGGCTGCTGACATCACGTCGTGGTCCGATATATCTTGCTGGGGAAATATAAACGTGTCCGTTAAACATAGGTCCACTCACTATCACAATATTTAACCGATTTAGACCGAAATCTAACTAGTGCAATGTGGGTGATAATATGCCATGCCCTTCAGTGTAATATATGCGTAGCTTACTCAGAAAAAGATTACAACACATCAGGATTATTTTATGGCACTTCACGGGTGGTAGAAAAAAAATACAACTCAACCATTTCAAATGATGCGTTTAAGTTTCCAAATTCTCTTTGTAGTCCAGGAACTGCGATTATTATACGCCATTATCCGACAAGACTGTCGGAAACCTTGTTGATTCTACCTACTAAAATTACACGCTTACATTTGGGAAGGCAGTCTTTAAACTCTTCTTCAGCTTGTCGAAGTCCAATGGCTTGAGATCTTTGCCTGCCCTGCCTTCGAACCTTGGTAAATCCTTCACTATTTTCGATCTGTCAAATATAGGTATTCTTATGATCATAATTATTCCTAAATAACAAATAGGAGCTTGTGCCTAAATCCAAACCGAGCGGATTAAGTTATGCTTACCGCGGTCAGCCAATGATGGGTTACCATTAAAACAGAATTAGTTTTGCTCCGTGCCTGTAATAGGGTATAATATGTGGTATAATACTGCAATGTTCTGGCGCCAGAGTGTAGAACTGGCGTAGAGAGTAAACAGTTTTTTGACCAAGTCGTTCAAAGCGTAATTAAATAAATATTACCTATACTTGTGAAAAGAATACAAAGTTGTGCACCGACCGCGGCGGCAACATAGATTGCAGATTGCGTATTGTTCTCTATTAAGAAAAAGCTTGAAAGATCAGATCATAGGCAATTAAACTTTACCTCAGAGGTTCAGGGAATCCCCCAGGCGGAATTCCGATGGCTCCCTGGAAGTATTCCACCACGGACGTGGGGAAGGACAGTTCCGAAGCGCGGGCCTCGATGTCAGCCACCGTCAGCTTGTTCTGTACCATGAACTGTGCAAGGTCACCTGCTACCTTGGAAGAAGGAGTCACCTTGACGATGTCACCTAACACGATGTTTGCCTCTCTGGAAAAAGTAATAATAAAGCTTTTCAACAACAACCTTTTATTTAAGTCGTCCATATAATAAGGTCTTCAGTATTATTGGCTTTACATATTGATAAATACACGAATAATTTTGTTCATGAGTTAGTTTTTTGAGTGCTATTTCACATGTTATGACATGTTTAGATCCAATATGAAACTGTTGTATTGTGTTATGATAGGGAGTAAGTCTGCTTTATTACAAAAAGACAGTAGGTATTTTTATTCTTCGTCGAAATGTCTGCGTACTTAACTTACGTGTAGGCCTTCTTCACCTCCTCAAACTGGCTGCCCAACCCCATAGAGAAAGCTTGGAACTGTAGATTGGAGTACTGTCCTCCAGGGATCTCGTTAACATACACGTCAGCGTTGCCGGACTTCATGGTGGCTGTGGCCTCGAACGGACCGTACAGTGTACGAGCTTGCTCCCAGTATGCTGAGTATTCTGACACCGTAGCCAAGCGAAGTTCTGTTAAAAGAGAAAATTATAAACGAGATGATTCCTTGAGCTACGATGATCCTTTGACATAGACCGACCGACCAAGTCAAAACTGCACGGAACAGGCCATTGCACGAATGTACCAGACGAGCTACAGTACGGAAAAAAATGCGGCACGGATTGTGAAGTTTGCCACCATGATCCCTCTGCCAAGAGTGTGAAGACATAGAAGAAGAAGTATGCACTTACTAGTATCGAACGCCGTGCCTGCCAGCGACGCCACTACAGCGCCCATGCTAGGCTGGCTCGTGAGGCCTGACATGGAGTCCACGGCCACATCGATGACGTCAGCACCGGCCTTGGCAGCCGCTATCATCGACGCCACGCTGGCACCTGATGTGTCATGTGTGTGCACGTGAATGGGCACGTCGGGGTGCTTGTCGCGGATCGCCTTTATTAGAAGCCTGCCGTTAAATTGAGATTTATAAATTATTTTTAACATACAGCCTTTTGTGGACAAGCTCAAAGGATTCCTCCTTACTGATATTTACTTGCCGCCAAATACCTACTAGCGGTAAGAACAGGTCATGAAATTGCACTTGAGACGTTACATTTTTATCTTTAGAAATAGCGATGCATCTAGAATCTGCATTTATTTATTGTTAATGTATTGTTGGCATTTACCACGTGCACTACGATATGTCTGTCTAAAAAGATGGGTTTGCTTGGTTTACTTACTCAGAAGCTTGAGGTTTGAGTAATCCAGCCATATCTTTAATACAAAGCACATGAGTTCCTGCTTTCACCAGCTCATCCGCTAGATTCGTATAGTACTTGAGATCATATTTGGTTTTGGTAGGGTCTGAGACATCGCCCGTGTAAGAGATAGCTGCTTCTACGACTCCTCCAGCCTTCCCAACGGCTTCCATTCCCAAGATTAGGGCAGGAAGATAGTTCAGAGAGTCGAATACCCTAAACACGTCCATTCCAGTTTTTACCTAGAATACGTAACATTGGCATTACTTATCGATCAGTCGGATGTTTTGGCTGGTAGTGGAGCTTACATATTTTTTTCAGTCGCGGAATCGATTAACAAACATGCAGATGAATAATTGTAAACCTCCTGAAATTAGGCAGTCAGAAGTAGATCTCTTAAGCTGCATAGGCAATATCACCATCATTGTCATAGGACAAAGTTGTGTCCAAAATATAATTTGAAGGACTTACAGCCATTTCACAAAACTTGAAGACGACGTTGTCGGGATAGTTGGTGTACCCCACGGCGTTGGCCCCTCGCAACAACATTTGGAAAGGAATGTTAGGGATCAGAGCGCGCATTTCGGCGAGGCGCTCCCAAGGACACTCGTGTAGGAATCTGTAAATTCATACTTCGGATCGTCGAACTGCACTTATTAAACTAAGATTCACCCTGGATAAGTGTATTTCTTCGACAATTATCGAGGTCGACTAAATCTAATTCGAGAGGAAGAATGAACATTCTCAATGTTGACCAATAAAAAAATATTAGGTTGAGAGTTAAACTTGGTTTGCTCAAATCATGATTGTAAAATTGAAGCTTACCTACCTCATAGTGACGTCAAACGTTGCTCCACCCCAGTTTTCCATCGAGTACAAATTATTGAAGTTATGTGTTACATAGGGAGCCACGGTTAGTAGATCATGGGTTCGCACTCTGGTGGCCAGTAGAGACTGATGGGCGTCTCTGAACGTGGTGTCCATTAGCAAGACACCTTTGTGCTGTCGTACCGCTTTAGCGAAACCTTCAGGACCTTTTTCGGTGAGGATTTGCTTGAATCCGGTCGGTATGAATACAGGTAAATAGCAGGGAGCTGGATTAAATGAAAATTCCAATTATGTATATTCCAATGTAGCTGCACCTAATAGATAGACCCTAAAGACGCTTTGTGCCACTAAAATCACTTATACGAGATGACGGAGTAATTGCAAGAAAATGTGCGGAGAACGCCAGAATCATGAGATATTAGACAAGACAAGGTGTTAAAATCTTAAACCAACTTTATTACTAGTAAGATAGATGATACATTACAATTTGATTATACTTACGTCGTAGACCCTGTGGTACCGGCGGTATGTAAGGTTTGACCTTGGCTGGTGGTATTTTAGTGCCCAGAGGAGTGGAAGGTCCGTTGATGTAGACCATTCCGAGGTAGTTGAGGATCTTCTGGGCTCGATTCCGAGGAGGTTTAAACTTCAGGAGACCAGGGTTTTCATCGATAAAGTGTGTGTCAACGGAACCTAAACGCCGTAGCTTTAAATTATAATCATTGTGATACCAATAATAACAAAAGCAAGTTTCCTGTACTTTACGTAGTAGATATAGATACACGTTATAATAATAAATCTGTTTTAATTTGATTCGCATAGAAAATAATTTAGAAATGTAATTTTCAGCATTCTGATGATATTAATTAACACGTTAACATTAACGTGGCAATGTCAACCTTAAACTATTAAGGAGCCAAGAAAAAAAGGTGATGAAGAATGAAAGAGAAGTACCAGTAATAAACTTCTCGTTTTCCAGTACGTTGAGTAAAAATGGCAGGTTGGTCTTCAGACCGCGGATTCGGAACTCGCGAAGAGCACGGCACATCTTATTTGCTGATGATCTTAGGTCTGGCCCGTGTGAGATCACCTGAATACACAGAAATATAAATATTCCTTACTTTGTGCCTCCGCTCCTTTTATGCTGTGATAGCCAAAGTTGAAACGGAAATTCTGAGCAGTAGCATAGCATTCGATCTGGTGCATCCCCTATAGATTCACCTCCTATCAGATGGGACCATAACAGGTGAAGTATAGGTGTTATACGACTGCCTTTATCCTACTGCCTGGTTGGCGTGGTGTTCTGTTTGCCAAACTTCTATGGTAGGTACTTGCCTTGCACAGAAGCGAGTCGTAGTAGGGAGTAACGATTGCACCAGGATAAGTGGAAGCAGAATCTAGACGGATACCCATTCCTTCACCGGATCTGAGGAACAAACCTGGCATTTTACAAAACTATCTTCGTACCCTAGCCTTTGCCAAATAAAATATCGTGCAAGGGATTACGTTTTCCACTGTTAGCTTTTCTCTTAAGTCCGAATTTTCTTGCCTCGACTGGTTGAGAAGTTAAATCGTTTAACAATTTCTATGGGCCAGACGTTTACATTACGTTAGAGATAATAAGGTATATTTTTACCTGTACACTTCAATTCTTCCAGAATCTGGTTGGAAATTATTAGCTGGATCTTCAGTGGTAACTCGGCACTGTATAGCACACCCGTCCATTTTAATCTTGTCTTGGGAAAGACCTAACTCCTTCAACGACATGCCTTCTGCGACTCGGATCTGTGCCTGCACCAAGTCAATGCCCGTGATTTCTTCGGAGACTGTGTGTTCAACTTGTAACCTGGCAAAGTAATACATTGTTTAAAACTGAAAAAAAAACGGTTTATCGTGGTATGAACTATGAGCTAAAATAATGGCAGTCTAAATGTAGATGGATGAAGAAATGCAGACCTAAGAAAAAAGAGATAGATATGCAATCTATGAACATTTATATATGAACATATAAAAGAGGACAAGGGAGCGTGAATGACAAAGATAATGGTCGGAAGCTTTAGGTATAGCAAAGTAATCTGAACTCGCAGACCCACTAGGATTGAATCAAGCAGTTTCAAAACTCGCGTTGTGTGCTCGTATCGAAGCAAAATAGTGAAAATACCATAACATTCAATTATTGAGCTACCATTGGCACCGGTTAATACTTTAGAAACATAAATAAAATTTGTATTATGCTGCTCTCTTCGACGCAGTAAAACAGTTGTCTACTCAAACATACCTAGCGTTAACTTCCATGAAATAAAAGTTTCCTTCGTTATCGATCAGGAATTCAACAGTTCCAGCGTTTTCGTACCCAACGAACTGTAAAAGATGCACTGCGGTGTCCAGAATTTTCTGTCGTAACTGAAAATTAAAAAATGTCTTATGCAATCATGTGTCAAGTGGCGTTTACTCAAACGTGATCAATGTTGGTGTAAACGCCTTTGTACAAGCACTAGGTAAATTCTACAGCTTTCCGCTCATCACACACGCAAAATATATCGTTCGAGAGTTGCCTTATTGTTTGCCACGAGCCCAATTTTAAACCAGAAAATGAATCATAACAAGGTATCTACTTTAGCATTCATAAAATTTGAAAAGCTGGTGGTAGCCATGTGTGATGCAGGCCTAGTTTCCACCAAAGCGAAGAGGAGATTATTTGAATAACCAATCAGGTTTCGTTATTTCTACTTCTCCTCTCTGCTTAGATTCGGTAATGACTCCTGATTGGTTATTCAAACACATCTTCTCTCTTCTCAGATTTGGGTAGAAACCGCGCCTCACCGTTTGATCCAAATGCGGAGCTGGAGCGATTTCCACAAGCTTCTGGTGTCGTCTCTGAACTGAACAGTCTCGCTCGTACACGTGAACTACGTCCCCATATTTGTCACCTACAACACAAAGAAAATAATAAATCTTATTAAAATTTCGTGAACTGTTAGCAACTTATTTTTTTATAGACCACAGAGTTCAAATTATCGTCGTATCGGGTACGGGGATAATTTGATAGGAATCACACAAATGACAAAACCGTGTAGTAGAGAAAAAAAAAACAACCCGTGCCCTATGTGATTAGTGTTGGGGTTTCAACACTAATCACTGGGCACGGGTTGTTTTTGTGCAAAAGAATTCCAGTCTGATTGGGGATTTAACAATATAAATTGCTTACCAATCAGCTGCACTTCAATATGCCTAGGTCTTTCAATGAACCGCTCGATGAACATGGATCCATTGCCAAAGGCACCCAGTGCCTCTGACGAGGCACGCTCGAAGGAAGACTCTACTTCTCCCATCTCCTTCACGACCCTCATGCCGCGACCACCTCCTCCGTATGCTGCCTGAGAAGTTAAGGTCACTAAGACTGACAAAATCTTGTGTTATTGTCTTGCAAGAATTAAAAGAGCTAATCCGTTTGCTTCAATATGGCCTAATATTCCGCTCCTCTATATCTCACCTCTTGTAAGCTTCTTACAGGAAAAAGGCGTTCATTATAAGTAAGAGGTAGAGCAAATTTGGCTAACTCGAAACGTTAGCGTACTAAAATAATTACAAAATGGTGATTAGTTGGCAAATAGTACAGGCAAAAAAACTGCACTTTAGCGCGGCGCACCTTGAGCATAACTGGAAGACCGTGTTCTTTGCAAAATTTAATGACTTCTTTCTTTGAGGTAACTGGGCCGTCTGTGCCAGGGATAATCGGTAATTCTGTAACAAATATTAAATTATATAATAAATTAAATTTGATTTTTTAATAATTAGTATCTGGGGCACAGAAACTAGGTAGGTTAGGATTTTAAACAAGCAGCTGAAGCTTTCCCGGAACTGCTTATTTATCTGTTCGAGAGGTACTGTTAAAAAGTTTCTTACTTGCATCAATGGCTGCTTGCCTGGCGGCTACCTTGTCACCCATCCGTTCTACCACATTGGGCGATGGTCCAATGAATCGCATACCTGCTTTGACGACTGCGTGCGCGAATTCTGGTCTAAAAATCATAGAAAGCAGGTCACACTTTTGGGGTTGATAATTGATAAGCAGTTGTGGGACATAATCATGGGGCATAGGAGTTTAGCATTTCTCTCTTTACTCTCACACCACGGAAATAGTTGTTAGTGCTACCACTGCGAATGTCCAGAAGAATAACCATAACGCTTCATATCATTTTTCATTCTTATAAGTACGATCAAGAGGTCGTGTGTTCGAATCATTGGCATTACACCACGGACGCGAACTTCTTCCTAACACAAGCGAATTAAGTAATTTGTAATTACAAATTACAAGTAGGCTTTTTTAAAAAACAAAATACCTCTCAGACAGAAGTCCATAGCCTGGATGAACAGCTTCCACATTGTTTTCTTTGGCTATTCTGATTATATCCGGAATACTCAGGTATGCGTCGACAGCAGCGAGTCCCTTGCCGACTACGTATGATTCGTCAGCTTTTTGTCTGTAACATAAACAACATGCCTACGTAAAATGTAAGATTCGTACGTGAAGACCACGAAAATCAACAAAGCTGTAACGATTTTTCTTTTCTTGTATCTTGCTATGTTCCAGCAGCAGTTCTACTTCAAGAAATAAGCGATGACCTGATTATCTAACTGGAGGTTACCGTATGCTCTGCTCACCTTCCTTCACCGTACGGGATCCGGCAAAAGTATTCTATGTACTTTGCTGTCAGGCAATTCTAAGCAGCAGAACGGAAGCGGGCGTCGTGCCTAGTAGACAGTAAAATGATGGCCCCTGTTACACTAAGCACTAGGCACTATCTGGCAGCCGCACAGTCTATTAGAATCGCTTGGGAGCGATTATGTTGACGAGATAACTTTATTTAACAAGCTATTCTTAGATAAATTCCAAAAGTAACCCTTATTCCATTTTAAAATGCGCGAGAAATTGGGGTGTTAGCCATGTTAGCGACAAAAAAATCCAATGTTCTCATCTAATGACGGTCGCTTAGAGCTAAGACGGTGCCGTCTTTTCAGTGGTGGCACTTCCTCTCGAACTAGTATGACTGTTCGACCATATGGGTAAATTGTGTAACATTCCCCTCTCACCTATGCATTTGCATCTTATCTTGTTCACTATAGATACCGACAGACCGGATGCCCAGCTCAGCACATGCTCGGAATATTCTAATAGCAATCTCTCCTCTATTGGCAACCAAAATACTCTTGATAGGTTTATAAGCCGGCTTATCTGGTCCCCCTCTGCAGATTGACTTTGGTTGCTGAAATAAGTGCAGATATTGTTACTAGCTTAGCTTCCACCTGGGGCATCGCGTGTGCGGTACGTTGATAAAAATACACTACATGTTAATACAGACCAGAAGCTACATGTGTGCTAAATATCATCATAATCATATTATACAATATAAACATTGGTCTACCTCGTTAACAACTAGACGTTGTTATCGAATGCGACCTCTTTTCGCGAGCTTTCGTGTTCGATTCCCGAGTCGGGCGGGCCAAAATGTTGTTGTACTTGGATTTTTCGGTCAGAAAATTCGCAATTTCAGCAGAAATTTGAACTTAAGACTTAAAAGGTGGGTGCTATAATACACCTATGCCATGCTACACTGGATAATACAAGCGTAATGTTATGTTAATAAAAATACAGTACTCACCATACAAGTGGACGTAAATCGAGACTTAGTAATTCTTCTCACATGAATATGTCCTGATCGTGCTTTGAAAGCAAATTGTGCTTTCAAGATCTGCATTTTTACTCCACAAAGAAAAATTACAGAATAAATTATTATTTCCTTATAAATTCTGGTTTATCACATGCCTACTATGTGTAGATGAATAAACGAAAATACTTCTTCGAACCCAGACTAGAAGAAATTCAAATCTGTAAAAAAATTATGAGTTGGTAAGTACCTAATCATGTCCTTTTCTATTCTTAATATCGCAATACAACACGGTAATGCTGGCAGTATTTTGGGTACGAGGCCTTCTGACAGAGACCTATTAAATTTAGATAAAGTTATTGGACTAGTTTAATTTAAGATCCAACATGTATATTTTTCTGCAAATAAAGATGCTTTTCTAGTAATTTTTATAGACATAGCCGAAGTGAATTCGAATTGAACTGCGAGAGAGAAAAGCAAGGCTGATTTTGTAATGTCAAGTACTGTAGGTCCTCAACATAAGTTCTAGCGCAATCGTGAGAGAATTATATTAAATAACACTTACCAACTAAAATCAGATTTCCTACACAGACAATACTGAAAATAAATAAGCTTATTTCACGATAATGACTGCCTGCGTCAAAATTGGCATGTAAAACTTTCGAATTAGAAATAAACGGCTACAAAACCAGACAGTTTGAACAGCGGCTATATAAACCTTCATACTCTTTTGGAAGAATGCAAAGTTTTAACATAGCTTTTTAGATTTTTTTAAAATATTTAGGCCCTCGATGGTCTAGTGGTTAGCATATGGGTCCGGCAAAGTGTTAATGTGTGTTGTATTATATATAAGTGCAGTACGGTCTTGGAATTGTGCCCGGTGGATGGCGATAGGACCACCATGAGACCTTAACATTACAGGTGAAGTGTGGATGTTGTACACCTCTGCCACAACCTTCTGTGTGATATAGGCGTAATGTTATGTTTATGGCACGGATAAAGAGTGTTATGCACTGGTAGCACTCGTGATCTGTGCCATTTTAATAGTCAAATGACTTTGACTTGACGGTAGTTTCTCTTCTAATTGATTATTTTTATAGCATTTAGCTATGCTTAGCAAATTATACTAAGAAACAGTTGAAAAAGATATGGGACCGGCAGGATTTGAACCTGCGACCTTATTGCACACCGAGACGTCACGAAATGACGTAGGTATCATACAGTTGAGAAATTTAGGGTTCCGGTAAGAGGCGACCGTACCTGGTTGGTTAAAGCGGCTGCCCGGTGTGCAGTAAGTCGCAGGTTCAAATCCGGCCGGTCCTATATCATTTTCAACTGTTTCTTGGTAGTTTCTCTGTTGTTATTTTCGAGCTATCATTTTTCTTTCTTTGTGTAGTTGAAATAAAACTTCGTGTACAAATAAAAATAGTTTATTAAATAAAAACAAAGTGATGTAAGGAATTAACAATAATAAATGAATAACAAATGAGCACCGATCACACGAATCGTTTTACGATAAACAGATATAAAAACAATTAAACTTTCGACGACACAGTAAGGTCGATAGGACCTATGTTGTGACTTTTATCTTTTTAATGTCTCGCAGACTAAATTATATAGCACCTTTAGAGCATTTTCATAATTTAAATATTTGTTTGTAGATAAACAATTTATAGAACTGAACATTTTAAAAATGTAGTCCTATGGACGATTTGATAACCAATGGTTTTCTAATCTTCCTACAATTGAAATAAAAATGTGGTAAGTTATTGAGATTCAGAATAATAATCTTTAAGAATAAATTCATTTGTTGAAACTAAAGTGGAGAACTCTTGTAAAAAAAAAAAAATGTGCTGTCGTTGTTCGACATTTCTTTTTGTATTGTAAATATGACAATACAAGTATTAATATTAAATTATTAATTAAATTAATACGGCGCCAATAATGATATTTTTTTATAAAATTTTAAGGTTTTTTTTTCTAGTTCATCCTTTATGTTTTTCATGTTGGCATTATGACAATTATTTTCAAAGAAATGAAATGGAGTTTATTTTCAAGTAACTTTACCCTGTTTATGACATAATTTAGTCTGCAAAACGCCTAACAATAATCCCTGGTAATTCATTCACCATAACTTCGATATATTATATTCATTCCATATTATAACATTTATTCGATTTCCATAATATTATGCTTAAACTAGTTCCATCAACTTTTGTACTGTGATGCGATTTAAGTCGCTGAAAAGCACTATTTTATAGTGTTATAAATATCACATATTTACAAATTCATTTAACAATCTGTTCATTCATAGAATGTTTTAAAAATTACCAAAATTAATTGAATAAAAACAATCAATATCGCATTTATTCTTAAAACGTCATTGCTCTGTTTGGAATGGCACGCAGACTTATAAATATTGTCAGTAATAGATGTAATTTTTTTTTAATAAAATAAGTAATATAGACAAATAAAGTTCAGAACAGGCCTAACTGTGGTAATACTTTCTGGTGGCATAATGGTGGCACACCAAGAGCGTTATGATTTTGACCGTGGTTGGCTGTCACCGTGAGTGGTCGAACACATCAAAATGCCTCATTGTGTAAAGGAGACACACACAACAAATATCAATTTGATATTTCATATCACCGCTAAGTCGCAAATCTACTGGCCTATATATGTAAATCAATTGTAAGCTCTATTGATTTTATGCATGGAAGGTAACAATATGAGATATTGATAGTGGTCAGAATTAGGCCAACAACTACATGCGTCAGAATATCAGTAACTTTACGCGAAGCGATTGCCAACTAATTACATACTACCACTTGACAATTGCTACTTTTAGACCTGTTATCACCATACAGCATAGTGGTGTCAATTACGGCATTCCACAGATCTACAAATTATATTTTTAACAGAAACTCAATTAACCAGAGATGAGTAGTTTTAATATTTTGATAAAATAAATAGTCCGCGTTCCATCCAAACATTTTTGTGCCGAATTATATTATAAGTCTTATGACATTTTTCTAGATAGCAAAAAGTAGACCTTGTGTCTAGTTCCTGAAGGGGCAAAATGGGTCGTTGCTCTCGAGCTTCAGGGAAGTCAAGGGCGCCCACGACGACTCGATTATATCCATAGCTAGCTGTTGCACGTGGCTCCACCTTTGTCTACCGGTATAAAAATAGCTACCTCCTATTCCTAGACCTACCGAATATAAACACAAAATTTCATAAGAATCGGTCAAGCCGCTCGGAGGAGTTCGATAACTAACACTGTGACACGATATTTTTATATATTAGATAGATATTTGCGACAGCATCGCTCTAAAAAGTCGCTGTGGGCGCCTTATGCCTAGATATTTTATGGAGCTGTTCCTAGTCGCTGATGGTACAGATCAGGTCGTCTCCCTCCAGCTTCTGTCCGTTGGTGATGGCCACGGGGCCGACGGTGCCGGCGCGGGGAGCTTGCACTACCATTTCCATCTTCATGGCGGACAGCACGGCGATGGGTTGACCCTTTTCTACTTTGTCGCCTTCTTTTACTTTGATTGCTGTGGAGAATATAATATAATAATTATTTAGTTTTGTAATCATGTGTTTTCTTTTGTTATTAATTACTAAATTTTATAATTGCACTAACAAATAGTGATGTCAAGTCGGGCAGAGGAACATTTTATCAAGTATATACTAAGCCAGCGTGGTGATCTACGGCCTAAAACTTCTAACTCTTCGTGGCCTCGTGTCCAGAAGTAGAACATTTAGAAAAGACTGAAAGACATGAACATGAAGCGGGATTTGGACCCGCGTCCTTACCCAAGCCCCTGCTCCAAAACCTTTGTGGTTTTCTTTTGATTGTATGCTATTATTACTATATTAGGGGATATATTAAATTGCATATCAAATAAATAATCGCCTATCAATACATACTCATCATTTATATTCTTTTTTGCATCAAATAACTTACTTCACTACAGATAAACTAAATGTTTAACAAAACTCAAACTGCAGATAATTCGAAATTACACATCAATATGACATTCCTTTTTTCCTCATAATGCAATACAGTTAAATTTATTTTTGTACAAAAATACTACATGCATAGCATAAATACTGACTGCACATCAAATTTACCATATTTCATAGCAAAATAACTATCCCAGTCGCATATTAACCAGTAAGTACAACAAAATCTGTTCATCATATTTGTCTTAATTTTCAAGAAGCCATGCTCGGTAAATTTAATGATTATTATAACAAAAAAATCCTTTTACATTGCATTATTTCTAAAAGCAGAACAACTTAACTGAAAAACTTCGCGCGTTTTTTCGTCACTGGAGTAAATAATATAAAAATAAAAGCTATAGTTATGGCATAGGTCAATTATGGGTAAAGTAGTAGGTTAGGTTAGGTTAGAACTGCGACCATAACATAGCTAATCTTTGTGATACTCCGACCCCTTTTTGAATCTACCCACTAAATAAAATAATATTATACTACCTACCAATTTCTTATTATCATAGATCGTAACAGACGACAGTACGTGGCGCCACCTGCAGAAGCTAAAAATGTGCCTATTGGGCAAAAAAGGAAGCGTGGACGCCCCGCGAAAGCAAGACCCGCTTTAATAATTCAATAAATTACAATTTTGTATCTAATTTTATATTTTTTTTGCTGTTCTCATTATGTGATAATTAATAAATAATAAGATGACTGTGACTAATAAAATGTTGTTTGATCTAGAAAAACTGCTGTAAATATTATAAAAATAGAAGCTATATTTAAAAGAAAAAGAGTTAACATGTATAATGTGCATTAAGATTATTAGTTGTGCATTGATAAAAAAGCTTTTACTTTAGGAAAAATTGCTGTGCGCTGTGAAAATAAATTGTAGTGTGTTTAGTGATATTTTGAGTTAAATATTTTGTTGTGCAATCAGTAATTTTGATGGGAATTCGGTATTTAATTGCATAGAAAAAGGATATTTTATGATTTGCGTTTAAATACTACCCCTATATTAGTAGCAACCAACATGATGTAACAAACAATACAAATGCTAGAAATTGAAGAAACTGATTGTGTTCATCCTGTATCGATAATTCGACTCGACAAATCAGTTTTCAATTTCTAAGTATAAGATTGCTAAGCATGGCTAAATGCTAAAATCAATGACAATAAGGTATATTAATTAGAAAATGGCCCATCTGTTGTCTCTCCACTCCATTTACTTGCCCTCCACTCCATTTACTTGCCCTCCACTTGCACCCGCGATAGCCTTATGCTAACAAGGAAGGGGTTGAAGTCACCACCTACTGGTCTAACACAGTAAAATCGAACAAGCCATTATCACGATTAGAAGTAGAAGAATGAGTTAATGAATGTTAAGTTGACTTACTCAGTACGGTTCCAGGCATGGGTGCTCCAACTTGGTCCTTGTTGCCCTTGACAGCCTTGGGGTGGATTTTCATCTCCTGTAACCATTTACACATACACATAAGTCACCATTATGACCATGCTCTTCAAGCCAGTCTGGAAGCATTTTTGGCTGTTTTTCTTCTACTGAGTTTAGGTGCCAAGGCACCAGGCAATACAAATGCTTTGGAGAACAGACAATTTTTTTTACATACTCATCCAAGATGACTTATTTACTGGTCTTCAGGAATGCAACAAAGCTGAAAGCTATCAAATGTCAACCGGCTGTCTGCATTCCGTTTTTATATCTTTATTAATTGATTAGTTTACAGATTTCACCTGTTATGTTTAGGTCCCATTGCATAGGGGATGAGCCTATCGCGATTCACCGGTCACAAATTCAGCTCCATGCTGCTATTGTGAATTTCCTGACGGAAAGTTCATAGATAACACATTACCCGACCCGAGAATCGAACCTGTGACCTTGCAGTGAGAGGCGCATATCACTAACTACTAGACCATCAAGGCAGTTTGCAAACTAATCTATTAATTAATAGCTGGCCCACGGATTTACCCGCGTCAAATGTGACTCTGCTCTGTTAACCGTAGCGCGAGGTACAAAATATGTACAACGTCACCTATTGAAAGTTACTTCAAACTGAAACCATTAAAAAAATACTAATCATTTTAAAAATCCCGTTTTATAAATGCATTTTTTTATTGAAGTTCAACTATTAAACATTTCGTGCCTCTAACATAAAAAATGACGGGCTTCCATAAAACCGTTCAACCTTACATGATAGAATTTCCAAAAATCTCTTCTAAGTACACCCCTAATTTCTAGCCCTAGCTGAGTTTAGGCTCTGCGTTGATAAATCAATTAATCGGCCGAACAATGATATAATATGTATAGATTATCTTCAGTTATAAAAGTCACGTTACCTTGCTAGCGTTCTCATCTCGAATGAACACCGATCGCAGTTGTCCGTTGAGTTCGAAGAACACCTCTCGCTCTCCCGCCGCCGTCATCTCCTCGGAGACGGCCACCGTCTTGATGTCCAAAGTCTTGCCGCGCTCGATCTTTACTTCTATCGTTTCACCGACCTACAAACAAATAGTAATATATGGAACTATATTCATAACAAAACTTTCTTTTCTCTCTTCAAGATTCAAATCAATCCAAAGCTTAGTGTTACTCTCATTTCTTCAGGAAGACCTCATCATCAGCCTTACCTATAGAACCTAGAGTATTGCATCATAAATAACAACACAACTGCTATGTTTAGATTAGGCACAATTAGAGACTCCGTGTTGCCAGAGATTATTACATACATAACATAACATCACGCCTGTATTACTCAGAGGGTGTGGCAGAGGTGAACAACACCACATTTCACCTGTTATATTTTAGGTGCTATGGGATAGGGGGAAGCCTATCGCCATCCACCGTGCCAATTCCAACTTCGTGCTGCTATTGTGAATTTCCTGACGGAAAGCAGAATAACACTGCCCGGCAGTTATGTTATTTTAATTATTAATAATAGTGTGAATATGGGCTATGGTGCCTGAAATAAATGTTTATTTTTTCATATGTATTTAATTGGATAAGTAATGATACTGTATCGTTTAAAATAGCTTGGTAAATAACCCATATTTTTTTGTAGTATGTAAAAGATAAAAATGGTTACTGTGGGTTATCTTTAGGAGATAAACATATGCTGTCGCGGACTTTTTTATTCATCTTTTCAACATATACAATTACGTAGTACATAAATTTGATCTATCTCGTAAGGTTTAGCCAGCGTTTGCAATGTAATATGTTTGTTACGACATCACTTTACAAATCTTTAAATTTCTCGGCTTTTCTCTACTATAATATGCATGTATTATACATAAAAACCTTCCTCTTGAATCATTCTATTCATTAAAAAAAACCGCATCAAAATCCGTTGCGTAGTTTTAAAGATTTAAGCGCACATAGGGATATAGGGACAGAAAAGGCGACTTTGTTTTATACTATGTAGTGATACATAAAAACCTTCCTCTTGAATCACTCTATTCATTAAAAAAAACCGCATCAAAATCCGTTGCGTAGTTTTAAAGATTTAAGCGCACATAGGGACAGAAAAGGCGACTTTGTTTTATACTATGTAGTGATTACCGATCAGAGTCAATAGGACAAGGAATATTTAGTTTATTCTTTATCCAATTGATAATTTTCATTTAGTTCTGGTTATTGCCGTCAGGGATGAGTGACAGCCCGGAGACTACTTAAGATCATGCTTTTATCCCATTAGGGTAGGCAGAGACGAAATACGTAATATAAAAAAACATGAGTAACTTACAGTAGGTCCAACTAGGAAGGTCTTGGTATCGAGGTGTTTGACAGGTCCGTACTTGTCTCTGATGCGGAAGAAGTCGTTCGCCACTTGCGGGTACATCGCTGCTGACATTACGTCCTCATTCGATAGCTGTGGGCAAAACAAGCAATGGAATTAAGCACAGGTGAATAAGTTGCCACTTTCAAAATGGCTTCGGGAGTGTCTATTCTCCCGTCATACATATTTATACTAATACGAAAGGAACATTCTTAACATAAATTGTATTGTGAAATTTGTTGGCAGTTAATTATTATTCATTAGGTGGAGAGAGATTTAAGCTAATGTCACTAAATATCACGTGAAGGACAGAGAGGGATTTGGAAAAAGTATTACGTAATTTTTTTCACAAAAAAATAAACTTATAAATGAACCTTTGTCATCTTATTCATCGTATTACTGAAGTTGGGTCTACTAATACCTGGAAAGGAGTTTAAACAATTGACTATGGGATTGTGTATCGCTGCATGTCAAAAAAAAACTGCTGTATTATATGAATAATAATATAAAAGTGGAATTGATAGCCGGGTTTCATGAAAAATGTTAGTAAACAAACGTAATAACACGTAATTATTCAAAAAAAAAAATGTTCACCCGTTCACGTTTAAATAGAAAATCACATTTGTTTGTAAATTCCCGCTTAAGATATGTCTTAAATTACTAAATAATCATCATACAGTAAACTAGAAGTTATTTACTATCTTATTTTCGTGACACAAGGGTTATGGCGATATAGTTTTTTGGCATTCTTTTCTCTAATTAAAAATTTTACTTAAAAATGTTCTAATAGACAACAGATTCTTTTAAACAACAACATCGTTTAATAATATGGTACAAGCTAATGATTATATCAAAATGCATATTGCATGAAGTTACGGTAGGTATAATTGCTACCATTGATGTAAGAGCTTAGTTGGTACGCTTACCCCAGGGTAGGTTTCCTCAAGGTCTGATTTGAGTTTGTCGAAGTCCAGCGCCGGCAGTTCCTTGCCTGGTCTGTCCTCGATTCTTGGCATGTCCTTCAGTACTTTAGACCTTCGAAATAAAAAATGACTGATGAATGATTTATGGTCAAAAGGGTATGGGAAGTGTTGTTTAGGTCATAGGCGTCATTATTTAATAGAGGTCAGACTGTCCTAAAAAATGAGGCAAAAATTTCCTTGTTCCGCTATACTGATAGTGGTAGATTTTTACTAACAGGCATAAGAGGCCTTTGTCCTTGATTTTTTAATGTTGTTTTGGATGCTATAACTTACACATAGAATTATTGTCAAAAAAACATACATTTTTTTTTATTTATTAAACTTCATACAGCAGTGTATATTGGCGGACTTAATGCCTTGGGCATTCTCTACCAGTCTACCTTCAGGTGGTGCAGAGATAACGAAGTAGGCGAAATCAAATATTGTATGAATTATTTGAAAAGATGGTGCACATGAGTTTCTCACCAGCTCCGATGGGTATTGCACCATGAAAAGAAATTTAAATTAAAATCAATCCAAGTTGGTACTTGGATGCATTTTAATACAAATTTCTTTTTTTTAAGTTGAATTAAAGTCTAAGCTCTGGTGTCAAATCATTTTATTGCAATAAGTATTATAATTTAATTAGTTAAGTTTTATTAAAATTTTATATTTTTTGTATTTTGATGTTTGTTTTGACGTGGTCAAGTGCCCCTTGGGGCACATAGAAATAAATGATTTGATTTGATTTGATAATGTCGCCCAGGAGTAACAATATTACCGACTATTCGGCTCGAAGGACCATTTGTTCTTGTGGTTGTTACACTTTTTTACTCCCGTCTTTTTGTATAAAATCTTACCTGAGTGGTTCAGGGAATCCTCCATAAGGAATACCAATGGCTCCCTGCAGGTATTCCACCACAGACTTGGGGAAGGACAGCTCTTCAGCGCGAGCCTCGATCTCAGCTGCTGTCAGCTTGTTCTGTACCATGAACTGAGCCAGGTCTCCCACCACCTTGGAGGAGGGAGTCACCTTGATGATATCGCCCAAGAGTAAGTTGGCTTCCCTGAAAGAGGTGAGTAATATTATAGTAACATAATTATGGAGAAATGGTAAAATCTAGCTGTAACGGGATGCTAGATTGAGGTGGAAATTAAAATATAATACAAAGATCTCACACAATCGACGAAACCTTAAAAACACATTTTCTCTGCTAAGCTAACATCAAATCCAATGCAATGAACTACCGCAAATATCCATTCTATTATGTCCATCCTAAGGTTGTCTGCGATAAGGCCGCCCTTTGTACGTTATAGTTCTAAGTACCTATTTTTTTGTATGTTTGTTGCAAATTTGATGTGCAAATAAAGTTTTCTCAATCTAACTGACCAAGAACTGGCTAATGTGTTAACATACTTGTTCCTAATATTAGTAAATTTGGAAACGGAAAGAATAATAAATTAACATTCAGATAATTTTACCTGTATGCCTTCTTGACTTCTTCAAACTGGCTGCCCAAACCTAGTGAGAAGGCTTGGAACTGCAGGTTGGTGTACTGTCCTCCAGGGATCTCATTGAGGTACACGTCAGCATTGCCCGACTTCATGGTGGCTGTGGCCTCGAATGGGCCGTACAGGGTACGAGCTTGCTCCCAGTATGCTGAGTATTCTGATACTTTCTGGAGAGGGATGTCTGCGGAATAAAGGTCAGTATTAATGACTTTGTCTACACTAATACCACAAAGAGGAAAGATTATTTTGTTTGTACCCAATAAGCTGAGAATCTACTGGACGGTTACTAGTTAAAAATTGGTGTGAAGATAGATCAAGACTTGAAGCTAGTCTACTATAAGAAGACATTCTGGAGGTTGGGAGAAAATCAATACCCTTAATATTCACGAGGTATCCTGAAGCGACGATACAGTGACTAGCTTAAAGATTAAAGAGACAATCCGCTTATAGAACAATACTTACTGGTATCAAGCTTGGTTCCCTGCAGTGAAGCAACCAGCGCTCCCATGCTAGGTTGGCTGGTGAGTCCGGACATGGAGTCCACGGCCACGTCCACGACGTCAGCCCCCGCGTCGGCGCACGCCAGCATGGCCGCCACGCCCGCGCCCGACGTGTCGTGCGTGTGCACGTGGATGGGGATGTCGGGGTGCTTCTGGCGGATCGCGGAGATTAACATCCTGGAGACATGGGTAAATGTTAATATGTGGCTAAAGAATACAACTAACTTAAGGAAGTCTCCTGAAGCCTGCAGTTGGAAGCAAGCTTCAGCGTATGTCAACATGTTGAAAATATGCCGTCACTCTGCGTTCCAGAATGCTCCGCTCCCTGTCAACTGCAACCCTTACTCAAACTAGACCATTATACAAAATGGTTTAGGCTTCAGAGAGCATAAAAAAAAATCTGTCTTTATATTTAAAGAAACGAATATGGTGAAGCATCTACTGAGTAACAATTAAGTATTTTTCATAATCAAATGTTTCTAAATTCTCAATACGAAATCTCTCATACTCACTTAGCAGCCTGGGGTTTCAACAATCCCGCCATATCCTTAATACCCAGCACGTGAGTACCGCCTTTCACCAGCTCATCAGCCAAGTTAGTGTAGTACTTAAGGTCGTATTTCTTCTTATTAGGGTCTGACACATCTCCCGTGTAAGAGATAGCGGCTTCGACCACTCCTCCAGCCTTGCCGGCGGCTTCCATTCCTAGGATCAGGTTGGGGAGGTAGTTCAAGGAGTCGAATACTCTGAACACGTCCATACCAGCTTGGACCTGCAAGAGAAGTTTGAGATAATCTTGCTAGCTGAGTCTCTCTGATGTGTATCTGACCTATTAATGATATTTTTTTTACGACCAGATGGCTGAGTGCGTAATGTACCTGCCTGCCAAGGTCGCGGGCTCGATTCCCGCTTAAGACAAATCTTTGTGTGCATGAACATGGGGGTTAGTCTGTGTGTTTCCATGTGTATAATAAGTATGTATTTACATAAGAAAATTATATATGTATTAGTATCAGTTATTCTAGTACCCATAGTACAAGCTCTGCTTATTTTGGGACTAAATGGTGCTGTGTGTAAGTTATGAGATATTTATTTATTTTATTATTTTTATTGGACGACTGGTTTTTATTTCGCCCAGCGATTAAGCATTGCTATTCAACGTGGCAAAGCTGTCGACCTTCTAGCCACGGTATCTGCTGGTGACTGCGAGGGGGATGAATTTTATGACGCTTAATTTTTGTAAATATTATGTTTTTAATTTATGTGGTCTTGTCATTGTGGTTCCAACAATTCTGCCGTGGTATAACTAAAATGCCGTTATCTGCTCAAACCATTTTTTTGAATACCAAATAAAAACCGCGGAAAAATTTAAGCCGATGTAGCTTTTCGATGACAAAACTTATTTTATCTATGTTTTGGTATCTTTGAATCTCAAATAAGTTTTGTCATCGAAAAGTATGCAACGGTTTAAATTTTGTCCGCGGTTTTTATTTGGTATCCAAAAAAATGGTTTGAGCAGATAACGGCATTTTAGTTATACCACGGCAGAGTTGCGAATGTGGATCACCCACCAGAAGTATGGCCCATCTGTTGTTATGCCCATTACTTCCTACCCCTTGTACCCTAAAAGACCTTATGCAGGCTAACCAAAAAGGCGTCCTAGTCGCATCCTATTGGTCTAAAACTGTATAAATGGAAAATATTAAACAGAATTACAATAGTCATTGACACGACAAAAAGAAGAATTTATGTGGTAACAATTGAGTCAGTAGAGACTTACAGCCATATCACAGAACTTGAAGACGACGTTATCAGGATAGTTGGTGTACCCCACGGCGTTGGCTCCTCGCAACAACATCTGGAACGGGATGTTGGGGATCATAGCGCGCATGTCACGGAGACGCTCCCAAGGACACTCGTGCAAGAACCTGGAATACCATCACGTGTTTATTGATACACTTTTATATCCCTAAAACTATTGACGGCAACGAGTAAGGACAAAACGGACATGGCGGTCACTAGACGGATTTTAGAAAGACGGAGCGATAAGCAATCATAGGTAAACATAGAAGTCGAGGGACGAGGCCGTTGCTTATTAGTTATTTATGCAACTGTTCCATAATGAGGGGTATTAAAACACGAGTGTGGGTTGATAATAGTATCACATAATGATAATGATAATAAATATGTGATGATGAAACCATAGGGTATTGTACAGTGTTGTAAGAACTCTATGTTAATTCATGGAAAGTTTAATTAGTGAGTATCTAATACAAACAAACTATGTATAGGTAATAATATAATTATTTATTGTAATAATTATTTTTTCAATACTATTATTGAACAAAAATGGCGGGATACGACGTCAATTCAAAAATTCGAATAAGTTTTTATTTAAATTACGGCACTGTGGTAGTGAACGCGCATGCATGACATGTTCTTTTTTTGAAATTCATAAAGATGCCATGAGAATGTGGCTGTTCGATGAGTAAAAAAGGAGTTGCATAATGAATTTCAGTACAACATTAGTACACCCGTTTGGGTGTTATAATGGTTATTATGACACTGGCTGTTTTAATGTTGGCAATAAGCTAACTGTTTCAAGAACGTTTATAGAGGATTTATAGCATGAGTGTAGAAAAAGCAATTAAACAATACAACGGTCAACTATATCCATTCACACTCTCTTGTTATTTTTTTGACTTAAACTTGTTCTGGAAAATCTTTCTTTTTATGCCTTGATGGTCACTAAACCATCAAGGCAAAAAAAAAGAAAGAAAGCTAACCACTAGGTTAGCTTATGCACCTCTTCAGCGAGGTCTCGGGTTCGATGCCCGGGTCGAGCAAATTGATATTTGTGTACTTTCCGTTAGGAAATTCACAATAGCAGCTCGGAGTAAGAATTGTGCCCAATGGATGGTGAAAGGCGCACCCCATAGGTCCCATATCCCATGGGACCTAAACATATCAGGTGAAATGTGAGTGTTGTACACCTCTGCCACACCCTTCTGTATAATATAGGCATGATGTTTTGTTATGATATGTTGTTCTGGAAAAACATGAATAAAAAGTGTTGAGTAATGAAAAGCAAAGCAATGTCGATACGTAGGTGATCCTAAGCTTCAGTTTCCTAGGCAAGTGGTGTGGAATAATACAACCGTAAAGATAACGGTAGAATGACGTCACTAGAACGTTAACTATGTAAAGTAAATGTAGTGGTTTCCTAGAGAGCGGTGATCGACATAACGTACGTAACACGTACTAATCGTGTTACGGCCATAATATTACGAACGCATTATTCCACACCGCTTTCCTAGGCAACTGAAACTTAAGTCACGAAGACTGACCAAACAGATAGTATAAAATATGTGCAAACACTTACCTCAAAGCGACATCAAAAGTAGCTCCTCCCCAGTTCTCGAGTGAATACAAATTGCTAAAGTTATGCGCCACATAGGGGCTCACAGCCAGAAGATCATGGGTCCTGACTCTGGTGGCCAGAAGTGACTGATGGGCGTCCCTGTACGTGGTGTCCATTAGCAACAGACCCTTGTGCTGGCGCACGGCTTTGGCGAAGGCCTCGGGACCTCCTTCTTCAAGGATCTGCTTGAATCCACGCGGGGGTTTCACCGCTGTAAAGGGTTGGTGGTTATGGTCTGGTAGTAGTGATAGGCATGTGAGGTGGAATTAGTATGAAGTGCGTATACAACGTCTGAAGAAAGTAAATCCTAGGAATCATAAACTATATAAAACAAATGACGGCTGCTCAAATTAATTATCTAATTGTTTTAAATATCGTCTGAAGCGATGGCTTGCTGAACAGGCGTTGTATTCTGTTGACGATTTTTTTTAATAATCTATTTTTAATTGACATTGCAATATTGAATTTGAATTATATTTATTTTATTTTATTTGTTAAGTCATTAATTTACAAGTTGACATTTTATTATTTTTGAACTTTTATTTGCAATTTTTATTATTTATTAATTATGATTATTTTGGACATTTTTATTATAATTTTATATGATTATGGAATTAATATATGTAATTTAATGTTGAATTGGAATTTTGTGATAATATTATTAATCATCTATTATTTAATGTTACCTACTCACTTGAATATATCTATAATGACGTGTAAACCAATTACCAATATATGAGTTTTAGTTTTAATTAACTATTTATATCTAAGATCGGAGTTTCTAAGTTTAAAGTGATAATCTATACATGGACATATAGAGGGTAAGTATCTTACATATTGTAAAATAATAATTTTACTTAACCAAGATTACCTATATATTTTTAATTTGAAAACAGTTTAAAACTGATTTAGATTTCCACGGGAGCGGAGGAATTAGGTTTATCGCGGGACCAGTTACTACTTAATATAACGATAATTTTTCAAATAAAAAAACCGACTTCAATTACTAATAATGCTTATAAAATAAAAACTACTAGACCAAACTGAAAGAAATTTATGGGACCACCTGGCAGCTATTTCGCGTCGAATAATACAAGAATCACGCGAATCGGTCCATTAACCGCGACGTAATCAATGTACATACATAGAAAAAAAACATACCGGCCGAATCGAGAACCTCCTCCTTTTTGGGAAGTCGGTTAAAAACTATTAATAAAGGTTTTGATATTAAACATTACGCTAAACTCCACGGGAGCGGAGCTGTACGATTTATCGCGGGAGCAGCTACTACTTAATCCAACGAATATCACGATGACAAAGTCGCGGGCAAAAGTTAGTTATTATAAATAAAAGACGTTACTCGACATTTAATAGAGTTCAAAGTACCACTTTAAACGAAAAGCGTTTTCGTCACCAATTTTTTTTTTTTTTTCTCGGATATTTCCACCATTTTTATTATGACTCCGGCAGGGGCAAGTATAAATTATATTTGTAAACTAAAACCAGCGCGTATTCAGTGCTATGGAATGATCCATCATGCAATTAATTTGTTACACAAGTAATATGCCTCTAGAATAAATTCACATAAGTTATAATATTATTTATTTAGTGTTTGAAGCAAAAACTAAAAACTTAGTTAAATATTTCACTCTCATTTTAGTTTAATCTAAGTTCACGTTTTTTATAATTCAGAGACAAACTTAAGAGGGAGGTAATTCCTAATTTAAAACGAAGTCTAAAAACGGCAAAATCACCAAGTTAATAGAAAGCTATTAGCTATGGTGATTTTGCCGCTAAGAATGACAATAAATAACTATTGATCAAAGATATAAAACTATTAAATACATACTTCTGTTATAAAGCAGTTTATGTAAATAAATATTTTTGAAATATAATAATTACCATAAAAGCCAACATCAACCTTGTATATTAATTACATTTTATTTATTATTTAAATTAATCACGAAAAATTAAGGTACAAATATCAATAAAATAATGATATACATAGTAATTACTCTCAATATACATCCACAAATTGTGTTAGCTGAAAATTATGGACGTAAAGTCAAGAGGTCTGTATACAGGTTCTTGTAATAATTAAAAAAAAAATCGCTTTTTTGTGACATTATGAATCGTTTAATAAATAAGAATATTTTAGTACCTTAATTTTTTTTGCGTCCTTAATGCTGACAAAATGGCCAACCTATGTATATTAGAACATCCTGTAAATGTTTGTGATGGTATTTTGAGATATATACCCTCACAAATTGGTGATGGGATGGAACCTTGTCATAATTTACTTGTATGACAGTGAACAACGACAATGTATGGAACATTGTCGTTGTTCACTGTCATGCGCGCGGTTTTATGTGCTGTTCAAGTCAAAACACTCTAGGTTGTGCCCCACTAAAGCTGTTGTCGCTCTATGATTTAGGTTTTGAGACTAAACATGGTTATTTTCTTACTAATTATTACATATAACGGGATATTTATCAGAAATACAGTATCGTCATTTTATTGGCAGACGAACCGATCTACCCTCTTCCGCATTTTTTTACTACGCGACGGGGCACTATTATTGTCAGCACTCGTACAAACTTGATCACGACACGCGGCACTCCCGATGTCATCTCGAACGATATAGAGCTTAAGTTTTAGTTTTATCGTGAACAAAGTGATTGCAACATCTCAGAAATATCAAAATAACTCGCTACAACATATATAACGGGTGGCGCAAAAGTAAAGACCCTATTTGGTTCAGCTATAACATTTTTTCTAAATTAGAAAACTAGATTTAGATTTTTTTAAATGTATATTTGTGCCATTAAATTTCGTACCATTAGGATTTAAAGATGATGTCTTTTAAATGGTGACCTCCAGAGTTGATACACATTTGAGCCCTATTTATGACATTTTGCATAACTTGCCGTAACACTTCCTGCGATATGTTCGTTATTTCTTGACGAATGTTTTCTTTTAGAGCTGCGAGAGTCTGTGGCTTGTTCACATACACCCGAGATTTCAAAAAACCCCAAAGAAAGAAGTCTGGACTGGTCAGATCGGGTGATCTTGCAGGCCAAGGCAAATCGCGAAAACGAGAGATAACTCGGTCTGGAAAAGCGTCCCTCACTAAGTCCATAGTGTCGCGCGCTGTGTGTGCCGTAGCGCCGTCTTGTTGAAACCAGATGTGCTCCAGCCCCAATTCGTCCAAACTGGGTATCAAAAACTCACGTAACATGGTTCTGTAGCGTTCTCCAGTGACAGTTATCGCATTGCCTCCAGCGTCTTCGAAAAAATAGGGTCCGATCACTCTGTCAACACAGATGCCACACCATACAGTAACTTTTAGTGGGTGTAGAGGTGTTTCTTGAATAATGCGCGGATTATCAGTGCCCCAGAACCGAGTATTCTGCTTATTGACATGCCCTGAGAGATGGAAATGCGCTTCGTCACTCATAACCAATTTTGAAGGAAAATCATCCTCTTCAAGGTGTATCAACTCTGGAGGTCACCATTTAAAAGACATCATCTTTAAATCCTAATGGTACGAAATTTAATGGCACAAATATACATTTAAAAAAATCTAAATCTAGTTTTCTAATTTAGAAAAAATGTTATAGCTGAACCAAATAGGGTCTTTACTTTTGCGCCACCCGTTACATGGTAAATATACCGTTATATCTAATAATTCGCTTTATGATGTTCAATATCCGTCTCAGAATCTATAAGTTTGTAATGAAATTATTTCCACTGCACGTTCCAGATAAAATTGACGTCAAAGTTTAGAAATGTATGAATTTTGACAGATTTTACCCAGCCCGGGGAAATTTTTCTCTGAAATTTGACAGTTAAATTGTAGCAAAGGTATAACTGTCAATTATATTAATTTTAGTTTTTGACATATTTTATCTCTATTAACTTTTAAACTTACGCGTTGCATGATTAAATAAAATCTAACGGGAATTAACGCGATCATGCAATTATTTACCTTTTAGGCTTTACGTTTCGGCTAACAGGTTACACTGGCCATTTTCGAAAGCAAACTGGTTCTAGCGGCGCGCCGTCTCCGTTCGTGAGAGCGATGATTGTAGCCGACAGAAAATCATAGCCGAAAAGGTAAAAAATTGCATGATCGCGTTAATTCCAGTTAGATTTTATTATATTTTATCTCTGCTCGGAATAATAACGGCATACAATTTTGACATTGTTGTGAGACTGATGTATGTACTATCAACAAAGCAGACTCATGATCCACTTTAATACTACTTTGTATAGTCATTTCAAAGCACTAGGGTAAATTGGCTTGTTCTATCAACAAATGTCAACCTTGTGAACTAATGAAAATTAAATATTTGTCAAATGGGTCATGAATCAACTTTGCTGATAGTACATGAGTAAGTCGGTAATTCTGCGGGACAACCTAGACTATTTTGACTTTATTGGCTCAAACAAAAAAGGATTGTGTCGAGTTTTCATCCCATTATCAATTTGCGGTAATTAAACGTAGTAAATTGATGAATAAATAAATAAAAAACCTCTCTCACCTGTATTTTCCCCTGTTAGTTCTTGTCGTTTAATAGCCTCTGAGGAAAGGTCTGAAAAACATGTTAAATGAATAATGAAAGTGCAGAAATGCAATACGTGCATTAAAAAATAAATGCATGAATAATTACAAAACAAAAAACATCTAATTAATACTCCTGTAGAAACAAATACAGGATTATATGAGTAGGGCCTTAGCACACAAGCTACTTTTAACATCTGCAATCAGATTACATATGGGTGTTATTACAACGGGCATATAAGTCATCGAACAGCGCAGTAGTGCGCTCTTATTGGCTCTTTTTAACGTCAAATGCATCCTCGACGTTCGATCGATATAGGTGTTGCACCCTTATAAATACTGCATCGCGTTCTGGCAACTCTCTGCTTTCAGACGTATTAGAATCGCACTTTTAGCGTCTAAAATTAGCGTGTGTGCTCTGGCCCTAACACTTATATGAAACTATAGCATACAATTTTGAGGCTGATGAAATTTTAGTCATGAACTGTATACTAATAAACGCTGAATAGCAGCTTCAACCACTATCCAAAGTTCTTTAGTTGTTGTGTAACAGAAAAGTATTCCTTTACACATTCAGCCAGAAGCTGAATCATGTGCTAAGAGTGCAGCTGTTGGAGTCGCGCCGCAACGTCAACTTCAAGGCGTTCGTGGTGCGAGTGCCGACCTGTATGCTGGAACAGGTGCTTGATGAAAGCTTTTGGCCGCAGGGTGTTGTTTTCCGTCGCTTCCGCGGAACTATACCCCAGGAACGCAACTTAGTGCAAAGGAAGTGAATTTATAATTATGTATTTTAGGTTAAGGTATATATCTATGGGCCTATGCAGCCTGAAATAAATGATTTATTATTATTATTATTAAAAAAATGCAATTTTGGGCAATTTTTAGATAGATTTAGGAGTTATCGAGAGAGAGTGAGAGAAAGGGAGATAAAGAACTCCCTTTTTCCTTCCCTAGAGTGGAATGGAATGGCATTCCACTCTTGAATAACAAAATAAAATTAATGGTGCACTACGAGATAACTTAAAATTTAATTTTATCTAAATACAACAAGCTTTGAATTTAATCACGAGCGAAGCGAGTGATTCTAATATAGACTACCAAGTTATAATTTTTTTAGGTTAACTATTATTGTGGATATTCTAATATATGGCAACACTGGTCTGTTACACACTGTTTATTAGTCTATTCTAAATTAATCACACAACAAATGTATTCCTTTAGATATGCCGAACTCCAATGTTATGTTCCCAGACAAATATTGTTTTTAAAGAAAAGCGAAGAATAAATCAAAATTAAAGAAAATTAACGCTGGCACAAAGTACTTTTTACTGACATTGATCTTGCGAAGGCGCTATGTAAAAGTAATGTGCTGTGATATTTTAAAAATAATTTTAAATTATATCAAATTGGCACATAAAATAATCTTAAAAAACGTGATGAAACAAAAATTTGCATTGAATACCAGATTTCACTCTTTTTTATGGTTGGCATTGTTCGCAAAAACTTATTATCTTCCTTATTTTAATAATTTCACAAATATTATTTTGATCTAAATCTAAATAAATTATAAATTATGTAAAAGAGAACATCAGTAACGTGTCGAACTTTATGAGCAAAAGTACTGGAATATAATAAGGTAGGAAATAAAAATAAATAGATATGGAAAACATGAAATAAAAGTTATGCAAACGGCAAAATAATCAGCGTTTTAATAAATATTCGCGTACTTATATAATCATATTAAGATTATGTGTCATATAGGCAAAGCTATAGGTATAATTCACTTTGCAAATAAATAAATTGCAAGTATATAATAGCAGTTTTAGAATAGAAAAGACCTACCATACCCGTGACGCGACGCTGTGAAAATAAATTGAAAACGCTCTTTACTTTATTACTGCCTGTAAAAACAAAATTTCATCTTCCTTTTTAATAAAAAAAAAATGTAATACTGAGCAGTCCAACTGGTGGTATGTGGTAACTGCTGCCAATAACGAGTGATACCTTTTATGCCAGTTATATCATGGGACTTTTAAAACAACACTGGGAACAGATTTGATGAAAATTGTTGCCAGTTAATAATTTTATTGCAAGATCGAGGGCCATGCTCATCAATAAAAAAGGATTTTGAATAGAACTGTAGGAATCGGAAATCGTTATTCCTTCTGTCAGTAACGTTCGTATGTCTGTTATGCTTATCTTTACTAAATATAAAGAGGAAAGATTTTTTTCTTTGTTTGTTAGTCTGTTTGTTTGTTTGTACCCAAAAATCTCGAATCTATTGGACCGATCTTAATAAAAATTTGTGTGGGATAGTTCAAGGTCCCAGAAATAATATAGGCTACTTTTTATCGACCTACCACGCGGGCGGCGCCGCGAACGGAAGCTTGTAGTTTATACAGCTGAACAAATAAACTATTGGACCAACCTTGATATTTTTTATGACTTCCGACTCTTTTTATCAACATAACATACAAGTAAAAGACGATCATGGCCCTAATTAACTGCAATTCCGATACACATTTACATGCAACATTATACAACACTTTGATGAAAAAAGAGAGCCGAATTGGACTTTCACAAAAGCTAACATATAAATGATTGGTTAAAACCACCCTTGCCGCCCTTGCCGGTGTGTTGAACAACGAAGATGGCTAAAATGTAACACATTAGATACACTGCCCGATGTACGGAATAAGACTTACCTAGAGGAACGGGGGGGATGAAGGGTTTGACGGTGGCCGGGGGGATCTGCGTGGCGAGGGGCGTGGCGGGGCCGTTGACTGTGACTTGACCGAGGTAGTTGAGAATCTTCTGCGCTCTGTTCTGGGAAGGCTTGAACATGAAGAGTTGAGGGTTTTCGTCGATGAAGTATGTGTCCACGGAGCCTGTAAATAGATTTTTAATATGATATGCAATTTTCAAATCCAACTAAATACTGGTGGTAGAGCTCTTGTGAATGAGCTCGTGGGCGGCAGCACCACCGTCTCACCTTTAACCTGCCGCCAAATAGTAGTGCTTCCATTACTGTGTTCCGGTTTGGTGGTGAGATCAGGCCCTGAAATTACTGGCACATGAGGCATAGCACCGTAGTCCTCAGCTGCAGCGACGCATTTATAATCTGCTTTTGTGGATTGTTGATGTCCATGGGCTGTACTCCACTTACCATCAGGTGGACTACACGTTCGTTCGCTGTGGGCGTAGTATAAAAAAAAAAACCTTTGTTTTTTTTTACTCCGGACGGTAAATAATCCATAATTTGTTTTAAATGATTAATCTCATAAAACTGAATGGTCCACTGAATATTTGCACTGTGACGTTGAATGACTAAGGCTCAAGCCATACTGAATTGGCGGCGACGAGCCAAGCATTTTCATAGGATTTTAAGATTTTAGTATCGCTTGAGCTCGTCGCATCAAATTCAGTTAATCTAAGAGCAAACACGGACGTCCTCGACTGAGCCATATGAAAGTGCTCAGTAGTACTTGCTCACACTTTTGTATCGATCCGTGGCGGTCGTCCGCGTTACGTTGGGTTCACCCTACGTTGTAAAAGAACTTTTAGGGTATATAATACGTTTTTATATTGTATTATTTATTTAATGAATTGATTAATTATTATTATTATTTGTGGGTAGTGCTTCCATTACTGTCTTCCGGTTTGGTGGTGAGATCAGGCCCTAAAATTACAATAATAATTATCTGTATATACTATAATTTTAATTGTTAATCTGATTTTTTAATGGTGAAATAAAAGGCTTTTTTATTTTATTTATTTATTATAATACGTTTTACCATTTAGATTAGACTATGACGTAGTTATCAACATATAAACGTCAATTTATTTCGTCTGTTGACGTTTCTCTGTCGATAACTACGTCATAGTCGAATTGCAATGTCAAGAGTGGCAAGCCATGCTACTTTTAATTTGACCTTCATATTTCAAGTTATTAAAAACTTACCATTGAGGAACTTCTGGTTCTCCAAGACGTTGAGTAAGAAAGGAATGTTGGTTTTGACTCCTCTGATGCGGAACTCGCGGAGGGCACGCGTCATTTTAGCGGCCGACGACGGCAGGTCGTGTGCGTGAGAAATTACCTACAAGAGACAATTACTTCAAAATTATTACATAGTTTTTTACATAACTTCTAATACGTGTGTATTAGACGAAGTAACATAACATTACATCACGCCTATATTACCCAGAAGGTTGGGCAGAGGTGTACAACACCTACATTTCACCTGCTATGTTATTTCGGTCTTATGGGACAGGGGGTGAGCCTATCGCCATCCACCGGGCACAATTCCAACTCCGAGCTGCTATTGAGAATTTCCTGACGGAAAGTTCACAAATAACACTTCTTAGACTTTATTTATTTATTTTACACTCAGCTGCTCACTGTGCTTACAGTTTCCTAATGCGCACAGTGAGCCACACAAGTAGATGACAAATTACACACAGATTAGATGACATAGATTATAGGTAATCGCTTAAAAATAACATACAGTAACATAAAAATTGGCTAAATTTGACTTAGACGAAGTCTTGAAAAAATACGTAGACTTCAGGATACTAATGGTAGACGCACATGTCCGTATCATTGGAATAAACCACCTTACATACATTTTGAATAATATCACAACAGCAAGTTGATATTTACCTTGACAAGAAGTGAGTCGTAGTATGGAGAGATGACGGCGCCGGCATAAGTGGAAGCGGAGTCCAGACGGATGCCCATACCCTCTCCGGATCTGCAAAACAATGCGATATAAACCTTATTGTAATAGCAGTAGAATACAAGTTGTTTCAATTCTTGTTTTGTTAATTGAATTGGACAATCATAAAATTAACCTTAGTACCTGTAGCAAATTTCTTTTAACATATACCTAACAATAGAATTTTAACTTTAGCCGGGCTTTTATTTATATCACTTTATTTTAAGTTTGTATCTTTTTTGTACTAAGTATTCAGTGAAAGTACGGTGAGGAAAAACATCGAGAGGAAACTTGCATAGCTGAGAGTGCCTAAAAAGTACTCGAGGGTGTGTCAAGTCTACCAATCTGCACTTGGCCATCATGGTGGAACCCTTGTCATCATATATTCAGTGAAATAAAATCTAATGCTATCATATATTTCAGTGAAATAAAATAATTCGACCAAATATTTTCATGTCATCAAAGCAAACACTTACAACATGTAATCATTGATTTTTCACGAAGCAACTATCAACTAAACCGTTTAGTTCATGTTTTCGCGATAGATGGCGTTAGCATCGAATTAGATCGCGCTATCGAAATGTTACACACCTTTAGTAAGGCAAATCATCCGTGGGACTGAATGAAGCTTGCATAGATCAGAACTCAATTATGTTGTTTTATTCTCAACCCTATATGTGTTCACATAAGGTCAATCAGTTATTCTAGTACCCATAGTACAAGCTCTGCTTAGTTTGGGACTAGATGGCGTTGTGTGTGAGTTGTGAAATATTTATATATTATATTTATTACCTGAACACTTCAATTCTTCCGGTGCTCGGCTGGAAGTTATTGCCGGGGTCCTCAGTAGTAACTCGGCATTGAATCGCGAATCCATGAGTTTTTATCTTGTCTTGAGTAAGACCCAGTTCCGGTAGCGTCATGCCTTCTGCTACTCGGATCTGGGATTGCACTAAATCTATGCCGGTGACTTCTTCTGTGACTGTGTGTTCTACTTGCAACCTGAAAAAAGGCAATAGTCAGTGGTAGTCTTGATTTAAAAGAGGTTTACTATCTATACTTCAGCCAACGAAACGAGATGATTTTCAAATTCAAATTCAAATTCAAATCATTTATTTTCATAGGCCCCAGGAGGCGCTTGAACACGTCAAAACATTACAAAAAATGATATAAAAGTAAATAATAAATAATACTAAATTATACTAATTACAATGATTTGAATAATCGGGGCTCAGATTAATTTTAATCAAACTGTTCATGATTTACCATTATAAACCCAATTCACAGGTCATAAAGTTTAATTTCTATTGCAATTGAGGTTGTTTAGGACATTTTTAACAGTTTGTATTATACGAAAATCAACTTAAATAAGCCTATAGAATTTATATTAGTGTGATTTGTAATAACATAAATTTATCTTGTTTCGTAAGCTTTAGTATATACGAGGTAAAGGAGAAAAAATAAAATATCCCCACTATACATAAAGAAAGATGGCCATGGATAAAATAGAAGGGTTTCTTGTAGGTACTACGGAACCCTAAAAAACAAAAGATGACAAACATTATTGAAACTCAGCTCGGAACACAATAATTCAAATTCAAATTATTTATTAATTGTTTGTTATTACAGGTGTTAAGTATACAGTTCTTATGTAGGTACTAGAATTTAAGTCTCCATGTGTAACATGCCATATTTGGCGTACAATATAACCATGCATATTTATTTATAATAATTATATGTATACTAATAATAATGTACTGTACCTTATATTTATAATAATAATAATAATAATGTAAAGTACCAATCTAGATTTATATTAAACTGAATGGCTTTCGGAGAGGATACAAGCTAACATAACATCTAGCCTGTATTCACCTGAAGGGCGTGGCAGAGGAGTACAACACACACATTTCATCTGCTATGTTTAGGTCCCATGGGATAGGGGGTCTATCGCCATCCACAGGGCACAATTCCAACTCCGTGCTGCTATTATGAATTTCCTGACGCAAGTTCACAAATAACACTTTGCTCTACCCGAGAATCGAACCCCAGAACTCGCGGTGAGAGGCGCATACGCCAACCACTAGACCATCGCGGCAGAGACCATCAGAATACAAGCTACTTTTCATGAAATAGTTATTAGCGATACTATCGAATTGTATGATAATTGAAATCTGCGAATTTGATTCCTTTTTTTTTGTTTTTTATACTACGCCCACAGCGAACGAACGTGTAGGCCACCTGATGGTAAGTAGAGTACAGCCCATGGACATCAACAATTCACAAAAGAGACTACGGTGTTATGCCTCATGTGCCAGTAATTTTAGGGCCTGATCTCACCACCAAACCGGAACACAGTAATGGCAGCACTACTATTTGGCGGCAGGTTAAAGGTGAGACGGTGGTGCTGCCGCCCACGAGCTCATTCACAAGAGCTCTACCACCAGTAAAGAATAGGAATATTGATTTTTCAAAATCCAATGACGCAGCTTAAGTTTTAATGACACTCCCGCCCTTCCTATGAGTTCTTTAGCTATTTAACATTACTTCGGATTTGACCAAAAGCCCACTTAAATAGTTCTTTCTCTCTGTATTACTATTCAATATAAAAAAATAACATACCGAGCATTAACTTCAATGAAGAAGAAGTTGCCTTTGTCGTCCAGCAAGAACTCCACGGTGCCGGCGTTTTCGTACCCAACGTATCTTGCCAAGTGGGTGGCACAGTCCACCATTTTCTGACGAGTCTGCAAACAACATAAGCTAGCTAATAAGTATATTGTAACTTCTGTATACCACTCTTGTCCGAAGTAAGATAGAAAGTAGTTCGTGCGTGTGGAACCCTTACTCAGCATCACAAGCTCTAATCCTTGAAAAGGTACAAAAGACATTCCTGAGGTATCTATACAAAAAAGTATATTATTTCTTCCCATTCATGTACCCTACTAACTACATATTAGGAATGTTGGGTTTTAATTCATTGGAAGTGCGAAGAGGTCTTGACAAACTCATTGTAGCTTGCAGTGTTCTCCGCGGGAGATATGATTATCCTGAGCTCCATACCCTATTCTGTAGGTTATATGTGCCAGATAAATATATTGGGCATCGGAAAAGCCATAGGCATAAATTGTTAGCGCGACCACAATGTCACACTGTCGCCAGAGCTGAGTCCCCAGTGTGCCGCACAATTGTGGTCACCAGTCCTGATTGTGAATTGTTTGCGGATGAATGGACGAAGATTATTCGAGAATGGTCGATGTTTTGCGAGAGGATGTATACTAGAGAGTCTACAATTGTTTGTTAATTAATTAGTTAGCTGTTATTGAATGTAATTAAGTTAATTCTATGTTAATTAATGTAATTGGTATCATACCGTGTTAATTAACTATAAACAATAAATAAAAATAAATAAATTGTTATACTAAGAAACAGTTCAAAAGGTTATGGGGCCGGCAGGATATGAACCTGCGACCTCTGCATACCGGGCAGCTGCTTTAACCACTCACCTTAAATTTCTCAACTGTATGTAACGTCATTACGTGAAATCCATTTTCATCTTAAGTAGAATACAATCCAGCCGCTTCAATAGTTTTTTCTATTGTTTCTTGTAAGTATATTGTTGACGACACGCGATTAATCGCCCAGTTGATGAATCTACGTACTAGATTCGAAACTAGTCGGCATTTCCCGACTAAAATAACGTGAGTAACCCGTATTCTCAATAATAATGTCTTCACCTCACGTCGGTTTTAATAATATTAAGTATATTGTTGTTTGTATAGGTTTCCTACACTCAAAATGAATGAGAAGTAATAACCAAAAATATATAGAAATACATATAAATATATAGAAGGAAAAACAGCAAAATTGATGCATTACCATCAAAATTGCAAAGTCGGCCACGGGTAACGTTGGGTTAGGTTGCTGATTTAGTAATTTTGAAGGCAATAAATATTTAAAGACACAAATAATACTTTTACAAATAAATCAATCGAACATTATTTACAGCCAGAGACAAAATATAACATCACGCCTATATTACCCAGAAGGGTGTGGCAGAGGTGTAATACACCCACATTTCACCTGTTATGTTTAGGTCCCATGGGATAGGGGGGTGAGCCTATCGCCATCCACTTGGCACAATTTCAACTCCGTACTGCTATTGTCAATTTTCTGACGGAAAGTTTACAAATAACACTTTGCCCGAAACGAACCCAAGTCCTCGCGGTTCATTCGTTAACCACTAGACTATCGAGGCAGTTATTGTTGCTATTGGACACTGCAAGCTAAATAGGCACTTATCCCGTATGGGCTATGCGGACGATGACTACTGCAGATTCTGTAAAGAGGAACCGGAAACACCGCTGCACCTCTTTTGCGACTGCGAGCCACTGATCCATAGACGAAGCATTATTCTGGGACGCCATATCTTGGATCCGGATGATGTCAAGTCACTCCCGATCTGCTCAGTCAAGTCACTCCCGATCAAAGGAGAGTCTATAATGAGGCTACAATCACAATAGACCCACGGAGGTCGGCGTGAACACCTAAAGCCTCTTCCCAACAATAATAATAATATTAATATTGGCCCAATGAGTGAACATTATTTGAAGCAAATAAAAGAGGGCATTTTAATATCTTAGATTACAATAAGCTGTGAGCGCATATTTGCACAAATATTAAGTTACTACACTAACATTCAACATCGGATTCATTGAAACATCGTATTATTAATATTTACCTCAGGATCCAAGTGTGGTGCAGGAGCAATTTCAACGACTTTTTGGTGCCGCCTCTGGACAGAACAATCTCTCTCGTACAAGTGGACAACGTTGCCGGCTTTGTCACCTGCAAAGGAGCATTACATTAGTGATTTTAAAGGTACGGTGAGACATTATATTATTGATGACCGTATGGCGGAGTGGGTAGTGTACCTGACTACGACGCCTGGGTCGCGGGTTCGATTCCCGCTTAAGACAAATCTTTTTGTGCATGACACATGGGGGTTTGTCTTAGTCTGGGTGTTTCTATGTATAATAAGTATTTATTTACAAAAGAAAAGTATATAATATGTATTAGTATCAGTTATTTTAGTACCCTTAGCACAAACTCTGCTTAGTTTGGGACTAGATGGCGTTGTGTGTAAGTTGTGAAGTATTTATTTATTTATTATGCGTTTATTCTATGTTATAGTTTTGATATGCTGTCAGTCCAGTCTTCAAGGCCGACCTTAACCATATAATCGAACTGGATGAGTGATTCAATTATTGGAACGAAGTTCCATAACGCGCGTTGCGAAAGGGGGCTAGACGGAAAAAATTGCTACGAAATGTGTCGTTACACTTTTCGTAGCAATTTTTTTCAATTAATTTCAGCAATTCTCGTAGCGGCGTAGTAATTACATGCTACGTTACAGCTACGGTGCTACATCATCAGACACACATAATGAGTATTCGGTGAACCACATTAAGATTTTTTTTATAACTTATAAAAATAAAAATTTCTTTACTAATTAATCGAAAGGAACTTCGTTCCATCCGGATGTCCCTTGACACCTCAGTAGTTTTTTATTTATATATAAGAATATCTCCTGTGTCCGCGACACAAACGGGTGTCAGAAACATTTCACATACACACTGAGTACACCCAGAGTCGGAACAAATCCTTGCGGATCACACAACGATTTTACCGTTTAGGGATCGAACCCACAACACTAGCGCAGTAGAAAGCGGCGTGGCGACCGCTTCAACCACTATATCAACCGTACAATTGACGGTAACCGTACCATGGGATCTGGCGGGTGATCTTTATGGCGCCTTCCTTATCTTGGCCGGCCCCGGTCGTTTCACCATACATACATACTTCAGAGTTGAAGTAAAAGCAGTTAATAATAGTAGCCCTGTACCTAATACATGTCCCACAGCAGGGCTCGGGCCTCTTCTCATGATGAGAAGGGTTAGGCCATAGTCCACCACGCTCGCCAAGTGCGGACTGGTAGACTTCACACACCCTTGAGCACTTTTTAGGCACTATCAGGGATACAGGTTTTCTCACGATGTTTTCCTTCACCGTTAGCGAGCAATAATTTATATGAAAAATACACACATATCTTCGAAAAGACGAATCTTAACGATTTATTGACAGAGGTGTGTGCCGTGGGTTCGAACCCGAAACCTTTGACTTCGCATTCCTACGGTGCCGCCATCGCTGCTGCTTATAAGCAGTTAACTCAAGAGTTTATTTTGTACCATGTAACTACAAAAGAAGAAATAGTTTACCCAATAGCTGCACTTCAATATGCCTGGGCCTCTCAATGAACCGCTCGATGAACATGGATCCATTGCCGAAGGCGCCCAGGGCTTCAGACGAGGCTCGCTCGAAGGAATCCTCTACTTCACTCATCTCTCGTACCACTCGCATACCACGACCGCCTCCACCGTATGCAGCCTAAAACATCAGAAAGTAATGTTTTTAAAACCGACGTGACATGATAACATTGTATTCACGTTTTTTTTTAAAAAAGCTTACTAGTAATTTGCAAATACAAATTACTAGTATTCTTGTTAACCCCCTCCAGCTAAGCTTAATTCGCTTGTGTTAGGAGGAAGTTCACGTCCGTGGTGTAATGGCCAGAATTCGAACCCACGATCTCTCGATCTTAAGACCGATGCCTTATCCATTGCGCCACGGCCGCTTCATAACATTGTTATGCTATGATAACATTGTTATCACTATTAAGTTTGGTGATTCACTAATTTTAGCATGATTTTGCCAACTAGTTTCGAACCTTTTTTCAAGGTTCGTCAACAGAGCATATTATTATGCTTGCACGCTGTCGCCGTCGCGGCTAAAACAACGTGAATAACGTCTTTATAGTCATAACAATTAGAAAGTAAATTGTATTTTTTTTTACCAAAACAATCCCACACTGCATGATCAGGATAGGACCTGATAGCGCTTTCTGTGGCCTTAATGAGATCATCTAGGGAGCAGTTGTCAGTTGTCTATGTTGCATTAATAACGTGGTACTTCTTGACGAATGTATCCACCGTCGGACTGACCGCAATGGCTGATAAGTATTCATACTTATTTCGACTAAGACTAAGAAGCTTACAGACACAGTATAAATATGAAACAGTATGGAAACCAAGCCTATTTCATAAAATAATTACCTACGCTCTATTGAAGCTATAGGGTTGACACTTTCAAACTTTTTGATATTGACTTTTTATGAAAAAAAAAAAGTTTTTTAGAGATCATTCAATCGTATTGGAATAACTAGTTTACAAATAAAATTTAAATAGGTAATCTCAGAGCATCGGTTCATCTCAACAAAATACGATACACAGTTTAATATTGACACATAACAACTTGTAGATCTTTGTTTTTGTTTTGTAGACATTTATCTAAATATAACAGCACGCGGCGTACAAAATGCAATTTAACATAACATTACAAATTAAAATAAAAGAGAGGGATAAAAGGGTAAAAGTTACAAATTATTTACTGAAAAATACTTTCGTCTGCTACGACAGGTACGAAATTCTTTATTTTTAAATTTAATTGTGTACAAAATTCTCATTCTTATAAACAGCTTTTTTAAATAAACAAGGACAGAGTACTTTATAAGTGATTTTGTCTAATTCTTTGTAAATGAATTCAGCTACTTTGCAGTTTATGTGTTGTTTTTTAAAGCAATAACGAAAAATTTCATCCATTTTCTCGACATATTGAACAAAATCATCTGGTGGTCGGCGAAATTTTAAACGTGACCACTCGCTTCCACGCACTCGCTACTAACAGCACCGCGACAATCGCTTAGGGGTCTCGTCGGTGTGGATGTTTATGTGTGCGTGCCGTTTCGAGCGCTTGTAGGTAGTTTCCATACTGTTTGTACATATTTATACTCTGTTACAGAGGTTCTTTGGTGCCAGTACCCTAAGTAAATATAGTTTCAGGGTAAATCTTGCACGCACTTTTTTTATGGTGATAGGCTATTATAGCTAAGGCGCAATTAACATCACTTTCAAGCGGATGCCTTACCTTGAATATAACTGGCAGACCATGCTGCTTGCAGAACGCCAACGCCTCCTCTTTCGTGGTCACCGGTCCGTCAGTACCAGGGACAATTGGTACCTCTGAAAAATTTACAAAGGATTCAATTATTGTATTGAGATTTTTTTTAAGAAAGAAGATTACGTCATCGTCTCCTTTATTGCTCTAGGACTGCTGGAAGAGAACTCAAGCACTGAGTTAAGCTCGTCTTTTGTATACTACTATTACTGTAATATGAATTACTTTGCCGCCGAAAGGAGACCAAACTAACTTAAAATAAAGTTTTAATAACGAAATTACAATAAAACTTAAATATCTACATCCTAAGATAGGTGACTAACGCTCGATGTTAGAAACGAAAGTGCACCAATCCGGTAAAAATGGTTGTATGGCGCGTCGTCCACCGCTCGTATTGCTGACGCTGCGCCACGGCTCATGTAGCTCTAACTATATGGCTGACGCATGTAACAATGTCTATTTCTTGTAATTTTTTGTCTACAATACAGTATTAAATAAATAAAGAAATAAATAAGAAATATAGATTATTTCATTACGCAAAGGTAGAAAAGGAAATATCTTTTTTCTAATACAAGGAAACAGCCGAATTTTTTTTGGTCTTTGCAGGGCTTGAACCAGCGACCTTAGGATCCCGTCCTATCGCTCTCCTATCTGATTTATTCAAGCCATATTCAGAATCCACAAATCTATTGACTGTATGATGCACGTCTTTCCCAAAGTCTCGTGTCATCTATTGTATACATATTAGTAGGTAGCAACCAAAAAATGTTGTAACGATAAACGGTCTCAGTTTTTTCAATTTATAATTGATTTTTATATACCATTTAGCCAAAATTGTTTCGACTGATTCTTAATATTCAATTACTAAGCATGGCTAAATGCTATATAAAAAACTCGTGAGTATTAGATTTTTCATTATCTTTGTGGTTTTTAATCCTTCGCGTAGCTCAAAAGTCTAAACAAAATCCTAGACTACTAAGCAAGCTCATGATTAAAAACCATGCTCAAAAATAATAAAATTATTATAAAGACTTGAAATACTACGTACTGGCTTCAATAGCAGCTTGCCTTGCAGCGACTTTGTCTCCCATCTGCTGTACCACCCTGGGAGAAGGCCCGACAAACCGAAGTCCAGCGTCGATGACTGCTTGCGCAAAGTCTGATCTGAGGAGTAAGGGATAACAGTTCAAGTAAAAACTGAGAGTGTGTAGCGGTGTACAATCTGAGAGTGTGTAGCGGTGTAAAAACTGAGAGTGTGTAGCGGCGTAAAACTTGTCTTTGTATCCTACTTAAAATAGGAACAAATGGATGAACGTTACGTCACGAAATGACGTAGCATACATTTAAAACAAATTAGGGTCGACTTATATGTAGAGGCGACCGTAGCTGGTTGGTTAAAGCGTCTGCTTGGTGTGCAGAAGGTCGCAATTTCAAATTCAGCCGGTCCAATAATTTTTCAACTGTTATCTTCGAAAAGACTAATCTTAACTATTTATTGACAGGTGTGTGCCGTGGGTTCGAACCGAGGCCTTCAATTAAACAGTCCTACGGTCTCCCACTAGGCTATTGCTGCTTTTGACGAGTAATCTTTAATAATAGATGATTAATTGCTTCCAAAATAACTTCATCATTTGCATTGAGTTTTTTTAAAGAAACATTCTGCCATGTTGTACTATACCTTTCAGAAAGGAGACCATATCCAGGATGAACAGCATCGACATCATTTTCCTTGGCTACTCTGATGATTTCAGGAATGCTGAGGTACGCTTCAACTGGCGGCAGACCTTTGCCGACTATGTATGACTCGTCAGCTTTTTGTCTGAAACAAACATCGTGAATTTGTTACCTTTTGGAGTAATAATTATATTGACAGACTAGCTCTTGCCCGCGACTTCGTCCGCGTGGAATTTGTTATAATAAATAGTAGCTGCTCTCGCGCTTTGCCCCGCGTTAAACGTTACTGCCTCGTTTCCACGGAGTTAAGCGTAATGTTAAATATCAAAAAATCTTAATGGATAGTTAGCCTATCAAACACAAGAAATAAAAATAAAATCCAATCAGTAGTGCCCGAGATTAGCGCTTACAAACAAACTAGCATTCACCCGCAGTTTCGTCTGCGAGGTGGGTATACATCCATAGAAATCTTAATAATAAGGCAATAGAAATGTCAAAGACGCGTGACCTTGTCGCCGCGCATCTGTCAAGTCAAACACAAGTGCGAGTTGAGGAATTGTCGTCTTAATGTCATCGCAAAAAGAATAATTTTGTTTGCAGGAAATACAAGCGCATTTGTCTAATCGAACATAAGTGCGAGTTGAGGAATTGTCGTCTTAATGTCATCGCCAAAAAGAATAATTTTGTTTGCAGGAATACAAAAAGTGGTATTTGAAAACCGGCGACATGCGTCCCAGTGTTAAAAGATAGTCGATAGCATTTCTATTGACTAGTTATTAAGATTTCTATGTATACATCAATAAAATTAGCCTGTTACGCGCCTTGTAGTCGGTTACCTGCATATAAAATTTTATCAAAATCCGTTTAGAGGATTAGCCGATACAAATACACGGACTGACAGAGAAAAAAAAATATTATTTAGGCATAGGTATCGTGTAAATAACTATATTAACTCGAAAAAACACTGTTATTTTGACATTTAAAAACAGACACTTCAATTTTATTTATTTGTATTGATTGACAGATGCTGGAAATGATTGTTCGATAGTAGATACTGACGTATAGATGATACACCTCCAAAATAACAAATGTGTATGGAAATAAAACATCTTAAATATACGCTGACTTAGCTTTACATGACTTAACACTACACCGACTCTGAAACCCATAGTGCTTTGACGCTAATAAGTAAATATATGATAATATATCACAACTTACACACAACGCCATTTAGTCCCAAACTAAACAGATCTAATATGGGTAATATGGGTACTAGAATAGCTGATACTAATACATATATACTTTTCTTTTGTAAATACATACTTAACTAACTAGAGATAAAAATAATAAAATAAATAAATAATATAAATAAACTCATAATATGAAAGGATTTCTGCTCTGGGATTATCTGACCCCTGATTCATTCCATTATGCTATATTATGAATTATGACTGAATAAGGTGAGAGATTCAGTCAAAATCGACTAGTATATCATCTGCCAATATAGTGTCAGGAATTTCAGAATTTAACATTCCTATCAATCGGGAACACAGAGAAATAACGGATGCGGACTGCTTCAATCCGAAGTCATATTGATTGTCGATTGTCCTGCCTTGCTTAGATATTAATCTAAGCAAGGCAGGACTTTATTTATTAAAATATACGGGCCCATCGATATATCCTAGAAACGCTATAACTGTAATATTAATTAATTTCCAAATTTAATATAATTATTACTCATAATTTTTACTGTATATTGTCTACTATTTTATTATTTTGTGCATGCGGTGTTAACCGCATAGTATAATATATAAGTAAGTATTTTAAGTTTGTTAATATTGTAATCGCACAGTGTAAACAATTGTTGGTTAACCATAAATAAATAAATAAACACAGTACACGAATCTCATGAGTAAAATCCTGCCACTTTTTAAAATCCAACATACTTTCCAAAAGACATACTATTCAAAACAACATACTTTTCACAATCTCTAAAAACTATTTTAACGGAAAAGAACATAAATTATAAATTAAAACAATACTTTATAAACGACATAAATAGCAAATTATTTCATTGAATATTCCAAGGAAACTTAGTCAAACACGCTGTATAAATGCATTTTGCTTTGAAGTTGGATAGAAATTTTATTTGTTTACGCGCGCGCTGCGCTGTGTGTAAATCCGATGGAATTTTTTTTACATGTACCGTCGACGAATGGGTGTACGGAAAAACCTAAACTGGTTTATGTTACACTATGTTGTTGTAATTTTTGTAAGATTATATTGTAAGTGATTTTAATAAATAAATAAATAAAATAAAAAATGGACGGTTTTTCTTTTGAGTTACCTGTGCATCTGCAGTTTGTCCTGCTCGCTGTAAATGGCGACGGACCGGATACCCAACTCGGTACATGCTCGGAATACTCGGATAGCGATCTCTCCTCTGTTGGCCACCAGCACGCTTCTGATTGGTTTGTATTCCACCTTCGAATCCTGGAACAGGTGAAAGAAAAGTTCAAACAGACTATAGACTGACGAGAGGATCAATATATTACTGAACCAGTGATGATCCAATGCTGAAAATGTAATTACTAAAGGTAAATCTTACTGAGCTGATTTCGGTTTCAGATTATGTACACCTAAGAAGATCTATCGATGTTGCCAACTTTCGACGTTCCTATAGTACCCGTAACAATCTTTCGAGCCTTTTCCCAATTAAATTGGCTTCTAGTCTGACGGAATTATCAGTAATTAACGCGAAGAAACGGCCATCAGTCCTCCACAGCTAGTTGTCAGACTTTCTACCCTCTGACTACCCGTAACGATTGCCATAGATGTCCAAATGGGAACGGGGACCGACGGCTTAACGTGCTCGCCGAGGCACGGAGGAAAACTCGTTCTGTTAAAGATGGTCACCCATCCATGGCTGACCGCGGTTAACATTACTTAACCTGCAAGATCGATTGGTCCGCGCACCTTCGACTTAGCAATGAGCGCCGATACTACCCGTAACGATTGCCTTAATATGACAACTGGAAAAACCGTTATATAAGTCTCAGTAAAAAAGTTATGCAAATAATTGTCACTTCGTTCCAGACCGTTCACGGTAGATCAACTGCGTAATCACAGAATATGATAAAACTTCTATTAAATCTTAATTGAATATTAGTTTTGTTTTTGTTTGTTTTTAAACTTTTTATTGTACCATAAACAATTTATAAAGACAATACATAACACACAATACAATAAAGGTGAGCTTAACTCAAATTTGAGTTCTCTTCCAGCAAACCTTAGAGTTATTGAGGAGAAGAGGATGCAAAAAGAGGGCAAAAACAAGTGTACAACTAAGTAAAAGGAAAAACAAAAATTGCCATTATTATGGTAAAAATATTATTAAAAAGTAACTAAAGTTACAATACATAAACCTAAAAAAATAGACATAAATATATTATTATCCTAACTATAAAATAAAATACCTATATAAACTAATTTACCTATATATATATTATATACCTTTTATATATAGGTAAATTAGTTTATATAAATACTTAATAATTAGTTGCAGCCAGCTCAAGTGTTAACTCGATAAAGTTAAGTAATACCAAATTCGTAATCTGCAGACTTAAATTTGGGAACGAGTCGGTTTTTAATCTTTTACAACCTCGATTTAAGTAGAAAGTGGTTTGAACTGACTACAGTCCAAGGCAAATCTAAAGATATTATGAGTATTATGACAATAAACATTATTCAAGCATCGTTTGTTTATGAATTTTATCTTTTCAAATAAGCCGTGATAAGATGTTTATATCTTATATGTTCATGCTTGATGCAAGATAGTGATCGATTTGATACGTCGTTTTGTTTTCAATAGAACATGCCTACTATCTAAAGACGACACAAAAATAAAATAAAACAAAAAAAACCCGATGACAATCAATACTTTACTACATAAGAACTACGTTCTACTTGTTTTTATCTTTTTAGTTCATAATTTTTAAGCAGTCGATATAATATAAAGAGTCAACAATAATTATATTTCATACTTTTTAGTTATTTATTACAATTAGTGTTTAATTAGTAATATAAGGGACACATATATTTTTATTTATTAATTGTTGACACATTTATTTATTTTCACACCATTAAAATTATTTAGAGATTACCTACTTATCAAACAGACATCAAAGGGTTAAAGTAGGAGATCATTTCAGTCAAGATGTAAATGTGACTTTTGGCGTTCCTCAGGGCAGCGTGCTGGGTCCCACGTTGTTTCTGCTTTACATTAATGACCTTTGTAACCTCAAAATAGATAACGCAAGAGTATTCTTATATGCGGATGACACCGCTGTCGTATTTTCAGGGAGCTCGTGGGATGAAGTAGCATCACGTACAGAAATTGGTATGAGACAAGTTGCTGCATGGCTTAAATCGAACGTACTATACGTCGCACGCCGAATGATGATCCCTATGACAGTTCGTTAGCGCTTAACATTGTACTGACGTCCTGTCTCATCAAGTCCTTTAGAGGTCCATTAAAAAGTCGAAAAAATCATAATTGTGTACATTTGTAAATTATAAAAATGAATATTATGAAATTATTACGTAATGTTCGGAAATAATGAAAAAAAACTCAATGCAAATGTACATGGTACGTGCTGCAAAAGTTACGTCGTCTAGCTGTTATCGACAAAGAAGGGACACATCGATAAACAAAATATCGACAATTTGTTGGGAAAATTAAACAAATGCTTTGCAGTTTGTATTTTATTTCTATAATCTGAAATCTGATACAGGGTCAAGCGGATCTTCAAAATCAAACTAAAAAGAATTAAAAAAAAAAAAAATTTAAACTCTTTAAATTATGCAATTTGAATTAAAATTAAAGTATAGTACAATAAAATATAATAAGGCTGTTACTTTTTTATCTAGTATTTTATGTCCATCAATGCGCGTATTTTTTTTTATCAAAATAAATAAATATTGCTTATTATGTTGAATGACCTGGCTGTATGACATGACATTTGCCTGAAAAAACAGTATTTTATCGAAATTGTTTCGCACTCGTTTCGCATAACTAATACAACTGTCAGTTGAAACGTCATAGGGATCATCATTCGGCGTGCGAACTATAACTCTAAACGTGACCAAAACAAATTTTATTTCCTTCAGTATTTCGAATCGCACACAACCAAACTCAAATTTTAACATCAAAATACATTCATGTGATGATCCAAATACATGTTGTTGTCCAAAAATAGATAAAGTGTCACAAACCAAATATTTGGGCATAGTTATTGACCAAAGGCTATCTTGGTATCCCCAACTGGAACAAGTTACAAATAGGATAAGAAAACTAAGCTGGATATTCAAAACCCTCAGGCACACGGTTCCAGTAAGCTTACCCACTAACACAAACACTACTAGAAACCTTCTTAACGAAATCTATACAGCCCTAGTACAGTCAGTTTAAGTATATTGCATACCCATATGGGGAGGCGCTGCAGAAACCAAATTCATAGATCTTGAACGAGGACAACGGGCACTCATAAAACTAATGTATTTTAAAACTACTAGGTATTCCACAGAAAATCTTTATAAAATTAGCAATTTAATGACAGTAAGAAAACTATACATAACCAAAATAATCCTAAAACAACACAAGGCCATACCGTACGATCCTAACCAGTCAAAAAAGAAGAAAAGATAGGATAGTTGAAGTTCCCCAAACTAAAACAAGTTTCGCGAGCATATAATATAAAAAACGCGCAGCGCTTCTATATAATAGAATAAATAGAGATATATACATATATGATAACAAACAACATGAAATTAAACTTAAAATTACGGACTGGATCAAACCACTTACCTATGAAGACACTGAGGCGTTGCTAAAATAAAACATAACCAATACACACATACACTAACAAACAACATGAAATTAAACTTAAAATTACGGACTGGATCAAACCGCTTACCTATGAAGACACTGAGGCGTTGCTAAAATAAAACATAACCAATACACACATACACACGCACCCACAAACACAAACACACACACACACACACACACACACACACACACACACACACACACACACACACACACACACATAAAATTTATACTTATTTATAATTTATAATAATTAAAACATTTTATTTAGTAAATAAATAAATATGATAATATAAATAAAAAATAATAATTTAATTTTGTAATCTATAATGTATTTTGTAATAAAACTGTATAGCCACGAATGAGCGGAGTCTTCTACCACAGGCTTTTTTAGCTTAAAAGGAGACTCCAATCAATTATTGTTACCCTCGATTTTTATTGAAATAAAAGATTTTTTAATTTTTTTCATTTTCATTTTTGAAATGCTCTTTTTATGACATTTCATTTGATACCCATATTACTAATGTAAGAAAAAAAAACTAATCTCCCCCTCACCCAGTTTTTCATTTGCGGGCGCCATTTTGACAATTGATATAGCCTATGTCACAACCACGATCAGCCGTTTGGGCTGTAGGGCGTGCCAAAGAAATCGACATACTACATACGCTTGTTAAACACAACCCTCCATCTGACACAGTCGGATAAAAACGCAACGTCTGATATAATTTTTATTGACAAACAATCAAATCGCTTGACTTCTGTTTAGTTCTGTCAGAATTGACTGATATCGTTCAATATTAATTAGGTAATTTAGGTTGCAAGAGACCCGGGTTTAAGCTAAAACTCTATACGATGCTGTCCATGTTCATATTTATCTTTTGCTAAGATACCTACGCAAAATATCCTTCTTAGCATTAACTCGTATCGAAGTATCTTCCGGAACTGGTAACTACAGCCCATGACGAGCAAATGATCCCGATTATTGACTGCTTGCACCGTTATATCAGACAATATTATGATTTTAAACTTTCGCGATTTGAGAAAATTTAAGAACAATATCAGACAACATTTAATTTTACTAATCACAGTAATGTTTATTATTTAGAAATTATATATTTGTACTCACTAATTTATCCGTTGTGTTTTGGTTGCCATAGGAAATACATGCCTACTAGATAAATTGTCTATCAAGTATCAATATTAATATAAATCAAATTCTTGTTTATATTTTAAAAAGTCATTTCACTATTTCCATTAGTTAACCAGAAATTCAAACAATGTTGAGAAACCAAAAGAAGAAGAAGAAGAGAGACCCGACTACGGACAAAGATTTAAATAAATGAGGTGTCAATAGATTCGTAATAATAGGCCGGGTGACATAGACTACATAAATTTTATATAACGAGATGTAAATGACAGATTCTAAACTCAAAAATAAGAGATAATCATGAAGTATTTGATAACAAATGAAAGCGAGCACATTACAAATAAGTATAATGTTATACCTGCTGTTTAAGTCAAAATATGAGTTAAAACGGATAAGTAATAAATAAAAATTAAGTTTAAAAGACTATAATGCGATTACATAAATGGGAGGAAACAAGAAAATATTTTACATACTAGTGACTTTATCATGATGTTATTTGCTTGATTTATTTGAAATATTGTAATTAAAATTTTATTAATTGAGGAAAAACCCTTAAAATCGGCAAACTAGTACCTAATGGAGGTCACCCTACTCAACATGAATTTTGTATTTCATATTATTTGTTATATTACTTCACCTTATCAAATTATCTGTTATTTACAATTTGTTATCTGGAAATGATTCTACGTGCCTATTCCATATATGGAATAACACAAAATTTAAATTTCTGGCAATCAAATATCGACCGTATACGGGGGTAGGGATGCACTAAATTGGCGTAACCGACAGTTTCCCTTACAGAGTCGCGCCACACCGGTGGTTTTGGTGCCGTTCTAGAACCGGGTATAAGAAAACCGGAACCGGTTTTGCAAGCCCTACATGTAATCAAAATTAACGAAAATAACAAGAATTTCACGCAAGTGGAACTCAGGGTTTTTGTAAAGATAACAGCAATCCTATGTTTACATAAACTTATTAAACAGTTATGATTCTTGTGTTACCATTATTTTACAATTGTACTAAAACTCTACTCCAATTCATTATTTAAAACAGATTTACCTTAGTATGTATAGTTAATATGATTATACTTATGTAGGTATATTTTCCTCAATAGCGTACTTACGAGCAAACGATTGCATTAAATTACATGTTAATTTGATTTGTTAATAATTGTAATAATTTATTAATTTATCTTTGACTTAGCACGAGAATAAAATGCTGTAATTTAGATAATTATACTACACATAATTGACTAATTTACAACTGCATGACATCATAACAAAATAATCGGAAAATATCCTATAAATCAACCGCCAGAATTAAAATGAATGTTAATTTATTATATCGTATTAGCCACATAATTCTGTGATAAGATTAAATAGGTATAATATTATTGTATTTGTGCTCCTCGTAAGATACCAGACTAGCCATTCAATCAAATATTGAGCATTTATCTTGACTATTCTGATCTGCCTGTCATAATTAAGGCTTTTGACATTGTTTATCAATTAAACTGCACGGAGGAATTTCATTAATAATTTTTATTACATGAATCATACTCCTGCTTGTCGTATACCTACTATTTTCAACATACGAGAATGTTAAACACTTTCGAGTCGAAATGCGTTAGTATCTAAGATTTCTATCGGTCTTTAACAATCTAGATTAAATTAATTTGGATTCTATATACACATATGATAAACATACATCTACATAATATATGATAAAAAACCGGTTCTGCCGTTCTTGAGTTATACCTAAATGGTATAACTAACACGACTTACATGACTTCGTTTTGCGTTATGGATGATTACAAGTAAGGCTTGTAATTCGAATACTGAGATGGCAATATTAAGTGAAATTTCTGAAATAATTACAATTAATAACAAGCATTCGTGTTTTTTTTTTAATTTATTTCTGAAATGCCTTTACTTCTTGTAAAAAATACTACAGGTAAACTAATATTACAATTAAAATTATTAATAATTTATAAAGATGAAGAGAAAAATAAAATACGTATCTAAACTAACTAGTTAGCTTTTCTATTACATAAGTCTAAGTAGTATGTATATAAATGTTCAAGATATTCTAATATTTACAAATCCTAGTTACAAGATTAACGGATATTTTACAATTTAAGTTACAACTCAAAATAAATTGCAAAATCTATTTTGAACTTTCATTAAAAAACTGATATTCAGCTAAATCCGTTCGACTAGGAGTTGTTGACCCTAATGTCAATGAGAAAAGGCTCGGAAGATGATGATTCGAATTGCAAACAGAAAAACAATCAGTGTAAAAAAATGGTAGAATCAAGTAAATGCAACTATAAGGATAAAAAATTAAAAAAATACTCACCGAAGATGCAGGTCGCGTCCTCGCGTTGCTCCATGCTTGGAAGTGGCTCGCGCTCGCTCTCAGAGCGAATCGGGCTTTTAAGATCTGCATTTTATTTATTAACACTTAACTATACACTTATATCAGATAAATAAGTACAAACTTAATAACACAGTGACTTATTTCATCTTTTAAAAAAAAAATGATTCACTTATTTGACTAGATCACTTTCGTTTTGTGTCGTTGTAGTCCAGGAAATGGAAAAACCTAGAAAAGCCAAGTCACAAATCTGTAATATTTATTAGCACACAGTTTGGTATTATTAGGAGTTTTGTCTTCGGGAACGGACTTATTATTGTCTAAACGCCGAAACAAAGTGCAAACAAAATATTTGTGGAAAAAAAATATTTTTTGCGATTGACCTGTTTACGTAAAAAGTATAACGCGGGGTCGATGGTCGTCGCACACACAAACCTATAGACAGATTGTGAATTATGTAGACATTTTCTAGGACTACTTATAATATGAACAAACAAATTTCTTTTATATATCTGTACGTAAAGTAATAATGTTTAGAGTTAAATGTTTTTATACAGAAGTGGCGTGATAATCAGGACATTGATTTGAAACGTTTACTAATACCAATCTGTGTGTTAAATATTAACAAATTGTTTTATTTCTATGTTATTAACCTTAGTTTCCTGGACTATCGTGCATTCGTAGGTTTGATTTTTTATCTGAAACAAAAGAAATTTGACTTTAGAAATTATATACGAAACGTAGCTTTATTTGGGTAATTGCATTATTGCCAGCATTTTAACATTATTCTATGATTAGATAAGGTTACTTATGCTACATAAAAAAACACTTTATTTTAAATGTCGTGTTGGTATTAATCGGGTGACTAATCAGTGGAGTTAACTAATTTATATCTTAAAGTAATTAACTACTGAAGGCTCCAAATTTTTAAATTAATATTATTTTTAAAACTGTAGTAATGCGTAAGTAGACTACACTGTAAGTCGAGTTACAGAATTTTACATAGTCCTTCTGTTTCTTCTTTCGTATGAATGGTACTACCAGCTTATATCTACCGCCCAGTGCGTACAGATCGTGCAACTGTAAGGGCAATTAGGGCAATTCAGCAGATGTGGCATCGTTTGTTGGGGAGCACCGCAGTCATATTGGGACTGGTCTGATATACCCCATTTTCTAGATTGTGTCTGCAGCGGCCTATTATAGTTCTCAAGCGATTTAGCGATTTCCATACAGGCCATTGCAGATTTGACCTATAGGGCAGATGCTCCTTAATCTTCACAAAATCAGGTGGCGGAAAATTAGCCCTCAGTTCTACAATGACCTCACGTCAAATATTTAAACAAATATTGTACGAATTATTTCAAAAGATGGTGCACATGAGTTTCTTACCAGGTCTTCTCATGATGCAATACACATCGGAGCTGGTACTTGGATTGATTTTAATTCATATCTCAGTTGAATTTAAGTCAATCTAAGCGCCGGTGTTAAATCATTTTATTACAATAAGTATTATAATTTAGTTAACTAAGTTTTATTTTAATTTTATATTTTTTGTATTTTGATGTTTGTTTTGACGTGTTCAAGCGCCCCTTGGGGTCCATGGAAATAAATGATTTGATTTGATTTGAAAACCCATCATAAATATCGGCAGTCTTTATCATCGATTGAGAAGATGTCATAATTATTATGATAAACGTATTTATTATTAGTAGTATATAAATAGAACTGCATGCAATGTCAGTTTGTTCAACAGGGGTTAATTGAGTAAATGATTGTAAATGACATGGTGCAACCATTCTGTTATATAATACTTTATGAAATAGTAGCTTGAACAATTACGTGTTTTTGTAACATTAGTGTTGATATTTTACTATTTGATAACCGTTAGAACACTTACTATCTAGATATTTGGTAATAACATTTTTTTTTTTTTTTTTTTTTTGGTTTCTAAGATATCACAAATATCTTATTTTATTACAATCTAGCCCATAAAGGCTAATGAGTAATTCTATTTTAACCTAAATTAATATGTAAACATAAATCGAGGCGTCCAATAACACTTCACTTAGTTTTTATTAAGGCGAAGACACTTTGTTCATGTTGTCTTTTGAACTATCACTGTTTTTGTTTATAATTTTTATTTATTTTTTATTATTACAATTATTTAAACTTAAAAAACATACTGGTATTTCGAAAAGGAACTTAAGAACATAATATTGCAATATGCAAGGAAAAAAAAGTGGCAATAAACGTCAATTTATTTAAGAATAGCTTCCGCCTGCGGCTTTGCCCGCGTGTTCTGCCGATAAAAAATGTCCATATATATGTTGTTAATCCAGGCTATAAGCTACATGTGTGCAAAGTTTTATCAAAATCGACACGGTAGTTTTTGCGTGAAAGAGTTAGGCCCAGTTTTTACCAAAGCGGAGCGGCGAGGAGCTGTGTCTTTAATAACCAATCAGATTTCGTTATTAAATCATCTCCTCTCCGCTTCGCTTTTGTGGAAATGTACCAACCCTAACAAACATCCATACATTACACTATACTCACAAACTTTAATGAAACATAAAATGCATATAATATTAATCAAAGAACTAAAATATTTCAAAAGCTTTTTAAATTATCGACACAGTGGATGTAAATATCATAATGAAGAAAACAACAACAAATTTAATAGCCCATTTATTAGCATTTGTATGGAGGATAAATTCCAAGCATACTTCGCAACACGGAAAAGGATTTTCCAGAACGCATTTTCTGAAAGATTCATCCTTTAGCTGAGTTTAGCTCTTCTTAGTTTTCATGTGACGTGATATTTTGGTTAAAAACTGTAATTAATTAAGCCCTACTTAATTCATCAAATAAAACGGCACACCTTTATTGTATGTTCTTATGTATTTCACCAATACTGCAAAGGACTTACTTGCATATTCACGTTCGGTCAGTAAACTGCAATCGATTTATGCCGCAGACATTCTGTGGTTTATGTCAAGCACACCTGCAGTGACTTGCACGCTCGCATACTGAAGTATTTTGTGTTCAGAGTACAGCAAAAACCTAAGAATTGTCTATGCCGTCTATGGCAAAAAACATCTACCTTACTTTAACACTATTTATCGCCCTGGCTAACTTATTGCGGAATTTTTTTAATAACCGTTGCCAAGATAGTAAACAACTAGCGCAATATTAGCAAAAAAAAACAGGAGGTAATCATTTTAATTAAGTCAATTTCAAAACAGGTTATGTTTAAATAACAAATTGTCTGTTCGAAAGTTGATATCAAGCTCAGAATTGTACATTTATTTTCATTGAAATTTAATGTAACTTCGACAAGAAAAGCTTTAGAATTTTTTTATTGAAAAAAAACACAAAACAATCAGAATTGTCATGCAGATATCCGATAATAGCTCCTATTAGTATACAATCGATTGTATACTAACAGGTTGCTCAAATATTGACAAATATGTAAAAACCCTAATAACCAGAATTCGCATGTTCTACTCCTATAAACTGTAGTCGCTAGCTCTACAAATGACCGATACGACCCGCATGACATTGCTCGATTCACCTTCTGATGACGCCCAGTAGGTTTATTTTATCAATACATACTCAATACAAATAAATAAAATTGAAGTGTCTCTTTTTGGTGTCAAAATAACAATGATTTTTCAAGCTGGTATAATTAAAAATATACCAGCTTGCTAAAATACAGTTTTTTAAATGTTTTTTTTTCTTTGCCTAAAATACGGTTTTTAAAATGTTTGCCTGTCTGTCTGTTTGTATCGGCTAAGCTTCTAAGGCTGGACCGATTTTAATAACATTTTAGATGCAGATTACAAGGCGCGTAACATTTTATCGATGTACCTACCACGCAAATGAAACCACAGTAGAAAGTTAGTTTGTTTGTATGATACAAATCGGGTCAAAGCGCGGATGCAACTAAATACTATTTAATACAACTAATTCCACGCAGACGAAGTCGCGGGCAAAAGCTAGTTTTATCATAAACAAAGTTATCTAATACTTCTTGGACGCATGCAGAATAAAAGGAAAACAAAATCTAAGGAAAAAGAACTAAAGTAAAAAAATAAAGCTACTGAATATTTGGGAAACCTCATTTATAGGGTTCCGTAGTACCTACAAGGAACCCTTATAGTTTCGCCATGTCCGTCTGTCCGAGGCATAGCGACGAAACCGTTGGTGCTAGAAAACTGAAATTTTGCGTAAACATGTATGTTAACTATACAAAGAAAGTCGTAGAATAAAATTTGGAAAAATATTTTTTTTTCGGGTAGCTCCCCACCCCTACATGTAAAGTAGGGATGTTTTTTTTTTTGTCGCCTACCCCATAGTGTGGGGTATTGTTAAATAGGACTTTTAAAAACGTTCAGGGGTTGCTAAGACAGTTTTTTTGATTAAGAGATCCGTTTGCGAGATAATTAACTTTAAAGAGCAAATTTTTGTCCGAGCAGAGCGTCCCCCCCCCTCTAAAAGCTAAACTACTGGATCCCAAAATCTGAAAAAAATTGTGTCGGTAGTACATGTAATGAAGTTTAAAGGAAAACTATAGCGGATAAGTTAACTTCATTAGTTCAAGAGGAATAGGGGTCCAAAGTGTAAAATGCAGTTACTTAGAATAATTCGGGCAAATTACAAAAACCTTTGAAAGTAATGACTTGTATAAAGATGTTACTTGTTTAATACAGATAGTAAATGCCTTTTAAGCCGAAATATGTTGTTACGACTAGCTACGGAACCCTACTGCGCGTGGCCCGACACGCACTTGGCCGGTTTTTATTGTAGCTATCACAAGTCCTAGCAAAAAAAGTAAATCGTAACTTTTTTTTTAGTTAAAAAAATTTTCCTCAGTTATTTCATCTTAATTCTTAATTCTTTATTGTACAAATAAAAAACAATACAATAATATAAAATACAATTTTAAATTTATGTACAAAGGCGAGCTTAACCACTAAAATGGGTTTTCTTCCAGCAAACCTTAGAGTGCTAGAGGAAAAAGATACTTTTCATCGTGAAATATTATTCTGCAGATAAACAAAATTGAAACAATGTTATCTTCTTTAAGTACAACTGTGATATTTTTCAAAGTTTTTCTTATTTCAAATACTAAATAAAAGTTCATAATTTAAAAAACCGGTTAAATACTTATATGTGAGGTTTTAAATTTTTCGTTTTGATTGTTAATAGGTACAATATTTAAATAATAAAAATGTCACATAAATAAGTCGAGAAGTTCGTCAACCTTTCGATCTTGTCTTCATACCGTGAACTGAAAGCGCTACGAACTCGGTATACCCCACTTCGAACCTTCGTGCCGATAATTGCTACTAAATTGATAGTATTAAGTACTAAAGCGGAATACAAATATGGCTAATAGGTTTATTACAATGTTTACGATGACCTGGTAAGGAAATTACCCGATGTAGGTCGTTATGTTTTGATACTGATTCCGAAGCAACTCATCATACATTGGAACGTAATGATGGTCTTGCATATTTTTCATTTGACGAGTGCAAGCTAAGATTTTGCCTGTGGGTTGAAGGTTATTAACTTTTATTTATTTATTATGTGCACCTAAGAAAATTTTCATATATGGAACAAAATGCAGTAAAAGATTCTCTAGGGCATTACACCAAGCAAATAGTCCTTTAATGTATAGCTTTCGTTCTACAAAATTGACTTAAAAATATATATTATGTCCCTGCAAGTTTTATTAATAGATTAAATTGGTAGCATTATAATACCAATATCTTAGCTTTTACAGTAATTTTACCACAACATTAAGTTGGTCATATTGTATATTCTATATGCATACATACTGTTCTACATTTGGTCAGGTGGAAACAAACGTTACTGCATCCTATTCCTTTTGCATAATTGACACGTGAAAAAACCACTTCTGCATCATGTTCCATTTGAGGAACAAATATCTGTTACGTATCACACAATGTTTTGAAATGTTTTACTATAAGATCATTCTAGATCCCTGCTTTATTACAATAAAACGAACGCTTATTTTGTGTCAGTCTTCTTCTTCTTCTTCTTCTTCTTCGTCGTGTCGATGGCTGAGTCAAATTTTATTTTGAATTGCTATCGTGGTGAAAGCATTAGCTAATTCGCTTTAAAGAACTCGCGAATTGCCCAGGGTGCGCCGGACGTACGGAATTATTGTGTACGTCACTCGGGGAGGCTCTTTGTGTCAGTTATTTGCGCAAATTACCGAATGAAAAATTCATTTCATGGAATAACAAGCTAAAGGTAAGGTAAAAGGTCTGCATTGCTTTCAACATTTAAAGTTTAACAGATTTTAATAGCATAATTTATTATATTTTTGGTGTGTGCCAAATTTGGCACGGCATGCGGTTAAGACAGTAAAGGGTTAAATTTCGTTCTAATATATCCGATTACTGGTAAAGAGTGGAAATTGGATTTTGCCTAAGCCTGCGTGTTAGTATGAATTATATTTTTTCGCAGGATACAAATAGACATAAACATAATACTAATGCTCGTTTTTACTCAAATAGAATATTGCTCACCACAAGCAAGGTACATAAACGTTGGTTTGGTACATTAAAATAAATAATGGACGTAAGCGAAACGTGATGAAAATTTAACTACGCTTAATGGAGGTACCGATGGCCTTCAAAGAGAACAATATGAAGCCACAAAGAAAATGACTGTTTTTGTTTCTTTTTTATATGATGCGCATTTAGAAAACGTGCTTGTACGAAGTCAGGCAGCTCAAAGATAAAAAAATTAGAACATTTTGTATTATATTTACTTTTTATATTTTCAATATTATTGAATATAAATGGAAAAACGATGCAGGCACGTCCACGTGCTGCAAAACGGAATCATAGTACAATTATAGATAATATAAGTACAATAACAAAAGTAAAAAAATAATAGTAAATGTGTCGCAGACAGCCGGAATAGAAGGGAGTTCTATTCCGGCTGTCTACGTCACAAGACTAATTACGCATTTATTTAATATGCCACAATAATCATGAATAAACAAATACCACCGATTTGCAAAATTGGAGTCATCTTAATGTTAATACCGGTACAAAAGTTAATGGCATGTAAAATTAATTGGTTCATAGTTAAATTCATTGGTTGGCGCTGATCCATCATGGACCACAATATTTATCTAACCAGCAGTCACACACAACTCACGATTTGAATCACGTTTACGAGTTGACAGGCAAGAATGATGTATTTTATATGAGAATACAATTATGTAAATGAATACCAGTGCTAGACAACCGAGAAAATCTTTTGTTTGTACTGTATTTGCGCATAACCTCTATCTACAAATCTAGGTGCAGTAGATATAAGGGTTCAGAACCAGGTAATTCCAATACAAAAATGCCTGAAAAATCTTTTATCGTTATGATTAAACCGGGAAATGCAAATGGATTTGGATTACATTTCAGCACGCCAAATTTTTGATGATGCTTTAAAACGGCCGAAACTAAAAGATGCTATGGATGCGGGTCGGAAAAGGGGTTTATGCCTTCACATCCTTACAAATAGAGTTGTAATCATCTATAAATGAAATAGTCTTTTTATGGTGGACAGACATATTTTTAACCATAATCATACCTGATGGTAAGTGACAGTGCGGTCTACAATGGAGCACGCTTACGCATACGTAGAGGTAATAGGTATGTCATAACATAACATACACGTATGTTATGTTATGACATACCTATTACCTTGACATACCTATTACAATTTGGGTCTCTCCAAAGCAAGAGTAAATACGTGTATTTACTCTTGCTTTGGAGGGACCCAAATTGTATTTAAGCGAAAACACAATCGAGCAAGGCATTTCGCATGAGGAATGTCGAAGCGATACCCTTAGTGCATATTTGAGGAATATGAAACGGTTTGTCTGGTAGTAAAATAGCGAAAAGGGGACGGAGGCATAAGGTTGTGAAGTGCTCGGCACACTCACCAAAATGTAATCATATAAAAGACCGATAGGCTGGCAACTTTACAACGATGCTCCATACTTTGAAGTCAAAGTTATAATCGAATAAATACTACTTTTAAAAATCTGGTCTATTTGTTGTTAAAGTATATATTTAGATAATATTAAAGTTGAAAAATTAAGAATCCAGCAGGACTCGAACCTGCACCCTCTGGGTATACGCCCTATATAGCACTTGGGGCGTATACCCAGGGGGTGCACTTATATAAAATACAAAAAGGCATAGCAAAGCTAAAATTTGCTTTAAAATATTACATATTATTATATATTTAGACTTATTATATATTATACCTAGACAACAGTGCAAGAATAGGATAGGGAGCCTAAGAGGTACGTTTATTGAGCTATTCACAGCTGCAGTAATGGAATAAGTGTCATCAATCAGTAAAACGATTCCGCATCGCATACATAACAAGACTGCAATTTGATAAGTGCAGGATGTATGAAAACGTGTTGCGTTTATTGGTTTGAGTGTTCAAGAAGATAGATGGTAGTGTTTTAACCGTCTTCGAAAAACGATAAGGTTATGTTTTCCCTCGTAAAGTTTATTACGGGCCATGTTTTACAAGTTTTTTTATTCTGGTATTTATCAATGTTCGGCGTTCACCGTGCAATTCCTTTCGTGTTCTTGTCCTTAATATGGATATCTTTAAATCCCGAGATTCCGCCGCCTGTTGTCGCAATCCCGTTGTCTTTCTTGCTCTATTAAATGACGACTTCTAAATGTCATAAAAGGATAGAAGCTCAGAAAAGTGTTTACGTTTAGATCACCCCAAATTGCCGCTTTTGTCCGACCACGGGTTTTTATGAACATTTAAGTAGTTATTAAATCTTGGTAAATGTTGAATTAAAGTGAATATATTATATAATAGCGAGGCTTATGTGATAAAAATAATGTTTTGCTCAGATCTATTCACTGTAATTTAAAGATCAAATGGTTCATTGTTTACTAGAGATTGCATGAAGCAAAAACATAACTTAAATATTATAATAGAGTAAAACAAATGAAGTACTTTTTTTTTAAATTAAAACTGACGTGAGTTTGTAACATTATTCAAATTAAATATAGACTGGCTGCGACTCAGGCGCGACGTATCGCACTCTCTTGATAATGCCTAGACGTATAGGCGAAACCGCGGTCGACTAAATAGACCAACATTACGTGAGTAACACCCGTATTTCATAATTTGAATAACATCAAGTATATACTATAAACTATTTTAACTTTGTAAGTCTAAGGGTCAGTTTTTGGATAGATCTCATCCGACCCATAATATATAACCTGACCTAATTTAAAAGTGAAAATTACACTTGAAAAAAACATAGCTGTCACTTTTATTTATGTGTGTTATATGAATATCCTGCCAATAAGATTTATCTAACACCTGTGAAATTGGGGCTGTCTTTTTTCTGGCGTTCAACTATCTTCACAGCACATCTCATTTATTATTTGAAAGAATTTAAGGAACATTGCAAGCTCAGTCTTGCGAAACCTTTTGAGCTAGTTCAGTGAAGTGAGTGCTTTCAAGTGGTTTAGTGCTACTTTAAAAGAACACAAGAACAAAGTGTCAGTTTCGTTAATAGAGACAATAAGATAGGTGTTAATGGACACATTCTTAGCATAAATTAATTTAGTAACTTAGGTCAAAATTAAATTACTCATTAGTCTCTAATTTTATATCTAGACTAGATTGTAATCTTGAAAAAGAAAAAATAAGACTTGCATATTATAACTTAAAAATGTTGTATAGCAGAAACTTGTTATTTTTTATCCTAAAAAAACAGACGGTTGTAAGAACAACCGGTTCAGTAAACGCCGTACTGGCTGTGTTATCTCTGTGTATACTGTATAGATTTGTCACCTACTGTGTAGATTTTTATACAGGGTGGATTTTTAAATAGGCTGGTAAAATACCTGAACGTTGCAGCTACACGAAAACGAGCTCCACAATTAATGGTGCAATTTTGATCTCTTTTGATAAACAAAAAAATTGCGACTAAACTATTTTCTATAATTATGTTGACGCAATTCACATTGATTTTATCAGATAAAGCTAACAGAGAACAAACATAATAGGTGCTCTAGTCGATAAGCTAATATCAGCAAGAGTACCTAGCAATCTCAGGTAACTTATCTAATTGCTCGGTCACATGCTTATCTAGAAGTCAATAAACCTTTGTAACTCGTACTTTTGCGGTTAAGTGTAAATACAGGGTGGAAACGGTTGAAAGTCGATTACTGAAAAAAAACTGATACAAACATTAAAGCATCATGATAAATATTAAAGATGAAAAAAATTATAATAAAAAATAAATACCTACAACAAAGAGGGAAGTGCAATAATTGCATATTTCGTTATCGATATTTCGAGCTGTGGTATTTTGGTCGAATATATACGACCCTGGCGACGTGGACACAATTTTTTTCGTCGGGTAAGTAAGGGTCGTAAGGTCGTTAAAAGGTTAATCCGTGGTCTACAGTATCTTTTCACCCTGTATATGTCTATGTCTACCTAATCGTACAATAGCACATCATTAGGCATTATTCTGGCTTCCTATCAATAACGTTGTATTGGTTTCTGCAAATCTAATCAAATGGCGACGAGACGTCACGCGAAGCCACGCCAGTAGGTACTTAATCAAATCTTATGCCTTTAGTAAGTTTTCTTTTAATGTATCTACATAACTGGTTATAATTTGTTATTTTCTTGCTGCTGGCACTTAGTAGGAACAAGGTCTCTTTTGCCGTTACATCCCTCACAGGACATTGCAAGGTAAATAAACACTTATCCCGTATGGGCTATGCGGACGATGACAACTGCAGGAACCGGAAACACCGCTGCAACTCTTTTGCGAGTGCGAGCCACTGATCCATAGACGAAGCATTATTCTCGGACGCCATATCTTGGATCCGGATGATGTCAAGTCGCTCCCGATCGGCCGACTGCTCCAATTTATGGAGGCTATTGGCCTAAAGGAGGCCCAAAGCCCTGCCCAACAACAACAATAATATCATTTGTTATAATAATAGCAGCCCTGTACTGATACATGTCCCACTGCTGGGCTCAGGCCTCTTCTCATGATGAGGAGGGTTGGGCCATAGTCCACCACGCTCGCCAAGTGCGGTTTGGAAGACTTCACTCACACTGGAGCACTTTTTAGGCACTCTCAGACATGCAGGTTTCCTCACGATGTTTCCTTTACCGTTAGCGAGCGATTATTTATAGGACAAATATACATATCATCGAAAATACGAATCTTAACGATTTAAAGACAGAGGTGTGTGCCGTGGGTTCGAACCCGAGACCTACTTGACTTAGCAATCCTAAGGTCTCTCACATTTGTTATTGGTTAAAAGTATTTTCTTTATGTATTTATATCTATGTCTATACAGTACAGTACAGGCATTATTCATTGTAACACTTGTAAGCCATGACTGCGACCTCTATGACGTCCAACCAAAACTAACCAAATATTGAACGACCCAAACCGCTCAAATTGATTGAATGTCTACAATGTTAGGGTAGCATAAGCAGCCGTAACGTCACAGTAGCGTGTCGTACAGGTCGAATGTCCTCTTTAATTTTCCTTCTGTACATGTTTTATACAACTACTAGGCCAAGACAAAAGGAAATATGTATGTATCGTGGCCATTTCGTAAATTTGCTTACTTCGTGACATGCTCGGTAATGGTTGCATTTCATGAAATGTTTTACTTTCGCGATTTTAGAACATATAAATAACACCACGAATGATGCAAGTTATTTCGAAACGTCGAGCATAGGTATTTATTTACCTTTATAATAATTACGCGATTTAGACACGTTGTCTAATTTAAAACAAAAAAAATACTGTATTGGCCACATCACATTTCACGATTTTATCATCCACATCTGGCCGAAACTTAATAAATAGAGCGCCCATAAAACTTCATTCGGTTTTTGCGTGATTTGCATGTCACCTTTTCATTATAAATACTTTTGGTATCAATATTTCGTCATTTTATAAATGAATTATTTACTTTCCACTACGAGAAACAACATCATTATCAGCTGATCGTCAGATGACTCACAAACAATGCGCTTGTAGCGCCACTACCGGTAACGAATGTAACTATTTTACGATATATTTGATGAAATAATATTGAGAACTAGCTGACCCGGCGAACTTCGTACCGCCTTAGCGTAAATTTGATGCAATACTTTATTTTGTATAGCTAAGCTCTCTTATGTATGCGTACCTATTCAATTTGAACTGGAATCTATAATATCCCCCATATAAAAATGAATACTTTTTTTTTTTTTTTTAATTTTTTTTTTGTCGTAACAACCTTGTACAGAGTATTAGAAAACTACAAAAAAAAATATCAGTCGTGACAACGGAAAACGGGTTTCATTTTTATATATATTGAGAATTTCATTTCGTAGCCCCGCTTGTTTAGTTGCCCATATCGAGAATTGATTTCTTATTGATCTGCCCATGGCACATCACGATGTGGCTAGACAATGAAACATTTTCATGAAATTTAATGAAAATTCCTGAAAATTTCGTATTCTAAATGGCCATATAAATGTGACTGCTTTCATAATTGAAATGTCTAGACATTTCAATTATGAAAGCAGTATGCATAATATAATGTGTAAAGAATAGTAGTAGTAGAATAAATAGGATCAAATAGGCAAGCGAGATTGTAAGGGTCGCTACACACCATCATGTTCCATTGCACCATCCAACTCAATTTTCAGTCAACTGTCATTTAACTGAAGTGGTTGGTGCAATGGGACATAAAATGTGTTAGCGCACGACTATAACGACCTCAATACAATTGCCTAGAAATGTATAAAAACATTTGCCAGAATGTCCATTGTGTGCTAGGTATTCCCCTGTTTATATTTCACACTCTACAATCAAGGCTACAGTGTGAATGACCTATCGTTAATTACATATCTTCACAAAAATATATAAGAAGCAGCCAACTGCTAATGATTATCCGTTATATTATGACTAATTAGCGAGTTTATCTTTTTAAAAATGAGTTAACAATTTCATATGATTTCTGGTGTGTGGATAAACTTTGAGTAGCAGGTATACCTATTACGATTGGACGATTCAATTTGATTCATGTATCAAATTTAACCTAAAAATGTATACTAAGAAACAGTTGAAAAGATTAGGGGACCGGCGACCTTCTGCACACCAGTCGCTTTAAACCTTCTTAAAATAGGAACAAATGGAAGAACATGACGTCACAAAATGACGTAACATACAGTTGAGAAATTTGGAGTCCTGGCAAGAGGCGACCGTAGCTGGTTGGTTAAAGCAACTGCCCGGTGTGCCCGCACGATCTTGCGGACCCTTAATGTTTTCAACTGTTTCTTAGTAAATTTTGCTAAGCATAGCTAAATACTATAAAAAAAATCAATAAGAAGCTAAAAAAATTACACATGAATCAAATTAAATTAGGATCGTGTTCAATCGTAAGAAGCGTGCTGAATTAAATAATTACCCAATTCCAAAAAATATCTTGTTGGTGTAATCATTGCTATCCTGTGGTAATTAATTACGTGACGTCACGAAATGACGTATCATACAGTTGAGAAATTTAGGGTTCTGGTAAGAGGCGACCGTAGCTGGATGGCTAAAGCGGCTGCCCGGTGTGCAGTAAGGTCGCAGGTTCAAATCCTGCCGGTCCCATATCTTTTTCAACTGTTTCTTAGTATAATTAATTATGGTTTGCAGTAAATAAAAAATCTACTAGGTATGTGTACTCATACATATGTATGAACTAGTTATTTGTGCACCAAGATATCGGTTTAAACAAGTAAGTCGGATATATCGCAAATAGCTACAGTCATGAACTTCGCGATGAAAGATAAAAATGTTGGCTGAGAAAACAAAATATTTGTATAACCGATTACGATTTTATCGTATTTTTTTACTCAGTTTTGGTTTAAATGAATATCAATTTCAAATAATAAAAGTAAAAGATCATTTAAAAAAGAAAACTGAAATGAATTCTCAATTATTTATTTACCGAACTTAGTAATTAGGCACTGTCGATTTAATCCAAGAAAATATGACTTATCTAACTATGTACACAGAGTCTAGACGAAGTCTTATATCCAAGGCTATCAGACAACCTTCGTAAAACTACTAAAACTTTTAGGTTACTCTGTACTTTAGGTATGCTTACACAAATGGGTTAAGCCAATTAGCAAAATTTATTTAATTGTACACGTAAATTATGTGGGACAGTATCTACAGGTTAGATTTAAATTATAAGTTGTTTCACGTTATTTCAGGGTAGGAATGGGCTTTTAGGGTCCGAATGAGGCCTGGAACTTGATAGCGAGCGGGGAAAGGGTTGTTCTAAAAAGCAATTTTTGGCAAGGGGAGGGAGCTTGAGAGGTGCTCGCAATATCCCGCACAGGTTGGGGACTGGCCATCGCCACCCTGAATGTATGGCCAGTCCTACCTCGAATTTTTTATCAGCTATTATTAATAAGTGATTAAAGATTCCTGAGATGCAGTGCAAGCCCTGAATTTCCAAGAATGTGTGGCTATGTTAATAATATTGCGTACAATAAATTATGATATCCTTGACCATATCCGATAATATTACAATGAACCATTTAAAATGCGTAATATAGGAATGACAGGTCGAAGCTTCTATAATGAGCCTTTAATCTAATTAGTTTTATCTATTTAAATAAACACGTCCTTGTACTACGCCCGCGACATCGTGTGCTATTTCATTAAATTATATTAAAACCAATGCCATAATTTCAATATTTTCGTAGGCTTATCAAAAGAGGTTCAGCAGTTTAGCTCTAAAAACATGAGTTTAGTTTAATTATACGTATTTTTTTTGGGTGGATATGCATACGTTTGACCAGAGTCACACCTGTTGGTAAGTGATGATGCTGCCTTCGGTGGAGCACGCTTACCTATGAGATATCTATTTACTCTTGCTTTGAAGAGACCTAAATAAAATTAAAAACGGGCAGAGAGTTCATGGCAGGTCGCGTTGAGAATGTTTTGTGCGTATTTGTGTAATATACCATGAAGCGATGCCGGAGCTAGAGAGACAAACAGTTTTGTAGTCCGATGGTTAAAAGGGGACGAAGGAATAAAGTTGTGCAGTTCCTCGGCACAATCTCCGACATGTATCCTATTAACTACCGATGAGCTGGCAACTTTGCGACGAAGCTCCTTTGAGGAAAAGTTGTATCGAGAACAGCTAAAGCCTCTTATTGCCAACACCATGCTTATAGAGCCGGTTTAAGATAATTTTCAGATTTAGTAAGCATCTCGTACTCGTTCCAATGTGTGGTTGTTTGGCAACACACGAGTGCCAACTGCGGACGTTGACCCCAACCTGTTTGTTGACATTATGCTAATGCGACAACTCACAACTTTACATAATCTTTTTGCATTTATTTGTTTGATATTTCAATGAGTTTTTAGGACAATCGTGTTGATAATTTACTGTGTATTTTTTATTTCGCTATGCAATTTGTCGTGATAAGTACGGTCGGTAAAAAAGGGACAAACAGAACCATTATAATATATTTATAACTAGCTTCAAGCGTTCTAATTCGAGTATAAATAAAGATGTATAATTAAATAATAAACTCATTTGTATACATAATATGTAATTTGCAATAGGTTATCTACGCTACTTAGTATCTATAATCAGACACACTATTTAACCTAGAAACAACTCATCAGCAGCCTTTTTATCTCGTTTCAATTGTGTTTTCGAAGGTTTGAAATGTCAAACATGTCGCATCGATATTAGGGTAAAGATATGTACCGAGTAGTTTGTCTTCATAGAAACGGTCGCAACGCGCCAACGCGTCATGTTCCTGCGTCTCAAAAGAAAAGACAAAAGACGGGGATGCGCCGCTGTGACGAACGAGTTAAAAAAAGAATGATAGAAGCTGAAGTCAGGAAGAGACAGCTATACATCAACCTATAGATTTCCTGTATAAGATGGTTGCTTTCCTGTGGAATGCAAGACCAGCTAATACTGGCAATGTGTAGGTTGATCGTTAGCTGTAATACATGATATTAAAATACAGTAAGTGGGCAGCGCTATCGTGTATCGCGTGATTGTCTTTTGTTATTTCAAGGAATAGGATCGAGTCAGAGTACTGGTTTAAATTTATACAGTGTCGGTAGGTTTTGTGAAAACGATTTAAGATAGATAAGGCTACTGCTACAGTAGCGGATCATATAGTAGGTATTTTATCGTTAAGTATTCGTCACTAAATGCAAAAATAATATAATTATATATTATATGTATTTGAAAACAATAGCTATTTTATGTCAAGATCCGCAATGCAAGTGTGTATAATCGACTTCGTCGGCAAGCAAGTCATTGATTCTTCACGCTCTAAGTTTTCATCAAAAAATACCAAAAGCCATTTATAACAGTAATCGTACACGAACTGGTTAGTTTCGGACTTTAACCTCTAAAGTCTTGACACGAGGACGGCATTATCAAATAAAGATAACAAAATAAATAATACGAAATAATCTATGGTACTTATATTGATTAAACCTGTTTATTGTGTCTATCCGGGGCCAGATTGGCATTTTGAATTTTAAGTCCTAGAACCTCTAGATATAGAGAGCCATCTGCGCCCCAGCTACAGCGACGCATCTATAATCTGCTTTTGTGGATTGTTGATGTCCATGGGCTGTACTCCACTTACCATCAGGTGGACTACACGTTCGTTCGCTGTGGGCGTAGTATATAAAAAAAAAGTAATATGTAATGTTAGTCCTAGGGCTATCCAGTTCATGGTCCAGCTGTGTGTTTATCTATAAGGGAAAAGGTTATAAGTCGAAGGGCCAGCAGTGACCTCCGCAATGTAAAGTCGCTATAATGCATGCATTACCGTGTAAATTGGCATAAAATTACTTATGCAGTTGAAATGTAACGATTTGATACGTTTGCTGCGAAAAATATAATCAATATAACACACTTTTACAAAGAGCAACTAAAGGAGTTACATAATGAGGTCGTCTACATTACACGCCCTAGCCACTACTCTGTGGATAACTTGAAGGTTTCAGACTTCAGACATCGATAAACAACAAGATAAGACCCAAGAAGTCAAAGGTTTAATAGCTCATAAATTGCAACATTAAAAATGCATTACCGTTGATAATGTTACAAAAATCAGTCTTTAGATTAAAAGGAAATCAGGTTTTACCCGAACGGTTCTCCATTTGCCTAAATACCTATATACCTTTGCGCTAGAATATATACAATGATAAATATAATTAGAGAAGCAATTACTACGTCTCGTCTCATGAATAAGATAACTTTGAACGATACTAATGAGCGAAGGTCGTTTATAACACACATGTAGCAATTCGTATTATTTTCACACAGTTCTATAAACGTAATCACTAAAAAAAAATAGAATTGACATTAAACTAGTGAAAATAAAACATTTATAATTTACCTTAAAAAATTCGCGAATGTAAACAATACAGCGCGGCGATAACTGACACGTCCGCACGATCCGACACCGGGCACGCAACTAGTGATTTGTGTAGTTTTGTAAAACTATACCGACAGGTCACACCGACCTCTATGAGGCTTATCAGCTGGGTTCAATGGCAAAAGCTGGCTTTAATAGATTACGTAGTTGACACAGAGCGTGATCAAATCGAAGGTACAAGCATGTCATCGATGGCAGATATCGAATAGAATATGAAGAACATAATATGGTCCTGACTCTACAGCTTCTGACTTCTGAAACTAGTGTTCGACCAACCCGAATATTCGGTCCCGTCCTTAGTTTGGGCCGAACACGAAACCGAGACTTACACGTTTTTCGGTCGAAACCGGGCTTTCTGGCCGAAACTAACCAAAACTTAGGTCGGAAACTATTTGAAGCTGTCTAAGCCGACAAAAGATAAAGGGCCAGACGGTGTTTTATTATTGTACGAGCAATAATATCTGTAAGTATCGATATTACTGGTCATACATGCAGTAAATACGTATTTATTTATTGAAGGACTAGCTGACCTGGCGAACTTCGTACCGCCTTAGCGTAAATTTGATGCACTACTTTATTTTGTATAGCTGACCTATCTTACGTATGCGTACCTATTCAATTAGAACTGGAATCTATAATATCCTCCATATAAAGATGAATACCTATTTCCCTGGTCTCGTCATACCTGAGAAGGACTTTACTAATTTTATTATATAAAAAACGAAATATATATTTTCATAATAGTGTTTATTCCGTAGGGTTCAATAATTTAACTTATATTTTTACAGAAAATTTATTAATATATATTTAATTATTATTTTTTTTTCCGTAAGATCCTTGTACAGAGTATTAGAAAACTACAAAAAAAAATCAGCCAAATCGGTCAAGCCGTTTTCATGCTATGTCGTGACAACGGAAAACGGGTTTCATTTTTATATATATAGATAATATTGGCCCATTAAAATAGGTTAGCATTAAAAACGCAAGCCCAATTAAGTCTTTTAATTACCTAATTCATTTTTAAAATAATTGAACATAATAATTTTATTATTATAAATGACTTTGAATGATACTATTCGAATGTAATTAAAAATAACAGTTATTTGCAAATAAATTTGCTGTCCAATACTATAGGGCAAAATTTTCTAGTAATGGGTATTTCATTCACGAATCTAATGATAGCGCTATTAAAAGATTGTTATTAGTCTTATTACTAAGGACAGTGCCAAGAGAATGGGGACAAAAATAGAAAAACGTACACATACAGTCGGCGTCACGCGGCAGTACAAGAATGTATTTATGGTGGACATGTGTATAAACTTTGGCACTCAAGCTTTCTTTATCATTGCAATAATAGCGATTTATTAATTTGGAATTACACATTTTATTATACAAAGTTGCAGTAATAGTTAATCTTCTTCTAAACCAATTTCCGAATTACATAATACATAGTTAATATACTTTTCACCACACCAGCACATAAAAGATTGTTTGCTTGCCAAAATTTAGTGAATAAAAACCGTTTTTACTCACTAGTGAGGATAAGTGATTCAAATTTCGAAACACTCACACAATCACACACAAATAAATAAAATAGGGTGGTTGTATTTTATTTATTTGCGTGTGATTGTGTGAGTTGGTCATTAATTACTTAGTTCAATGAACATTCTAAATAAATCATTTGATTTTTTACAAGATCATATTTTGAGGGTAAATAGAATAACATGTTTCTTTTCATAGCCTAACAAGTATGTATTTTAACTTTCAATTCTGAGGCCTATCCTCAAAAATTTGCCTATTAAAATGAAAATTGTTCAATACAATTAACTTCTTCCCATTTTAAAACAGAAGAAGCTTATTATCAGAACAAATAATTTGTTCTTTTAAGTAATAATTAAAAATATATATAATACAAAAAAAAAGCTTGAAATCATAAGGATGTAAAAATTAATCAATGAAAATCATCTAAACTTTATTAACTTATTAGATTCCTGTAAAATGGGCACATACATCAATGTCATTCAATGTTAATGTGCATATTTAAAGTCAAATCTTTAACTACCTATTTAATTATTAAGCTAGTTAATTTAACTGTTTATAATACTTACATACGGTTACACATCAACCTATACATTTCCAGCATAAGATGGTTGCACATTGTATAAGCTTCTCATGCAATGCAAGATTAGCCCATACTGGAAATATATCTATTCATCTGTAGCCGTGTGTACCTTCAGAATGAAATAACAAAAAACACACACCAACAAAGAGTACTCACAACTATTTTAAGGTAAAAGTACATATATACCTTTAAGAAACTTACAAACCTTGATCTACTTACTGTGAATAAAATAAACACATAATAACTCTTTGGTTGTACTGTTGCAACAAGTCTTTTATTTATTATCTGTGATTAAACCAAAACAATAATGAACCTTATTCCTCCTTATTAGGAATCATATTGATGTGTACACAAAATAATTAAATTTTCAAGGTTTGTGCATGACCCTTTAAAGGCAACTGTACAAATTGGAGAGTTGCACACAAACATAACAATAATATAATAATATGTATTGATTAGATCCCAAAATATTTTTTTGATTATATTGAAATGCTAAAACATTTTCCTTTTGATTTTTTATACAAATATAATATAAAAATATAATTATAATATTGAGTTCATAATTACATTTATGGATGAACCAATTTTCTTTATTTAGCTATTTATGAAAATACTACCATGTATTTATAGTAAATAAATAATGGAAACAATAAAAATGAAAATGTCATTATTTAATGTAGCATTGCTAAAATTCTAAAACCTATCTCAAATAATTATATTTACATTCTGCACTTATTAACTCTGTGACAAAAACAAATAAAAAGTAACTAGATAAAGTAACAAAAAAGTTCGCCGCGTAAAAATAAAATTCTCTTTATTATAAGAAAATAAGCTATCCGCTAGCTTAAAAATAACTGAAAAGTAATTATTATCTAATTTATAAAACTGAAAATAGAATTACCAGATATAATATATAATTATAATTCCGTCCGTGAAGTAATTATGATTCACCACGTAAATTACGTGCACAATAAATCAAAAAAATATTTTTTTAATTGTTATCATTTAATGGTAAACTGTTATTGAGTAAATTATTTATAGACAATGCAACTTACCGGTAATTATTAGTTGCTCCACGATAAGTTTTTTTATTCACTACTTTGTAAAATATTAATCGAAAAGCACGCGTAATTTTTGAAGTGATTACACAAGGGCGAACGGGAGGAATTTGACAGTTTTGACAGCTCAACTTCATAAACTGGCTAGACAGTAGGGCTTGAACATGGCTTGAAAAACATATCGATATTTCGAGACACCCCTATCATTCCATGTGCCATGTTGGCCTGTTTTAACTAAAAGAATATGGCAGTGACTTGGTATATCATTATCTAAATAACAGTACCGGTAAAATGTGAATTTTACCAGATATGGAAAACGAACTTCTTTACGGCTGATAAAGGATAGAACCCACCTGATAGATAAGTCAATAAAAAATATCCTGAGTCCTTCCACTGGTCTTGAAGTATTTTCATAACAAATTTCAATACTTTAACCGAGAAAAAGTAACAGACAAACAGACAAATGAGTAACTTTTTCATTTACAAGAATAGTACGTAAGTAAGGATTAAGGTTCCACGTGTCATCCACTGAGTACAGTTTTAAACTAAATGCTGTTACCGAGGAGTTCTTGTCAGAACAGAGTCCAGGGTCCAATATTGTTTAAGTCCAAAGCAAAAAGCAATATTTATTTGATTAAAAATCGACTTTACATAAATATTTAAAAATCACGATTTCCCTATGTTTTCCAGTCGGGGAACAGTTATCAACTGGACCTAGACAAAAATAAAAAAACGAAACAAAATTATAATTAGAAAAGTACGAAACCTAGTCAATATGATCGCTGCCAGTGTGCAACGTTCCCGAAATGCTGCAACATTGTTACGCTGGATGGCAATGCAAATTCACTTACCAAAATAAATACTAGCACTTCGGGGACGAGTCGCATCAACTAAACGGCGGAATATATTTATATGCAAAGGGTTATTACGGGATTATATTTTTCTATCAATTTTATGCTATATAATTTTGGCCGCGGTATTCATTTGAATCGAATGTATCGATGCGTGACCATCGATCACATCTCTTTTGTTACTACTGTCAATACTGTCATGCCATTCATGTCATGTCATTGTCACTCATTGCTGGCCGTCATGAATGTCTTGATTGAGTTGATTGTGTTGTTTGTTATTTGCTATTTTTGTTATCATTTATAATTTGAATATAAAAGGAATCTATGCGTCCTGTTCATGCATTCGTAATTTAATAAATAATTTAGACATAATTTTGACAATGGAGGTTGTTTTTTATGATAAAACTGTGCGTGACCGTTACTGTCGATCCTCTTAACAAGTTATTTTGGACGATATTTTTGAATATGTATATGTTACATATTAATAATATAATAATAATAATATAATAGTTTATATAATATTCATTAAGCATTGCTGATTTACTGTCCACATACACTTCTATATAGGTGAAAATAATAGTGTTAATACTAGCTTCTGCCTGCGGCGCCGCTCGTGTGGTAGGTACGTCGATAAAAAGTAGCCTATGTCTTTCCTCAGGCCTTGAACTATCTCCATACTAATTTTCTCTTAGATCGGTCCACTGGTTAAGCCGTAAAAGAGTAACAGACAGATATACAATTACTTTTGCATTTATTTATTTATTCTTTGGGAAACAGTTTTCAACACAAACATAGGTCAAGTATTAAGTAAGTAACAAGTTCTTAATAATTTAACTATGCGATAATAATAATTAACATCTAATTGATTAATTTTATAGCATTATGCTTAGCAAATTATACTAAGAAACAATTGAAAAAGATATGGGACCGGCAGGATTTGAACCTGCGACCTTACTGTACACTGCCGCTTTAGCCATCCAGCTACGGTCGCCTCTTACCAGAACTCTAAATTTCTCAACTGTATGATACATCATTTCGTGACGTCACGTTTATCCATTTGTTCCTATCTTAAGTAGGATACAAACCAACATGGCGAAGTTACATTCAGCACAAATGTTGTAACTAATGAATGTGTACGTTCAAATCCTGCCGGTCCAATATCTTTTTATTTATTTATTTATTTATTTAAACTTTATGCACTAAAATGTACAAAGGCGGACTTAATACTAAAAGTATTCTCTACCAGTCAACCTTTGGGTGATGCAGAGATGTAGATAGTAGGTGCAGTTTTAAACACGTGTGGGGACTAGATAATAATCTAAGATAATAAATTACTAGCTATATAAAGAGCATTAATATATATTAGGTTAATACTTACATAATTATTAGTACAATATATATATATATATATATATAGATATTGTTTATATATATATATATAAAGAAAATACATAACATAGATAATATATACAAATATAATACATACATACACTACAGTAAATAATACATAGTTTGAGACATAAACTAATGATGAGATGATTCCACCAATTCATCAAATAGGAGAGCACGAATCTTCATCTTGAACGAATAACGAGATGTTGCCATCCTGGTTTCGAGTGGAAGCGCGTTCCAGAGTAGGACAGATTGCACATAGAAGGCAGAGTTTACAAAACCAGAAGTGTGCGAGGGGCAGAGAAGTAGAAGATTATTAGTAGAACGGAGATTTCTGTCATGGTTAGAGCAAAGATATTGAAAATACGGAAGAAGATAAGAAGGGGGAGATGGGGAGTTCAAGAAAGAATACAAAGTTGTTAGGGCCCGCAGACGACGGCGTTGGCGAATTGGTAACCATTTTATTTGAGAGCGAAAAGCAGATAATATATGTGGTCATATTTACGAAGGTTGAATATTTTTCAACTTTTTCTTAGAATAATTGACATGTCAACAGAAAACAAAGTAAATTAAAATAGTAGTTAGTACAAATATATTATCATTATTACGAATTGAAAAATTGGTTAGTTATTATAGTACAAAAATGAGTGTGATCTTTGAAAATGTCGAAACCTACTTTCCTGACATATTTATTTGCTTTTTTAACCACACAGTGAAAGAATAAATTAGACCGGTAGTTTGTGTCATGGGATTTACTGAGTTGCTAAGTTTTTAAGAAAAAATAAATGAAATATTTATATGATGATTTGTATAACCTAATCTTACTTGACTTATACTATCGACAGTAATTTAATTCAAATTTAATTTAATCATATTTTCAATGTGATTTTCTTGGTTGTCATCTTGAATTAATTGTACCAATTTCAATAATATTTGCATGTATTGGTAAATGTGCTGATCTCATTTTGATATTAACCCTATTCTTGGCAAAGTGTATAATTTGATACTTAGTATTTTTAAAAAATCTAGACATAATATGAGACGTATTTATTTAACTTTTATTATTTTATGAAATACAATATATTATTAGAATTCTACAAAAAATATTTTTTGACTGTTGGCAACATTGAAAAAGCAGTAGTACGCAAGATAGCGAACCGAGTAAAGGCGTCTGCGCACCGCAAGGTTAAAATAATCATTTTTTATTGTATTTAAGAAGAATTCCATACGTAAGTGCTTTAATTTGAATACATTAGAAGATTTACTCTCTGGTAATCTATCAAGGTTCATTGAAATAGATAGTATTTGTCTTTTATTCACTTTTATTTTCGCATGTGTCAAATATGATACACTGCCAGGTAACTAGATAATTACGTCTTTTTTAGTATGTATCTAATATGTGACATTGCCAGGCGTGTACAGATGGGTCTTATATTGTAAAAATCTGTTGTCATGCATTATAGTTTATTATTAATTGACTTAAAAGGAAAGGCGATAGTCAGATTGCTTTGTTTTAAGTTGTACTGGGTGGCGCAAAAGTACTGGCACTAAAGAAAATACTTTTTTTTTTTTTATATGACATTTTCTGTCATTCTGTTGTTGAAAATTGTGTAGTAAACAAATGTAAAATACACTGAAAATAAACATGGACCGTTTTACTCCCCAAGAACGTGGAATAATTGTGTCAATGTTCTTACGGAATAATTCATCAGTGATAAGAACACAACGTGAATTTCGTCGACGATTTCCCCACCGTCCGGCACCGATTGGTCGCACAATTCGACGCTTTGCCACACGCCTTGAAGCAACTGGCTCAACATTGGATAGACCTAAGTCTGGGAGACCAAGAACAGGCCGTTCAGCTGAAAATATCGATGCTGTGCGCGAAGATGTGGAAGAGTGTCCAGAAACATCAACGAGGCGACGTGCCACGCAATTGGGCATTTCCAGACGGACCCTGCAGCGTATTTTGGTGAAAGACTTAAAGATGTTCCCGTATAAAACTCAAATGACTCATCAGCTGCTGCCTGCTGACCACCGAGCTCGTCTAGATTACTGCCAGCGCGTCATAAACCTCAACCTTGAAGAGGATGATTTTCCTTCAAAATTGGTTATGAGTGACGAAGCGCATTTCCATCTCTCAGGGCATGTCAATAAGCAGAATACTCGGTTCTGGGGCACTGATAATCCGCGCATTATTCAAGAAACACCTCTACACCCACTAAAAGTTACTGTATGGTGTGGCATCTGTGTTGACAGAGTGATCGGACCCTATTTTTTCGAAGACGCTGGAGGCAATGCGATAACTGTCACTGGAGAACGCTACAGAACCATGTTACGTGAGTTTTTGATACCTAGTTTGGACGAATTGGGGCTGGAGCACATCTGGTTTCAACAAGACGGCGCTACGGCACACACAGCGCGCGACACTATGGACTTAGTGAGGGACGCTTTTCCAGACCGAGTTATCTCTCGTTTTGGCGATTTGCCTTGGCCTGCAAGATCACCCGATCTGACCAGTCCAGACTTCTTTCTTTGGGGTTTTTTGAAATCTCGGGTGTATGTGAACAAGCCACAGACTCTCGCAGCTCTAAAAGAAAACATTCGTCAAGAAATAACGAACATATCGCAGGAAGTGTTACGGCAAGTTATGCAAAATGTCATAAATAGGGCTCAAATGTGTATCAACTCTGGAGGTCACCATTTAAAAGACATCATCTTAAAATCCTAATGGTACGAAATTTAATGGCACAAATATACATTTAAAAAAATCTAAATCTAGTTTTCTAATTTAGAAAAAATGTTATAGCTGAACCAAATAGGGTCTTTACTTTTGCGCCACCCAGTATTATGCAATTACAGGTCGTTCGTCAACTAACCATGCAGCAACAAAGTAGAGCTCGACAACTGGAAGCTCTTGTTCCTAAGCTAGGGGCAAAATCGGATTTAGACGAGGGTGAATCATCTGAAGATGAACTCCAAAATTACGTGCATCACACGTGCACCGACAGCAGTTCGGCTTCTCCATCACTGCCATCTTCGATTGAAAACCTCAACCTACTATCTGATGACGATACTGAGGTAAATATAGTTGCTGCTTCAACATCATTGGTACTACAGCAACAGTCATCGCCGATACCCAGCCCTTGTTCACCATCAATTTTATCATCCAATTTATCTGCAATTAGACATTTCCATTGTCCTGAGACCACTCAATTGTCTCCGGTACCGTCTTCATCAGATTTACCTGATCTAATGAACTTACCCTTTCCATTGGCAACATCCTCACAAGTCCCATTGATTTGTCCCGTTGCTGTAGTACCAATGATGTTGAAGCAGTAACTATATTTACCTCAGTATAGTCATCATATAGTAGGTTGAGGTTTTCAATCGAAGATGGCAGTGATGGAGGAGCCGAACTGCTGTCGGAGCACGTTGGACGCACGTAATTTTGGAGTTCATCTTCAGATGATTCACCCTCGTCTAAATCCGATTTTGCCCCTCGCTTAGGAACAAGAGCTACCAGTTGTCGGGCTCTGCTTTATCGCTGCATGTTCAAAAAAATATATTCAGAAACCAGTAGCTGAGAGACCCCCAAATGCAGTGCGATATGACCAGGTCTCTCATTATCCCACAATAGCGTCCACGAGAGGAAGATGCATGTATTGCACACAAGGACAAACCAAATTCTTATGCCAAAAATGTAAGATACGGTTTAGCTTATTGCCGGAACGTAATTGTTTCCTGGAATATAACACTACAAAATAATAATACAAAGAACCTCTTAAGACTGATACGCACAATAGTTATTAATTATCTAATAAAACTTGGAACTGAGGTAACACTCAAAAACAAGAGGAAGAAGAAAGTATTGTTGATTTTTATAAAGTTTTTCACGAAAGTGATCGTTGATTCTTTTTAAATTCTTTTTTTGACAGTAGTAGAAGATTATAATGTTATTTTTTGTAAGGATTATTATAAAAGTCGATTTTAATTTTGTTTTATTCTATACTATTTGATTTGGCAGTGTGTCAAATATGATACATATGATTTTTATTGCGAATTGTTATGTAACTGGCTGTGTACCTTATATGATACATATAATTAAACCTTAATTAAGCTACTCAGATTTTTTTTTATATTTTTCTCCCTTCCAGTCAGCACCTAAGAACACAATAAAAACATTTTTATATAAAATCTATAAAAAAAAAAGTCCCGCCAAGAATAGGGTTAAGAACCTTAAATTTATAATCACATTTAAGCTGATAAATGAATTGTATTTTTATTTGTATTTTCTTATAAGATTTAAATGGCTTAAACAGCCTATCAGACTTATATAAATGACTCATAGCCTAAACAACTCTTAGTCTTATAAGTCTTGTGTAGTTTTCCGCACAGATTAACATGTTAAACCTCGTTTTACAGCTTTCCCTGTCTCATACAAATATTCAATGAATGAAAGAGATGCAAAAACCAGTTCAAAAAACCCTAGATGCAATTGGGGTTATAACAAGTCAAGTTGTTTTAAGCATGTGAGCTATTAGTTTTTAGTCTTATGAGTGCTTTAGTTAAACCACTAAGACTTATTACTTAAGACTGGAAACTGGAGTCTTCTTTCAAACTTTTTCGTTCAAACTATCACTTATTCATCTTTTTTCGGGTAAGCTTATTTAAATAAGCCGTCGCCATCGGCACTCCGTGGGTCGAGGCGACAAACACTTTTTCTTAGTTTTTAAATACTTAAACAAGTCGCCACCTACGGAGCTTCTTGACTCCTGTCGGGAATGGCGCATCGCACTTCATAGTTTCTAAAGGATATTTTGATAAAGTTGGCGCCTTCGGCGCTTCCTGGCTAAATCCGGACTCTCTGATCTCACTCGGGTCTGTCGCTTTTTTCAACCCGGAAATTTATTACAGTTTTATGTATAACTAGCTTTTGCCCGTGACTTCGTCCACGTGGAAATCGTTGTATTAAGTAGTAGCTGTTCCCGCGCTTTGAGCCGCGTTCAAGCTTGCTGCGCCGCTCCCGTGGAGTTAAGCGTAATGTTAAATATCTAAATCTTAATTGAGAGTTAGACTATTAAACACTAAAATAATTATCAAAAATTCACCAGTAGTTCTTGAGATTAGCGTTATCAAACAAACAAACTAACTTTCGCCCGCGGTTTCATCTGCGTGGTAGGTACATCAATAAAAAGAAGCCTATATTACGCGCCTTGTAGTCAGTTACCTGCATCTAAAATTTTATTAAAATCGGTCCAGCCGTTTAGAAGATTAACAGACAGACAGACAGAAAGACAATTTTTTTAAAAACGGACTTTAAAGCTAAGTTATCGTGCAAGCAACTATACCAGCTATCAATGCGAGTCCCTCAAGGGTTCGGGCTTTCCTGCTCCTCATAATCAGCCTGCAGAAGCCAGGCACGTTCTGATATGCAGATGACACATCTGTTGTTGAAAGCTACATACCCAACAGACCCAACTCACGAACTAGTGCAGAGCAACTACAGTCGCTCAGGAGCGTTATCGTCAAACGCATATGAACTGAAAGCAGTTTCCGAATCGAATGAAGCCAATTTAGACATGTTCAATGCTAGGAAGACTCAGCCCAAGTAGCACGTAAGTGTCGTCAGCATCAATAATACAGCCAATATAGAACTTAAAGTGTTATAAGAGCGGTATAAGAGAGTCAGGAAAGGTTATAAGCGTTATAAGAGTGTTACAATCCGCTATTATACAGCTCAGCTGTATATAGGCTTTATAATGGTATCTGCGTACACTTAAGGTGTTATATCGGAATATTACAACTCTACTATACAGCTTTAATAATTGTGTAACACTCCAAGCGTATTTCTACGGCTAATGCTGTATAAAGGCTGTATTATAGTACTATTCACTCGCTTATTACAGCTTTAAGCTGTATTATAGTGTTACTTGACACTTGTTGCTGTACAAAGGCATATGCTAACTCCATTATAACACTAGTTTTTTTGGTGTAATTTAACACTCTTATAAGTATTAAAGCTGTATTAGTTACTTCTAAGAGAGTATTATAGAACTAAAAAGATAAATGGCAGCTATAGTACAGCTTTAGTCTGTATTATTGACGGAGACGTCAAATCAATAGCGGCCTTTACACACACACTCTATCGCGCGTGCTTTGGAACGTATAGGATTGCGCGCAGGAAAGCCTGCACGCTCATTCGCACGCGATTATATTTGTAAGGTTTTTACGCTTCTCCGTTCTTTCGCGCGCGATTACTCGTGTTTGTTTTCCTCAGCGGAATGAGCGGTCGTGTAAAGGATAATCGCGCGGGATAGTTCGCACGAAACTGGCGCGTGTTGGAATGTGTGCAGTTCACACAGTTTTACTGAAGAATGGGTGTTGCGGTGAAATATGGATAGAAAATATCGTGTGGCGCAAGTTATGATGCTCGCTTAGTTATTAAGTTATGATGTTGGTCCTTAGTAAAGAGCATGTAGTCAAAGTACCAGAGGGAAGATTTGTACACGTCGTCTGTTCCTTTACCACTACGCTGGCTGTCTGTAACTTTCTTAAGCTATTTTCGGAACGAGCCCCTTAAGCTTTGTAATTTCTTAGCCACAAAATCACGATTGGCGTCAGGAAAACCTTTTTCTTTACAAAAGTCAATTATTTTTTTATAAGCTTCGTCTTTAAGATTGTTTTTTTTATATTCTTCGGACTTGATTTTCCAGAGGCAAGAAAAAGACTTGTATAGTGTAAATCTACCCCCATATTAACTCTTTACTCCACGTACGTATGTCCGCCATCTTGTCATGCCCGAAAGAATTATAATTAACAGGCCACCAAAGGAAACGCGATTACGCGCACGACTGCTGAGCGCGGCGCGTGGTCTTTTCCTTTCTCTTTCACTTACTTTATACGCGCGCTCTTTCGCGCACGATTGCTGTTTCACGCGCGATAGAGTGTGTGTGTAAAGGCCGCTATTGTCGCAGTCAGGAGATGGATTGAGAAGGAATATTTGAATATAAGGAATTACAACTTAAATAACAGTAATGATAGTGAACCAATATTGACTGAAAGAAAAAACCATTCAACCACACCGACAATCCATAGCTCCAATGAGGGTTCCGTACGAAAAAAAAAAGAGAAAAAAAAAAGGAGATAAAAATAACATTATTAATTGCTTCCTTCGCCATCATAACACCCCTTTTGATTCCCAGGAACTTGGCACTATGCAAAGTTTTTTTGACATTTTTCTTCAGTTTCTATTATCTTGAAAGACATATTATTCTGAAAAATAAAGAAAATACCTTAATAAATAATCGTCAAAATGGTTTTAAAGATTTTAATTCTTTATACGTATCTCTAAAGAGGTTATTAGTTATTATCTAAATGAAGAGCATAATACAGCCTATTGAAAAAAAATATTCTAAAATTACTCTAATTAGAAGTTAAAAGCTGTACAATACACTTCATTTATTCCATAGTACAGCTACTGGCGCTATATTGCTCTTCAAATAGTGTTAGGGCTGTTTAAAATTGACGCCATTTTCTAATAAACAAAAACATATTAGATGATTCTAAAAACAATAAGAATTGACAATATTTTGCATTATCTTTAGCCGTATCATGTTTACTAGCTTAAATAACGTTAACTTGGCCTTTTCCTTATTACTTGAAATTAAAATGTTGTTATTCTAACCTTAAAATACAAAAACTTACTTACCGATATTCAGTATTTCTTTTGTTTTTCTTGATTTTTATGCTGGCGCGCGAATATTTTACCGAAAACCATATACAGGTTTACAATAAATATTGGTTTGCACGTTATTTTCACCAAACCAATAAGTTCAAGATCATTTATATGTTTTTCTTAGCAAGTAATTTGCCATTATAATAATTTGCATAATGTAGATAAAAAATATGATGTACATTAAAATATCTATACTTTTGTAATTCTTTTATAACACTATTGTAGAACTTTAACTCTTACAAGATACGTTTAGGATACCATCTGGAGAGTTAAAGTTCTACAATAGTGTTATAAGAGAGTTACAAAAGTATTGTAGTTTCTTTTGACACCAAATAACAGCTCTAATACAGCCTTTATACAGCTACTATACAGCTCTTATAACACCAAACGCTGTATAACTTGTGCCCATTTTACACTTATAAGGGCTGTATAAGCGCTTATGCAGCCTTTATACAGCTACTATACAGCTTTAAGTATAAAATTACGCTCTAGTACAGCTTTTATACAGCTTGTAATGCTACTTGGGAGGCGTGTCTAATCTCCCTTAAACGGAGTCCATTTCATTTGACCTCTGCTTTACGAGATGTATCCCTGCCGATAATCGATTATCTTGAGCTTCTCGGTATCACGTCGAGCTCGAAACTCAACTTCGGCTCTTACATCACACAGTCGCAATAAAACTGGGCATCTTCAACCAGGTGAGGCAGTATATCACATCTTAGGTAGCTGCTCGACATTTTCCTAGCATAAGTCCCGTCCTATCGGGAATATTGTTCACATCTGTAGGATGGTTACGACTAGTCGACACATCTAATTATAAGTTTCTACATAAGGCAAATTTATATAATATTTATGTACCTACTCTTCACACGAATTATAACGCAAATACTAGGGTAAATAGACATATTTATCGCTAGGTAGGTAGGTACCTAATTGTACCTATTAATTTTATATAGCACAAACGTTTTTCCCAATTACAACGCGGTTAGAAACCCATTTGCGGCTAAGTGCCGTATTCAGCGGTTTTATTTTCTAAGTCGCGTACAAACATTGAACGAGAGAGTGATATAAAAATACGGGTTTAATAAAACCGTAGATTAAGATGTTTGGTTTAATCGGAGCAAAATTATATCGGTATTGTATGCTTCTGCCGCTGACCGCTAGTCCCTTTACAAGATAAAAAGAATCCAACGCATCCCATCCCATTACATAAGAGTCAGTCGGAGCCGCAGGCGCTGACTTAAACTGACTTTATAAATAAATATTTTCTTTATTATCTAAAAGTATCATATATTATATTAATATTGATATGATATGATATTTTTAAAAATATTGTATTATAAATCTAGGAGTAAGAAAGTGCCGCAGGGACCGACTATTTTTTATTAATGTTATTTTAAAAATTTTAGAGTCAGAGAGCGCCGCAGTCGCTGACTTTTTGTTGTTGTATATCTCTGTATTTACTGAGAATCAGTAACCGTAAGTGTTGCAGCTAAAGTAACCAAATCAGCATAGTGAGTACGTGGTTTGCACGGGAACTGCTCGCAAACCACGTACGCACTATGTTTTTTTGGTTACATTTAATGCAACGGTTACGGCGGCTTCAGTGAGCACCGGCTTTAGATTATCGTTTTGTCTATCACTCATCCAAGACATGACTACGGCAAAGGTACCTCATCTCCCTCTCTTTAATTCAGAAATTTTGCAACTTATAATTATGTTTAAGGAAATTACACAATAAAATACGTATTCAATTGTTACTCATATTATATTCTCAATTTGAGATACATTTAATTTGTATAGGTGCGTTAGGAATAAGATACATTTTTAAAAGAAATAGGTATTGTACTCTATGGTCAAGTTCATTAATATTTTGGCAGTTTACAATAAGGTTCAAAACTGCCAACATATATTTTATAACATTTACATCATAATTATAATTATTTTTAACTATTTAATTAAGCAGCATTAGCAGAATTTTTGGACAGTATTACAAAAAGTATACTTATTGCTAATACTTGATACGAATTTATCACACCAAAACATGTCGCCGCCGTATGATTCTTGGAAGAAGAAATAAAATCAGTGACAGCAACTTGTAAACTAGTAATGCACACTAAAAGAAACGATATGACACAGCTTTTTATAATACGTTTGAAGTTTCTGCCGGTTTCCCTGCTTTGTATTGCAATGACGTAGAAGATCTTGCAGAATAAGAACAAATTCATTAACAGTACACCAAATTTAATGCCACCGTATATTTTTTGAAACGTCTCGAATGTAAGCACATTAATTTTAACAGTTAGTGGATATAGCAGTCCTAATGGTAGAGTTCCAAACCAAATAGCCAACGATAAGCGAAGAAGTCTCCATTCTTCAACATTGAACACTTGAACAATTTTATTGTACATATACTTCGTGTAGCAGAACATCCAGCATACCAGCACTGCATCTGTTTGTAGGTACAGTGCAGTTAATATGATCACATCGATGCTCTTGCTGTTGATAAGACACTTATCCGCTGTGAGGAACTCCACGATTGTATTCGCAAGTCTCGCCAATGACAATTGAGTAAGGATGTTCTGCACTATTCTTCTCGATCCCGGGCAAAATATGTATATTAATAATTGGGCTAATATGCAGAGAGTTGAAAACGCGATCCCAACTAACCACGTCACTACCACTTCTTTATCTTTTAACGTCAGATCGTATAACATACTGTAATTAGCAGACATTGTATATGTCTGGACACTGCGACGAGTAAGTAAGCACTATGACTTTAGGTAAATATTGTTTTCCTTGAAGTTGTTATTAACCTATTAATATAGACTCAATAGTTGACTGTCATTCAATATCATTAGGTATGTAATACGTCATAGGCCAATCTGGACCCATAAAATGTTCTCTTTGACACATCATGATCTGCCTGGCCAGAGCACGAAACGCCGACTTTCTCGATTTGGCTACCTATACCATGCCCAATATTCCAATAGGAAGTTAGACATCGATGAGAACCAATTATTAGATAAATAGCTTTAGTAAGAGTGCCTATTGTATATTACATACAGATTTGCGGTATTGTAATTTTATGGGATTTCATCGATTCACTTAACAGGACAATTTACTTTATGTATTAGGTAGATATTTCATTTAATTAACTTTCTTATTATTGACAAATCACTTTCTTTAACATTTCTGAAAAATATTCAAGTCATGGTTGCGTGAGTAACATTTTGATATGTTTGTCTCGTTGTACAAACATTGTCTAAGCGAGAGAGGGAGAGAGGGAGACCGAGACATGCAAATACTGGTTTAATAAAAAAAATACTTTTTCTATCGACTTAACACGCGGGCGGAGCCGCGAACGGAATATATAGGTAATATACATATAGGTACAAGAACTTCTCGTTTAATATAATAGGATATCTACTTACATTGTGTTAATAACAAGAAACTTAAAGTATGCATTTCCAATTGTTATAACGTTAAAACGTTGGGAAACGTTTTTCTTCGCAATGAATAATCGCCTCGATAAAACTCATTCGGTGTGCAAAGGCGCGTATAAAAAAATGCACTGAATATTGCTGAATCGATTTTGATACTTATTGTTTCTTGATCTTTTTTGGTTGATTTGTCTTACTTCCGTGCTGGTCCCATATAAACTTTATTAAAATTGAGATTACAAAAATATTGTAGTTTTAATTTTATCGTTTTTATGAACAGCCTTACCTACATTCATACTATTTTAGATATAATAATAGAAAAATAATAGCTGCCCTGTACCTAATACTAGTCTCACTGCTGGGCTTGGACCTCTTCTCATGATTAGAAGGGCTAGGCCATAGTCTAACACACGGGCCAAGTGCAAATTGGTAGACTTCAGACGACCTCGAGTACTTTTTAGGCAATCTCAGACATGCAGGTACCCTCACGATGTTTTCCTTCACTGTTAGCGAGTGATAATTTATATGACAAATACACACATATCTTAGAAAAAACGAATCTTAAAGAATTATTGACAGAGGTGTGTGCCGTGGGTTCAAACCCGAGAGCTTTGACTCAGCAGTCCTACGGTCTCCCACTCGGCTATCGTTGCTTATTTTAGATATTATAAATTAGACAACATACCCTGCACGGTTTCACCCGCGTCGAACGTTTTTCTGGCCGGTGCCCGCAAGTTAAAAATGTTAACAACGCCATCTATTGATTTTTTGCGTCAACTCGCTTCTTACTGAAAACCCCTAAATTCCCCTTTTGGGAATGAAAATTTAGAAACCCTGGTACAAAAATTCATTTATTTTAATTCAAGTTTAACTATACGAAATTTCATGCTAGTAACTTCAAAAATGACCGACTTCCATACAAACTTTCGTCCCACTTTTTAACCTTGTTAGAGGCCGAATTGTCCGAATGTAAAATAAGTAGAAAATACATATCTAAAATAGTAAAGGGCAATTTGGTTATGGCGAAACGCCAGAGGGCAAACGCTAGCTGACTTCTTGGAGAAGGAAGGACTTTTCATGATGATTTTTTAAAATTTAAATAAATATCTCACCCTCTTCGAACGTATGATTTTTTTTCGACCACGCTACTGCCGAATGTAAATAAGTAATTTCAGTGCAGTAACCTGTAACTGTTACACCGTAGTTTCCGTTACTCTTTTAAATAGATTAGTAACTGTTGGTGTTGTGTTGACTTATGTAGTGTTTATATACATAAGTCGTTACATTGCGTCAGTACCATGGATAGGATAACGTTCTCTGTGAACGGAGATAAGTGTTCTGGTAAGTGATTTTAAGCGACTTCAAAGAAGGAAAACACCTATTTATTTTACGCCAGCAATATTTTATTTGGGTTTGCATATAATCTTGTTGAATAGGATCTTATATGGTTACATAAAAGAACCATCAAAATTATATTATAATATAATACCTTAAATATACAAACGTATTGTATAGATGCCTACCTCCTATTAGAAATGAGAAAATTATGAATACAAACTCGATACAGCCTCAATTTTGTTAAAGCCTTTAAAGGTTAGCGTATGCGCGAGGAGAGGGTTCGATTCCCGGTTCTGGCAGTGTTATTTGTGAGGAAATTCACAAAAGCAGCACGGTGTTCGAATTTTGCCCGGTGGATGGTGATAGGCTCACGCCCTATATCATAGGACCTAAAGATATCAGGTAGAATGTGGGTGTAGAACACCTCTGTCACACCCTTCTGGGTAGGCGTGATGTTATGTTATGTATAAAAAGAGTAGGTACAGTTGACACCAAAATTCTAGGCGACTTGGAGACAGTCCGCAAGAACGAAAAGGAGACACAAGAACCAGTGGCGTAACTATACCACATGGGGCCCGTGGCAAATTCTTTTGATGGGGCCCTAATCAGTAAAAATCGTCACGTTGTGTACCCAGTTAAGTTTTAATAAACTTCGAGTTTTTCAGCGTACTCAATTAGGCATTGTATATGTCCCGCTAATGTCCATAGACCTCCTCTCTTATGCGAGAGGGAATTGTCTGTAATCCCCACGCTAGCCCAATGCGTATTGGAGACTTCCTATTCAACTATATTAGTTTTGAAAATGATCGTCACAGGAATTATAAGAAATAACATTAACACATTAATGCAGTGCATACTTCAGGAAAGCTGCTGGACATAAAATGATTTTATTATTAACTAGCGACCCGCCCCGGCTTCGCACGGGTACAATGCTGATACTAAATACACTACAGAAAAACTGTTGTCACTCACTGAAAAAATGATTAAAATCGATCCAGTAGTTTGATTTATTCATTACTGCCCGTGGCCCGCACGCGTTAAATTTGGAGTAAAACAATTCCCCCTTTCTATGCATGTATTATACATAAAAATCTTCCTCTTGAATCACTCTATCTATTGGAAAAAACCGCATCAAAATCCGTTGCGTAGTTTTAAAGATTTAAGCGCACATAGGGACAGAAAAGGCGACTTTGTTTTATACTATGTAGTGATAAATCAACAAGGTCTCTTATACACAAAGATTTTTCTATTTCGTCTCTGAAGGTGGATCGAAAACTGAGAATTTCTTTGGCAAATGATTCAGATATGTCTTTTTTATTTAACTCAATAAATTCAAGAGCTTTTTTAATAGAAAAGTGTCATTTAAAACTTTTAAAGTGGAAGGCTGCAAAACACTGAAATTTGAATCTATGTCATTTATTGGAAGGAAACGCGATTACCGTTGTATTTGCCTCCATTTTAAAATGCATGTTGATACGTTTCCAATTCTTCTAGAGAAATTTTAAAACATTTTAAGGCATTTGAAAGGTCGGTGGCTTTAGACTGAAGTGCTTTAGAGCTTTAATAAGTAGAATCTTGCAATGGAAAACCAATAACGTAATAAAATTGTACTTTTCGATCTTCTTTTTGAGTGAAATATCTTCATTTCTTTCATCTGCTTAGCAATTTAACAGAATTGTTTTTGTCAGCGCTTTTTGGACTTCAACGAACCAAACTTTAAAGCAAAAATGACATCATAACGCCCTGCTCATCTAGTAGGGTTTAATGTTTTTAATGTTATTGAAGTCGAAGTTGTTGAAGAAACTTTCTTTATTAGATATAAAACTTGATAAAATATTACATCTTTTGATGCTATGCCCAATAAAAATAAAAATTCGTGTCGTGTAACTGTTTTAAAAAAGAAATGCATTTCAATAACCTCCTCATTCCTCCCTGTATCATTGAGTACTAGGTTTAAATTATAAGCAGTATAGTGAACATATTATACGGCATTTGGCTCGACATCTTTAATGAGTTTTTGTCCTCGACACTTATTTAGAGGAGTATTTTTGTCATTTATGGATTTAATAATTCGTCAGAGTACCGTAACATATAAGGAGCCTAGAAAGTACATGGCGCCAAAAAGATATTTTTTTTAGAAAAAAAAATTTTGCTCGCGGCCTCTTAGGCCGGGGCCCTCTTGGGTCGGGGGCCCGTGGCATTTTGCCAGCCCTGCCACCCTATTGTTACGCCACTGACAAGAACGTTCGTAAAGCGTGACTAAGACAGCCCATTTTCACTGCCAACTCCAGAACTGTCTAGATATTACGTCACCACTATAACATTTTACATTTTGTAGTGGGGCATGAAGTAGACTCCGATACTTCTTTGAACGATTACATCCGCAATTTTCTGAACTGGAGAGGAACCAAGTACATGTGCAAAGAAGGTGGATGCGGTGCTTGTGTGGTAGCTGTCACTGTCACGGATCCTCATAAACGAACATTTTCTGTCAATTCTGTGAGTATGAATGAGGTTTCTTTAATGCTGGTGCCAGGAACAGACACAGTCATGTTTGCGCAAATCCCTTTAAGGGTCAGGCGGAGTATGACTATGTCATATGAACGTGTCATATAAACGTTATTCCACAATCATAATGGCATAGTGATCCAAGCGTATTTATTAAATAATATTATGTTTTTTACATTTAGACGTATTAATCTTGGTATTTGTTAAAAAACATTAACAATATCTACATGTACATCATGTAGATATTTTTTATAGCGTTAATGTAAAATTTCCATCATTTATTTGTTTTATATTATCACTCTCAACAATCTCATGGACGCCAACCCAGAAATTGATATATTTTCAAATGAATACGATGTATTTTTAATGTCAGGAATATGTTCTTATAAATTGTGATTAATATAATTGGTGCCTGTAGCCATTTTCATCAAATAAATAAATAAAAATATATTATAAACATTTATATCTGCAATGTGTAATAAACAGAAACATAATTTTACTATCTAGTTTATTTATAAACAAAAAGAAATGAGCAATTATATTAAGTTTTCATCCATACATTTCGGAAGCCAAGATTAATTTTATTTGCGTTAACATTTTGAACTACTAGTAGTGCTGTCTCGAGAGGATAAGGCCTGAAACTGAGTTAAGCGGGCGCCCGCCACGGGCAGCCGTCGCGTGTCAACGCGCGTGGATACGCGGGCAGGCTCCGTTGAAACGCGACGGTGGCCGTCGCGTGTTCCCGTCGCGGAGGCCGGATTATTTTATGGTCAATTTTAACGGAGTGCATGTATAGTCATGTCGATGGAGAGCTTAATGTATTATTACATAGCACAACGACGACGACTAGCAAAAAAGAAACGACAGCCAATAAGCCCGTTTATTGAATCTAGGTTGCTGTGCGGGCACCGCGCGTGCCCCCGCGACGGCTGCCTTCGTCCGGAGGCATGCCCCGTTGCGCGGGTGCGGGGCGCGCTTCCCCGTGACGGACGCCCGCGCAGTTCCCCGTGACGCATCACTTTTGTATGAAACCGCGCGGGCGTCCGCTTAACTCAGTTTCGGGCCTAAAATGTAAACGCGCGTGCGCCAAACAGAGATAGAACTACTCCGTCTGAATTTTGCACTTGCTTCGAATGGTAATAACGCCCTCCGTCCACTCTTCTACAGTCCCATATCATTAGTTAAAAAAATATTCAGATTTGAAATTGAAGACAAAATATATTGACTCATAGTTTTGCTTTAGTGTCTGGTATCAGTGACATCATGTCACAACTGGGAGGTGACCACAATCGAGGGCATCGGCAACAGAGGTCGAGGGTACCATCCCGTGCAGAGGACGCTGGCAGAATACAATGGCACGCAGTGTGGATACTGCTCCCCTGGATTTGTCATGAGCATGTACAGGTAAATTCTTCGCTTATTTCTAACAACACAGCTCTGTTATATAATATTGGAAAGGAACAGCACAAAGTGAATAATGTTGTGAATTTATATTAACAGCCTACTGGAATCCAATCATTATGATTTAACACAATATGAAATCGAGAACTCTTTCGGAAGCAACACCTGCAGATGTACAGGCTTCAGGCCAATACTTGATGCGTTCAAAAGCTTCGCCAAAGATGCTCCAAAACCTCACAAGATTGAAGATATAGAGGATTTACACATTTGTAAAAATGAAAGTAATTGTGAAACCTGTGACGACAAGAATTGGTGTATTGTTAACAAAAGTGATGTTGATGATCTCGGGATGAAGAAGATTGCTTTAAAAGATGGTCACGTCTGGTACAGAGTTACTGAATTAAAGGACATTTTTAAGGTGTTTGATAAGGAAGGTTATGCGTCCTACATGTTGGTTAATGGAAATACAGGCAGAGGTAAGTAAATTAAATGTTTATTGCTGCCGCAACTGCATACTTAGTTTTTGTTCACGAAATTTATTCACTACGAATATTTAAGAAATGATTACTCCTTAACTTCTCTCGTTGGTCTAGTGGTTAACGTATGCGCCTCTCACCGCGAGGTCTCGGGTTCGATTCCCGGGTCGGGCAAAGTGTTATTTGTGAACCTCCGTCAAGAAATTCATAATAGCAGCACGGAGTTGAAATTGTGCCCCATGGATGCAGATAGGCTCACTCCCTGCCCCATTGGACCTAAACATAACAGGTGAAGTGTGGGTGATGTACACCTTAGCCCCTTCTGGGTAATATAGGCGTGATGTTATGTTATGTTATAACTTCTCTCTACTTATCGATTTTAAAAGTTCGTTTCTTTAAAGTAATCATTATGTCAATAAGTTACTAACTAGTAAATGTAAACTATACTGACGTGCAAAATCGACTCTCTTCATACTTTCGCATTCAAAGTGCTCTAGTTTTAAAATTAAACGCTAAATCTTTATTTAGGTCTTAAATTCTTTGAGTTTTAGATGTTAGGTTTATAATGATTACAAATACTCTTAACTTGCACTAATTTTCTTGGAGAATTAATGTTTTTAAACTTTGCGAGTACTAAAACTTGAAATATTAAGGATAACAAATTTAAAAGAAAAACAATATAACCTTTTAAATAAACTTTATTAGACAATGATTACACCTTTAATACATAGTGTTACCCCCTCTTGCTCTAATGGCAGCTTCTAAACGGTTCCTCATTTACCCAATGAGGTGCTTCCCTTTGTCTTATGGTATGCCCTCCCATTCTTTGGTCAGAGCCGCTTGAACCTGTTGCAGGATAGGTATATAGCTTTTGGCATAACTGCGTTTAAAACAACATTCAATGTAACTTTTCAGGCGCTGTGCCCATATTGGTATTTCCAAGAGTCCTAATAGATGTAAGTCCTGTGAAAGAACTTAAAGGGTTTTATTTGGACCAGAACTTAGTGTTTGGAGCTGGAACGACTCTTACAGATCTCATGGAGTTATTTAAGAATGTTTCAAAGGAACATGAAGAGTTCCATTATCTGGAGAAGCTTTACGAACATTTGGATCTTGTGGCTCATATTCCTGTTAGAAATGTGAGTATGAACCATGTCAATTTGATATCTTAATATAGCATTATTAGTTTCTGTACACATCTTTTCACGCGTGACTTTTCGATAAACTTATCATCCTGTAAGAGGTTTAGGCTCAAGGTTACATAATAGGTGAAATGTGGGTGTTGTACACCTCTGCCATACCCTTCTGGGTAGTAAAGGCATGCTGTTATGTTTTGTTATGTTATAACTTCCCTCTACTTATCAGACGATTTTTAACTTTTACTTGCGCGTTTTAGAGTTAAATAAATAACTCCACTCCTATCTTAGGATTTAGAACAGCGTATTTACATAGAGTTTGTATTGGCAGTTATTTATTTAATATTGGAACGTGCAAGTCACCAGTCAGTGAGTTTATTCATCACGGCTAATGCTATGGAAGCTGAACAAGGGCTGGCTGAATATATAGCTCACGTTTCTTTTTATTTTTTTTTATTAATAAAACAGATTGGGTCCGTTGCTGGTAATCTGATGACGAAACATCGACTGCCAACTTTCTCATCGGATGTATTTCTGCTTTTGGAGACAGTAATGGCCACATTGATCATAGGTATGGATGTTATATTTTCAATTGCATTGCAATTCAGGTGTAATGAAATGTGTGGTAATAAGTCATAGATTGTATTATGAAGAATACGGGTTACTCACATTATTTTAGTCGGGATATGCTGACCGTTTTGGAATCTATTACGTAGATAATATAATGAGGTAAATATATTATAACAACCAAATGTAAGCTGTGTATCTTTTGTGTAAATAAAGAATTTTTATTTTTTTTATTATTTTTAAAATCAGTAAATAAACAATTTAATTTAAAGTCATATTGATCTACCCATAGAAATCTTAATAATTATTAAGATTTCTATGGATCTACCTAAATGTAAAATACATTTTCTATCTGATTCATATACCTATTTTATTACTTGAAAAAAAAATTACGTAGATTCATGAACTGGACGATTAATCGCGTTCCGTCGCGCGACGTCTCGCATTGTCGGCATATCCCGGCTAAAATAACGTGAGTAACTCGTATTCTCAATAATAATGTCTTCACCACACGTCGGTTTTAATAATATTAAGTCATTGATTGTCAAGATTATTCATTCAATTCTGATTGTTTTCAGTTGATAAAAAGTCATCAATAGAAGTGACTCCTGAACAATTCCTGTCATTGGACATGACGGGCAGAGTCATCACTCATGTGAAAGTTCCTCCATTGTCTTATCGTTACCAGTTTGTGTCGTTTAAAGTAAGCTGTGTAAAGCTTCGGTTTCCTAGGAAAGCGGTGTGGAATAAAGCGGCCGTAAAGATAACGGTTGAATGACGTCACTAGAACGTTGCCCATGTAAAGTAAATGTAGTAGTTTCCTAAAGAGCGGTGATAGACATTACGTATTACGTACTAATCGTGTTACGGCCATAATATTACGGCCGCATTATTACACACCGCTTTCCTAGGAAATCGAAGCTTAACTATACTTTACTTCCGTTCCATACAGATCATAGACCAAGCCGTGTTGCATCCTTTCTTGAGCCATTTCTTAAATAAGCCGAACATGCGAAATTCAAAGCAATGTTCGATTGTTTCGTCAAAGGCTCGTTCGTTTTTTTTCGTATTATAATGGTTTTATATATTTTATGTATTGGTTAGACAGCGATAAGTTATATTTCTTATTCATCTAAAGATATCTATATAGCAGTTCACCACTTCATTTACTTCTTTCGAGGTGGAACTTCCAAATATTTAATTTTTGTTCCCCACAAATTTTTTTTTTTTCTTACTCTGCTTTGATGAATAAAATATATTTACATAATATTATGCTACAATTATTTCAGATCATGCCACGTTCTCAAAACGCTCACGCGCAAGTAAATGGTGCTTTTCTTTACGAATTTGACGCAAATCGGAGAGATGTCGTAATATCAGCCAGGATAGTCTTCGGTGGTATTTCTGGAAAATTCGTACATGCAAGAGAAACGGAGAACTTTCTTCGTATGAAGAAGATTTTCACTAATGAAGTTCTGCAACAATCTTTGAAGATATTAGAAAGAGAACTGAAAGCGGAATCTATTGCTGGTGAAATGTCCCCAGAGTATCGAAAGAAATGCGCCCTTGGATTGTTTTATAAGGTGATACACAATGGTCATGTTTATAACTTAGACATCAAGACTTTTTTTTATAATTTTAAAATATTTCAGGGTCTTCTGGTTTTGATACCTCGACAAGAGTTAAAACCTTGGTACCGTTCAGGAGCGCGTGATTTTAGAAAAACTAGACCATTATCCAAAGGTTCAGATGTTTATGATACGAATCCTCTTATATGGCCTATCACCGAACCAATGCCAAAAGTGGATGCACTCGTACAATGTGCTGGTGAAGCAGAATATGTGAATGATATACCGACTTTACCAAATGAAGTATTCTGTGCGTTTGTGCCTTCAGATATATGTACCGGCGAAATAGAGAGTATTGATGCTACACCCGCATTGGTAAGTTCGAATTTTGGTCTCCTATTTTTTTTCTGTGTATACTCTTATTTGATTTGTAGGCTTGACTATGAACTAGTTTGCCCACCCCTGTAGGTTAAGGGCGTTATTTTATGTATGAACGTATGCTGGCAAAATACTCAGAATTTGGTAGCTTTGACCAAGTATAATGGAAATTATATCAATGCTGCAGGAGAGACTTAATTCTACTTGGCAAAATAAACCAACGGTTTTTTTCGTAATTTCACGGTACACAATTCGTTAGTGAATTGCAATTAATAAATAGTTTTGTCTACAGAAAATACCTGGCGTCCTAGCGTTCTTCTCAGCAAAAGATATACCTGGCAAAAACTCATTTATGTCCCAAAAAGTACCAGCGCAACCCGTACCTGAGGAAGTGTTTGTTGAAAAAAATATCAAGTTTTACGACCAAGCTATAGGCCTTATTGTTGCGGAGACGGAAAGATTAGCTCAGCAAGCTGCTTTGCTGGTCAAAGTTAATTATAAAATAGATAAACGTAAACCTATGTTGACTATCAATGATGTTAGAGAAAGAGATCCAAGCCGTATCTCTCTTTTTATCGAGTTTCCTGCAAAGGACAGGGGTTTAGATGTTCAGAAAGTTATAAAGGGATGCGACAATATTTTTTGGCAGTACCATTTCACAATGGAAACTTTATCAACTGTTTGCAAGCCTAGCGAACTTGGCCTTGATATTTGGGCAAGCACACAGTACTTAAATAGTTTGCATGTTGGTGTATCTGAAGCATTAAACTTACAGCAAAACAGGTGAGAAAGTTTTTTATTTGATACCGATACAACGTTTGTTAATATTGTAAGTTGTTTTAATATTGAACAATGAAATCAAGCCAAAAGTTTGAAATGTATTGCTTTTTGTGGTGACAGAATAAACGTCACGGTACCACGTTGCGGTGGTGCGTATGGAGTGAAGATATCACGAACAAACCAAGTGGCTATTGCATGCGCTCTGGCCACTTATCTCCTGAACAGACCTTGTCGGATGGTCTTGTCTATCCAGGCGAGTCTTAGGATGATTGGTAGACGACTGCCCAATACAAGAGATTTTGAGGTCAGCATATAGTTCAGCCTATTATTATGCTCTTCTGTCATAATGAAAACTATATATTATTATAATATTGAGGATTTTGACGATTATATTTACAGGTTGGAGTCAATTACTCAGGCAAGATTCAATATTTAGAATACCACTTATATGAAGACCATGGATATATAGTCGGTGACCAGATTCAATACGCAGCCGTCTCTGGTATTAAAAACTGCTACGACAACAGAAGATGGCAATACAAGATATTCGACGTCACTACAGATACACCAGCCAATACATTCGCTAGAGCACCGGGTATTTCATGCTTTATTGTATCATTTACATCATACTTCTCCTTTAAGTCAAGTGTCAGCTTGCAAAGAAACTGACTGCTCACGTGTATGGTATAAGTTTTAAAGTGTTTTAGGACATCACTTTTGTAGAAACATTCAATTTTGTAGAAAATGTTATGAAATATACATCAAGCGGCAGGGGATAGGGAGGACTGGTTGCGTATGGGGACCTATATCTTTAGTTTTCTTTTGCAGGGACTTTAGAATCTATTTCGATGACTGAACAATTAATGGAACAAATATCTTACGAAATAGAACGAGATCCCGTCGATGTGAGAGTTAACAATCTCGAACCAACATACACAGAAGTAGCAGAAATTATAAAAACATTGCTTAAAGATGGCGAATATACCAAGCGAAAAAAGGAGGTAGAAGATTTTAACAAAGTTAATCGATGGAAAAAAAGGGGCCTGAGAGTAGCTTTTATGAATTATCCCGTATCTACATTAGTAGACTATCAAGTACTAATGTCTGTATACCATGGGGACGCTACTGTAACAGTCATGCATGGAGGGGTTGAAATAGGACAGGGTGTTAACACAATGGTTATACAGGCTGTAGCTTATACGCTTAATATTTCTACGGATAAAGTAAAATATGGGCCTCAAAATGTGGCTAACAATCCCAATAACTTTTCAACGGCTGGTAGCCGAACTACACAAGTTGTCTGCTTTGGTGCCATTAAATGCTGTCAATTACTGTTGGATAGATTATCTGCTGTAAGGGATACACTGAACAATCCCACTTGGGAGGTATTAATACAAGCAGCATTTCTGGCTGGAATCAATCTACAGACCAGCTATCATGTCACTAGTAATGATCAAGAACCGTACAGATCTGCTGGAGTCGCTTTGACAGAAGTAGAGTTGGATATTTTGACAGGAGAGCACCAAGTTCTGAGGGTAGATATTGTTGAAGACTGCGGCACAAGTTTGAATCCTGAACTTGATATTGGCCAGGTAAATATACATAACAATTCTAGTTTTATCACTCTAAAAAAATAAATAGTATTTGTTGCATCGTTTCGAAATAAAATCAATTATAAATATCTGATCGTTATTTTTTAACCAGATTGAAGGGGCATTCATTATGGGACTAGGGTATTGGACCCATGAAGAGTTCATTTATGACGAGACGACCGGAGAGTTGCTAACCGACCGTACTTGGTACTACCACGTACCGTTAGCAAAAGATATACCAATTGATTTCAGAATACAGTTAAGAAGGAATTCGTATAATCCAATTGGAACATTAGGCTCCAAAGGTATTTAACACTAAGAACACCCGAAATTGTTTTATTATTGTTATGATGCTTTAGGTTTTTCAACCTTCCCTATGAATTATAAAATGCATAAGTGAGTCAGTCACGGTTTAACAGCTAAACAGCATTCAAACTTATCTCAATTAAATTTTAACAGCCTGTTGAGAATGTAGGCTACCTTTTATAGATCAACACACGGACGAAACTAAAAAGACAGAAGCTACTAAGCTATTATATTAATAGCTAAGTAGCGTCTTCAGTTTCGTACTATACTACTATACTACACTATCGCTTTTTAATAATACTTTTAGGTTTTACTGTTAAACAACTCATTTCAGCTTAGCTGCAGTTGGTCCTTGGACCTTGGTCACCTTCTATCTGTATTCATGAATGAATCTACTTAATATTAGATGAATATTTATTGGAGCAAGTTATTTCAATATTTCGCGCTGACAATAATAGTGCGCCGCCGTCGCATAGTAAACGAGTGCGGAAGAGGGTAGATCGCTTAGTCTGCCAATTAAACTGTTTTCACATTACCCGCAAGGATAGTGTTTAAGTTTAGTTTTATCGTGAGCAAAGAGATTGAAACAACTCTGAAATATCGACATTACTGGCTACAACAAATATATACATGGGGTAAATATCCTGTGATATCTAATATTTAGTAGGAAAATAACCATGTTTAGTCTCAAAACTTATATTATGTCTCTACTTCATCTACTATCAGGTACTAAGGCATATCTTAGATAAAAGATTCAGGAGGTTGTATTTACATTTGCTTATCTTTTCTACTTTTTTTCAGCTGTTGCAGAACCGCCTGCTTGCTTGGCAGTGAGTGTTGCCTTCGCACTTCGTGAAGCTATTGTTTCTTCTAGGGAAGATACAGGCTATCCAAGAAACAAGTGGTTTCACGTTGGTAAGATAGAATTAAGTAATTCAATGTAGGTACACATACACCTAGTTTTTTTAGCCCTTCTGGAAGACGTAGCTATCAGGTGCGATGGTATGTTATGTTATGATTATAATTAAAAATAAATAAACTTTATAAGTTTTTATATTCCATAAATTATAAACTAAATATTTGTATTTTTCAGATGGACCATTTACTCTGCAAGCAAACGTGTTGTCTGCTGATGCGAAATTGAAAGAATTCTTGTTTTATTAAATATCGGTTTACGTTTTATGTTCATAATTCAGGTATTATATTCCAATAAAAAGACCAGCGATATTATAATGAATCCTTATTGTAGTACTACAATAAGGATTCATTATAATATCGCTGGTCTGGTGATATAGAATGCATATTTACAGAAAATTAAATGTTTTTAGTAATAATAATTATCATCGCCTTAGATGTGATGTGACTTTAAAATTGACGAAATTCTCATATAATCAATTCAATTCAATCCCAAACTTACCTTCAAAATTTATGAACTTTTCATAGAAAATTTAATACCCACTTCACCTCCTTCTTGGGGAATAAAATATCGAATAAAATATTATTTACTTTCGTCATTAAAAAAAACTTATGTGCTCAATTGATTCGTTCAATGTCTATCAAAATTCAAACCATATTATATACAAACATACGACCCCTAATTAACTCTATAGGTAGGGAGGAAGATAGCTAGGAGGTAGAATACAAAGATGAACATAATACGCTTAAATACCAGTTTCTAACCGACTTCCAAATAATTATCCAAAACAAAAACCGACGTCAATTACCATAATTTTAGATTTATATGGTTTTCTCATGGATGGCATTGTTAGTAGATCAAATTGAAATGGGACCACGCGGAAAGTACCAGCTTTCAAATAAAAAAGTATCATTAAAATCGCTTCGCCCAGTCGAAAGTTATGAGGAAACAAACATACAAAAAGCTCTTTCTTTTTTGAAGTCGGTTAAAAAGATTTTTATTTTAAAGATTTTTTTTTTGCAAAAGCCTACCCTCGTAGAGGTATCATGGTCACAGAGTCAGGATCTGATGGTGGAATTACAGGGTAATCGCGGGTAACCCTCAAATTTTAAAGGCTCTTTTCGGATTTTTGTCTGGCACTATTTACTTATATATAATCAGTTAGCATCTCATGATCATTTGATGGTACAAATCCTCAACTGGAAAATTTGACGGATAATTCTTTTAATTAGGGCGGGAAATTAAACAAAAGGAAAACAAAAATGAAAATATTAAAAAAAATAAAACACGTTGCTGAAAGTTATAAAAAGGTAATATTAGGGCTGTATATTTTTAATTTTGTTAGTTTTAATTGAACCGCAATAAAATATAAAATATAATTTTAATTTAATATTTTCATAGACAATCTGTGTTATCATCAGGGCTCGGAATTAGGTAGAGTTTTTTATGTACTTGCATCGAAATGTTGATATTAATGTGGACCTTCCCGGGATTTCTAATGGACAATCCCGTGTGGCCAACAATATTACGAATAAATAAAACAGAGTAATTAACATATTTTTTTTATTATTTTACATTAATTCACAATACAAATTGTTGAAAGTCTGTAGTAAATTCTCATACGCATATTTCGCCATTTTTTATAAATACGAACAAATACTTTTGCTTCTACCCTAGACTCGTGAGGTTTTGCTAATTCAAACGGCCCATCAGAATCATTTTCCTTGTCCGATTCATTACCAGTAAAATTTGAAGTGTTCGCTTCCGACATTACTGTATAACTTTTGTGAGAATTAAAATATTTAGTCGCGCGTGCAGTAGTTTAAATTGTGTAAAAAAGTAAATAACTTTTTATTTAAAAAATCACGGGATTTTTTCTGCTCTTTAAAATTAATCTCGGGATTTTAGGCATATCCACTTTATTCTTTCGCTGTATGAAATCAGTGTAAGTACATAAAAAACTCTACCTAATTCCGAGCCCTGGTTATCATGCACGTATGACACAATATTATTATTGAACTAGGTATATTATTTCAAGTCCACTTACTATAGTTATATTTACTACGACTAAACTATATAAGATGTCTTACGGTCATGCCACATGGAGGGGACATAATTTTCTTAAATATTTTACTAGAAGAAGATTTTGTTTTTTTTTGAAAATCAATTTTAAACAGCTTTTAAATATTATCAAATTTAAGATACTTCCCCTCGATGCGGCATGTCCGTGGGACAGCCCGTATAAAGAATTTCTATAGATAAAATATCTTAATGGAACTAAACCTAGTAAAACAGAAATTCATCTAATTTTGCCTTTGCTGTCAAAACATTAGCTTGTAGCGTGTACGCTCCATCTGAAAAATAAAATATCATACTTAACAATTTTGCCATTAAACTGTACATATACGAGATATATCTCGCCTTAATTCCACTGGTGTAGGCAGAGACGATGGAATGCCATGCCACTACATACTTCTTTCACGTCCTCAACATTTATACATCTTACATACATGAACGCCTCGGTTTCGTGTACTTGTCTTTTGCAAACGACCTCTTGCAGTACTTTCAGCTTCATCTTCTTTATATTAATCGATAAGTTCAAACAAAATATCTATTTACTTTTAGATTCAAAAATTAACATATTATATATAAAATATACATTATAATGTAGGTACTTGATATCTTACCTACGTTAAACCATTTGTTTCGTGGGAAGCCTGAATCTTCCCTAGAAGAAGCAATAGCTTCACGAAGTGCAAAGGCTACACTCACTGCCAAGCAAGCAGGGGGTTCCGCAACAGCTGAAATATTGATTAAATTAATTAATATATTTCAATTTAAGTATGTTTTACTCAATATAGACGACCTTTTTATTATAAGTTTGTGTGTATACACAAAGTCATTTAAAAAAATATTGTGGCTAGCACCATCAGAGATATTTTGTATTTCTTTTTATTAATGAAAGGTATGCGGCTAGAAATGATAGAATCATTTCAATGATGTAGGTACTTTTAAAGTGATTATAGGTATTGGTTTTAAAAACAAGGTGGATTATTGCGGCAAGATAGTTTATGTTTTTGTAAAACAGTGATTAGACAAAATACCTTTAGATCCTAATGTCCCGATGGGATTATACGAGTTCCTTCTTAACTGTATTCTGAAATCGATTGGTATATCTTTTGCTAACGGTACGTGGTAGTACCATGTACGGTCAGTTAGCAACTCTCCGGTTTTCTCGTCATAAATTAACTCTTCATGGGTCCAATAACCTAGTCCCATTACGAATGCACCTTCAATCTAGAAAATAAAAACTGTTTATGAGACGACAAAACAATATTATCAAATTTTCTATCTAACTATATAATTATAACTTATATAATTGTTAGACCAACTGACTGTTTCATCAATATAGAGCCGAAACCGCTAGAGCTAGAAACTTAGCATGAAGAGTTGAAGACCCTAAATGGCGTAGGAGCGCACAAACACGGGGTTTTTAGATATTCCATCCATCTAAGGAGGCAGAATGCGGGTTGAACGGATGTATAGAAGTCCGTAATTTTTGAAGTTAGAACCACGAAATGTTGTGTGTCTAGAATAACAATATGTGTGATTTATATATAAACAATAAACAAATTTCTCCAAGAGGGTGAATTTAGGAGGTTTAGTTAGAAGTAAGTTTACGTTAAAAATCTAAAGATGGCGTTATGCGTATTTTTTAACTTACGAGCATTGAGCAAAATAACAATTGACTAAGTTAAAACCGCGCGGATCATCCAGTAATTTAATAAAGTGTCCAAAAATATGTAATTTGACGCAAAAATCTAGTATCACAATACATCTTTCATTATTTACCTGACCAATATCCAGTTCAGGATTAACACTTGTGCCGCAATCTTCGACAATATCTACCCTCAGGACATGATGCTCTCCTGTCAAAATGTCCAGTTCTACTTCTGTCAGACAGACTCCACCAGATCTGTACGGTTCTTGATCATTACTAGTTACATGATAGCTGGTCTGTAGATTGATGCCAGCCAAATATGCTGCTTGAATTAACGCCTCCCAAGTAGGATTGTTTAATGTATCCCTTAAAGCTGATAATCTATCCAAAAGTAATTGACAACACTTTATGGCACCAAAACAGACAGCTTGTGTAGTTCGACTGCCACCAGTTGTGAAGTTATTCGGACAACTAGCAGTGTCCGGGGGCTTACATTTGACTTTATCCGTGGAAATATTGAGCGTATAAGCTACGGTTTGTACAACCATAGTGTTAATGCCTTGACCAAGTTCAATTCCTCCATGAATAATTGTTATAGTAGCATCTCCATGATACACTGACATTGTTACCTGGTAGTCCAATAAAGTGGACACCGGCCAGTTCATAAATGCTACTCTCAGACCTCGTTTCTTCCATCGATTAGCTTGGTTAAAATCTTCTACTTCTTTTTTTCGCTTGGTATATTCGCCATCCTTAAGTAATGTTTTTATCATTTCTGCTACTTCTGTGTATGTTGGTTCGAGATTACTGACTCTCACTTCAACGGGATCTCGTTCTATTTCGTAAGATATTTGTTCCATTATATGTTCTGTCATTGCAATTGCTTCTAAAGTTCCTGAATAAAACAAATACCTTTATTCATTTAATTACATAACATCACGCTTACAACTTGGTCAGAAGTGTGAGACAGGTGTATGAGGCCCTGACTTGCCTGTTATACTTAGATTCTATAAGAAAGGAGGTTGATAAACGTATCAGCATAGTGTGGACAGAAGTTTATACTCTGTGCCGCGACTGAGAATATTCCGACGCCAAAATTCCAAATACTAATATAGATCGATCCGGGGATCAGACCTGAGACTTATCGAAGAACGATCGTATACATCACCACTGAACTAACTCGAGGCAGACAACCAATATATGGATCATGGTTGGACTTCATAAAAAATTTACATACATATACGTTAATATAAAAAAATACACCGTCATCTGTCGAGCCTTTTCCCAATTAGTCGGCTTACATGTTCAGACGGCTACTAATCATCCTACACACATGTCCAGTATAATATGGTCTCGCGTCGTTAGGCTTGTTGTTTAATGCGTGACCTATATACTCGAAATGCATAGATTAATCGGTACCAGAATACGTAATGTATTCAATATAACAATTCATAAATCTAAATACCTGGTGCTCTAGCGTATGTATTGGCTGGTGTGTCAGTAATAACGTTGAATATCTTGAACGCCCATCGTCTATTATCGTAACAGTTTCTAACACCAGTGATAGTTAAATTTCCAAGAGTATCACCAACCATGAATCCATGGTCTTGATATAAATGGTATTCCAGATATTGAATCTGACCTATATCATTGATCCCAACCTGTGTATATACAAAAAATATATCAGTAAAATGTTTTGATTGGCTCATTAAACAATTTAAAGGGAAAGTAGTTTCCAAAGCAAATTTTACACAATGTGTCAGCAACAGAAATGCAAACAATGAACAAAGTCACTTATTTCTTAAAATCGTAATTATATTTAGTTTTATAAGTTTAGAGAGTTAAAGCATAATCTATTTTTACTATGGTTAAAGTGTTCAGCTGTACTAGCATTCACAATCCTCAAAAAAATGTAAATGCGTCGCTTCACGTGGAACAACGTTGCGCCTATTGAGTTAGGCGGAACCCCTCACTCACACTTACCTCAAAATCTCTTGTATTAGGAAGTCGTCTACCAATCATCCTAAGACTAGCTTGGATAGACAAGACCATCCGACAAGGTCTGTTCAAGAGATAAGTGGCTAGAGCGCAGGCAACTGCTACATGGCCAGGGCGTGATATCTTCAAGCCGTATGCACCACCACAACGAGGTACCACCAGATTTATTCTGTCCACAACAATTTTTCTTACTTTATCCATTTAAAAGGATATTGATTAGATTTTTAAAACATGTTATATATTTATATGTCTGGGTTGCGACTTACAAAACCCGAAGTTTTTATGCTTCTTTTCGTTCACCAGCGTGTTAAACTCAAATTTAACTTCAAAGAGAGAGGGAGAGGCGGGTAGAGTGAGAGCGAGAGAGAGAGAGTGGGCGAAGGGAAGAGAGAGAAGGAGCGAGGGAGGGAGAGAGAGGGGAGAGAAAAAGAGAGAGAAAGAAGATAGACAAATGAGATTAACAAATGAGCAACGGACAAATTAGGACTTAAATATAGTTTTCGTAACTTAGTCAAATTTGATTTTTAAAAGTCAATAAATTAGAAGTTAATAAGCATACTCTAATGTCTGTATGTTTCTTACCTGTTTTGTTGAATATTTAAAGCTTCAGATATACCAACATGAACAGAGTTCGGGTGCTGCGTGCTGGACCAAACATCAAGGCCAAGTTCGTTAGGCTTACAAACAGTCGACAATGTTTCCATGGTGAAATGGTATTGCCAAAAAATATTGTCACATCCCTTTATAACTCTCTTGACGTCGAGACCCCTATCCCTTGCAGGAAAAAAGATAAAAAGAGTGATACGACTCGGATCTCTTTCTCTTACATCATTGATAGTCAACATAGGCTTCTGTGTGTTCACTTTATAGTTTACTTTGACCAGCAAAGCGGCTTGCTGGGCTAATCTTTCTGTCTCTGCAACAATAAGGCCTATAGCTTGGTCATAAAACTTTATATATTTTTCAGCAAATACTTCTTCCGGTACGAATTGCGACGGTAGTTTTTGAGAAAGAAATGAGTTTTTGCCAGGTATATCCTTTGCTGCGAAGAACGCTAAGACACCAGGTATTTTCTGAAAACCACAACTTTTGTTTACTACCCTAATTATATTATTGAAATCTAGATTAATATCGAAATAACTCTTCTTCTTTGATAACTCGTAATTTATTTTGAACAATTGCCTTGAAATTCTTACATGTTCTAATAACAGCAAAACATGTCGGCCAATCCCAACTATAATTACGTGTTATTAATAAGCAGAAAATTGTTCAGTTTAAAACCAAATTAAATGCTACCTCGCATTACATAATAACCCAATGCCAAGAAGCTCTATCCTGTATGAAGCTGTGTCTCCAGCGATAGAAACTAAACATTTGGATTAAAAATTGTTCCTTCAATACGTGTGACTGCGAGACAAACGCCTTCAAATTCAACATTAACATGGCCACGGTCAACAAATAAGCTATATAAATTTAAACTTACCAAGGCCGGTGCAGGATCAATGCTCTCTATTTCACCGATGCATATATCTGACGTCACAAACGCACAGAAAACCTCATGTGGTAACGTCGGTATATCATTCACATACTCAACTTCACCTGCACATTGTACTTGCGAATCTATTTTTGGCATTGGTTCGGTGATAGGCCACAATACGGGGTTCGTATCATAAACATCTGAACCTTTGGATAATGGTCTGGTTTTTCTAAAATCGCGCGCTCCTGAACGATACCAAGGTTTTAATTTTTGTCGAGGTATCAAAACCAGTAGACCCTGAAAATAAATAAATAGAACATTGTTTATGAACTTTGATAGACTAGGACGATGAGATCACTCATTTTCAAATGGGACGCTATGTCAGTAGCAACGAGGCGATGTGGCGTATTTTTTCGTTTCCAATACATGAAAGACAAAACTGTGTAACTAAAGACGTCCTAGCTTCTTCTACTATAATTCTAGGTTCTGATTACCGATAACCACTGATATAATAGAACTTCAATCAAATGAAAATGGGGACAAATGACTTGCTATGGCACGAAGAAAATATATTTTCTTGCAGAAGAAAACCTAAAACAATTAATTAATGTACCAGGTATTATTGCACTGAAATCGATGTCGGTTAAGTGCTTGGCTCTTTAGCCGTGAAAATGCATCGATCAACGTCGATCGACGACGGTGTAATAACACCATTGGCCATCTTATCCGACTCATTAAATATAACCTTACCAAATATAAGAATCAAAAGTTACACTTTAAAAAAGAACACATAATTTTTACACCAACCTTGTAAAACAATCCAAGGGCGCATTTCTTTCTATACTCTGGTGACATTTCCCCGGCTATATATTCCACTCTCAATTCTCCTTCTAATATCTTCAAAGATTGCTGCAGCACTTCATTAGTAAAAATCTTCTTCATATGAAGAAAGTTCTCCGTTTCTCTTGCATGTACGAATTTGCCAGAAATACCACCAATGACTATTCTGGCTGATTTGACGACATCACTTCGATTGGCGTCAAATTCGTAGAGAAAAGCAGCATTTACTTGCGCATGGGCATTTTGGGAGCGCGGCATGATCTAAAATGTACGAAATTATATTTTTACAACAAGTTATTAATAATATAGTTAAATAAATAAATGAAATGTGCAACTTTATTGAGGGAGATTAAAAGCATAGAACAACTTACTTTAAACGATACGAACTGATAATGATGAGACAATGGTGGAACTTTCACATGAGTAATGACTCTGCCTGTCATGTCCAATGACAGAAACTGTTCAGGGGTAACTTCTATAGATGACAACTTATCCGCTTAAAAATAATCAGTACTTAATTATTTTCGTAACAATTACAACATCATGAGTTAACTTGGAATCAAATAAAACCCACCTACCTATGATCAATGTGGCCATTACGGTCTCCAGTAGCAGAAATATGTCTGATGTAAAGGTGTGAAGGCGATGTTTTGTCATCAGATTACCAGCAACAGTCCCAATCTGAAATAAGTATTGAAATGAGTTAGTAGCCATATATGTTTGGTTAATGTCCGGTATCTATTTTTAGTCTGAAGATGAAATACAATGGTCCATTGACAGAAAATTAACCAGTAGGAAACCAAAAAAGAAGTGCGTATACTTACATTCCTAACAGGTATGTGAGCAACAAGGTCCAAATGTTCGTAAAGCTTCTCCAGATAATGGAACTCTTCATGTTCCTTTGAAACATTCTTAAATAACTCCATGAGATCTGTAAGAGTCGTTCCAGCTCCAAACACTAAGTTCTGGTCCAAATAAAATCCTTTAAGTTCTTTTACAGGACTTACATCTATTAGGACTCTTGGGAACGTTAATATTGGTACGGCACCTGTAAATGACAATTCATTTTATATGCACGTATGTATCTAACATGAATAAAGATGAAGTAGTAAGCAGTTATACTTAATTAAACAAAAGAATATAAGACTGCAAAGTTGAAGATACTGCTTCAAGCGCATAAAACGAATTTTGGACATCGAAAAATGTCCAAAGAAGTAATGGTGGAGTGGATCCTAAATAATGGCATTACAATATTGCAGTGCAAATAAAGAATAGAATTTGAAATAAAGTATAGAAAAATAAGATACCAACCTCTTCCAGTGTTGCCATTAACTAACATATAAGATTTATAACCTTCAGTTTCTAAGACTGCAAAAATGTCCCTTAATTCAGTAACTCTGTACCAGACGTGACCATCTTTTAAAGCAATCTTCTTCATCCCGAGATCATCAACATCACTTTTGTTAACAATACACCAATTCTTGTCGTCACAGGTTTCACAATTACCTTCATTTTTACAAATGTGCAAATCCTCTATATCTTCAATCTTGTGAGGTTTTGAAGCATCTTTGGCGAAGCTTTTGAACGCATCAAGTATTGGCCTGAAGCCTGTACATCTGCAGGTGTTGCTCCCAAAAGAATTCTCTATTTCATATTGTGTTAAATCATAATGATTTGATTCCAGTAGGCTGTTAATATAAATGTTACGATAACATTATTCACATTTGCTGTTCCTTATGAATATTATAAAATAAGGGACAACGGAATCCTTACGAATTTTGCAATTTTTGCTAAAAGCCAACAATTCAGAGGTATTTATTTTTTTGCTTAATTTTTACTGAGATATTAAACTAGTGTAGGTATGAAAAATAAATAATGACTAATAACAACATACAACGTAATAAATAAAATGAAATTATAATTATCATTACATTATTAATTTATTTATTCACTTCTTAGGCACTTCACAGCTTACAGATAGTGGCTAAATAATTAACAAAATAACAGTACGCCAATTAAGTAGAGAAGTACACAATAATACAACAATATAATCCGAGAGTGATAATAATATGCGCATGTCATGAAAACAAATATAAATATAGATGTTTAAGGATGTATAAATGTCTGTGTAAGTGTGTAGTGAACTTGTTTGTACCTGTTGAGTTTATCGTGACTAATGTGATTATTATTGTGTTCTCTAAAGTAATGTCTGGGGATTTTTTTATTTTTTTTTTACAAAAAAAGCTAACTAGCAATTTGCAAATACAAACTACTAGTATTCTTGTTAACCTCCTCCAGCTAAGCTTAATTCGCTTGTTTTAGGAGGAAGTTTACGTCCGTGGTGTAATGGCCAGGATTCGAACTTACGACCTCTCGATCGTAAGACCGATGCCTTATCCATTGCGCCACGGCCGATTGAGTGTATACAGTGTGTGTGTGTGTATGTGTGAGGGTGTGTGTGTTTTCAATGCAAAGCATTACGTACATCAGCAATAAATGATAAGGAATGTATACCATAGACAAACATAAACGTTAACATAAATTATTCTGAGAAATCAGTTTTAGTATTATATCTCTGTAAGCATGCCAAGATTTGCTAAAGGGATCCAGTGCGATAAATTCATTGTTGTATGCTCGAGGAATGCATAAATGGTGTTATTTTTTCATAGTTTGTGGAAGCGTGAGGAACTGAGAAATAGTGTTCCTGGTGCGTTTAAGCGGTACATTAAAATATATTGGATTTAATAACTCTGAGCAGTCAAATTTGTTATTAAGTACATCATAAAAGAATAACCAATCGTTCATTTGTCTTCAATCTTCTATCGTATTTATTTTATGATATTCACACGATTCCTCATATATTTTAACCAGTGTTTTATACCCAGGTATAGTATTTTACAATCGTTTCCAATTTTATGTGTCTATTTACAATGTGTTAACATTGTGGTACAAACAAGCGTGATACGCTACGCTTGTAACAATTTTACACACACACCATACAATTAAATTCAAAAAATTTCAACAAAAAATTACAAAAACCTTTAACCTGCCAGTACAAAAAAAGCCGAAGCAAAAAATATTTTTTATGTGTTTCGAACAACATTTGACCCGCTCTCAGATTTCATCTCGATACTTGAGACTCTCTACATCGCAGTGTGCGTCAATTTGTGTCTGTATGTGTGCTATCGCAGAAATAAATGTTCTTATCTTAATGCGCTGTCATTGTCTCGTTGTTAGCACTCTAGTCATAGAGTGCAGTTGCTTCAGATGCGTTTTAGCCAGGAAATGCGCTAGACAATAGAGAGACAGCGGCGTTGTTAGGAGTTCGAAGAATTTACCTGTACATGCTCATGACAAATCCAGGGGAGCAGTACCCACACTGCGTGCCATTGTATTCTGCCAGTGTCCTCTGCACGGGATGGTACCCTCGACCTCTGTTGCCGATGCCTTCGATTGTGGTCACCTCCCAGTTGTGACATGATGTCACTGATACCAAACACTGAAATTAAAAAAAAATGGCTTGAACATATCCTTCTGGGGAATAAGATACATTATGATTTAGTTTTCCGGAAGGGTAAGGCAAAAATTATAAGACATTATGCTAAAATGTCAGGCGGAGCATGATTTTCTCATACAAACAGAATGCCGCAATCATTTGTGATTCAAGTGTATTTACTAAATACTATTGTGTTATTTATTTACATTTAGACAGTTTTAATCTTATTTACGTACTTTTACATCGGAAACGTCCGATTTTTGTCATATACCTATGATTATATTATAAACATTTATATGTGTTATGTTTTATGAACAGAAACATAGTTTATTTTGTCTAGTTTGGTAAAAAAAAGAAATGGGAGAAATATTAAGTTTTAATTTAAGTTTTTATACATATATGTATTTTGGAAGGCAAGATAAATGTCATTTGCGTTAGCATTTTGAACTGCCAGTAGTGCTGTCACTCGGGGATAAATGTAAGCCCGCGTGCGCCAAATAGAGATAAGCCCTACTTAGTCTGATTTTTCACTTGCTTTTCAAATGAAATAAAAACATGGATCGTCCGCCGGACTTGCCGGATTAGTTTTGAATAAATTGCAGAAATTGAAGTCAGCGTTCCGAAGATTCGATTCAGTTAAATTGAAATACAGTAACTGTTCTTTACTTTGTATTACTCTTTTCAACGCCATATGCAAATTAAATAATTATTAATTAATTTTTCATTTCAAATTATTTAGTTTTTTAAAGATTATTTTTTTTTACTTTTTTTTAAATTTAATTTTACATATTATTTAGTACTTAGTAGTTTAGTTTCACTTATTCGGTCGGCCGACTAGCCTGCACATCTCTATTTTTTACTACCCACTTTTCTGTAGTATTTTCTGAGCAAGAAAATAATTCCGTCAGAGCTATTTACAAATATGACTAAAAGTGATATCAAATGAAGTTGTGGTTAGGTTTCCCTATGAGTATGACGTTCTAGCTATTTTTCTATGAATAAAATTATAACACCCGAAGACAAAGTGTAAGCAAATAATTATTAAGATATCTTTATGTTAATTGTAGCTTATGATGCTTATTTCTACTTACAGAATTGACAGAAAATGTTCGTTTTTGAGGATCCGTGACGGTGACAGCAACCACACAAGCACCGCATCCACCTTCTTTGCACATGTACTTAGTTCCTCTCCAGTTCAGAAAATTGCGGATGTAATCGTTCAAAGAAGTATCGGAGTCTACTTCATGCCCCACTACAAAATGGATAAAATGTTTAAACAAGCATTCGTGACATAACGCACGTATACACACATATACAATGAATGAATGAAAAGCAAGGATTATCAAACTATTTGTACAGCAGAAGATGAGGTGCGAAAATCCCTCTTTGACCTATAACCTAGCCAGAAGATTGTGATACATTTTGTTCCCTCCCCCGACGAATAAAGTTTGGCCCCTGGCCTTAAGGATTTGCATTTCATATGCCTGTTTCATACAATACAATAGGGGATAAGGGGTGGGTATATCGCTCTACTGGGGTAAGGGCCGAGGTCTAAACTCCGCGCTGCTGCTAAAAAAAGCCAGACGAAAAAAAGCCTGACGGAAAAAAAAGTAATACTTTTGTCCAGCTACCGCTGCAATTAGCATTCGCATAGCAGTCAGTAAAACATAAAAACTTATTTTTATATTAATTTCTTTTTGCTGAATTAATTAATCGTCTAAGTAACTGAATCTTTATAGCACTATAGCATTGCTGTATCTGTAGGAGATACTTCAGTCAGATCTCCATGCTGACTTCCTAAACTTCCTGAGTATACACAGACACCAGCAGTGAGAGCCAAGTGGGAGACCGTAGAACTTCCAACGAGGTTTCGGTTTCGAACCCATGGCATACACCTCTATCAATAAATTTGTAAGATTCGTATTTTTGAGGATATGTGTGTTTACAGTGTAATAAAAGATATTTAAAGTTTAGGAAATTATGTAAGGAAACCAGTCTAGCACATGGCCAGCGGGGTGGACTATAGCTTGTCCCTTCTCATCATGAGAAGAGGCCTGAGCAGTGGGACATGTATTAAATAATAATATTAAATTATACAAGTCGAATATTACTTAAGTATTTCTTACCTTTTAGTGCATATTTTACAATTGAAGTCAGTTTTTTTTGTACAATCATTAGTTTAGCAAAAACCTAAAAACCGTCTGTGCAGAATTAGTAACAAAATCCATTTCACTAGATTTAACAAGGAAATACGAGAAAAAGTTCAAATGCCCCATACATTTTTACCATTTAGCATGTTTTATATTCTTATGGTAGACGTGATTTGTTTGTTAGTGGAATGTTTTCTGTTACTGATTCTGAACAAATTACTTTCTCAGTGAAAATAACCTTGAATACGATCTTAGAACCCACTTACCGGAACACTTGTCTCCGTTCACATAAAATATTATTCTGTCCATGGCACTATAAACAAACAACTAATCGTAGGTTAACCCAACTGTTATTAATAAACGTTCGAAGTTTCTCTGCAATGGATATTAATCAAAAACAATTCATTCGATTTGCAACGGAGCGTTAAAAAAACAACTGGATATTGTGGGTAATATTAAGTTAATTACATAATTGTGTTGAACGGTTGCTTAAAAAAATTATTTGATTTCCTCGAGTAGGTAATTGAGAAAAGAAAAAAATATGGATTTAATAAAAAAATATTCCGTTTTTTTTTGTAACGAACCACACAAAAGCTGATAATTATGTCACCAAATCAGATGAGAATATTTCGAAAGATGATAGGGAATGAAAAGGGTAAATCCTTATTTTAAGTTTATTTTCTTTCTATAACCATCTTAAGCCATAATGTTGTTATGGTTGCTATAACCTACACATATAATTTTATTATTGTCAAAAAACAAACAAATATTGTAAGAATTATTTGAAAAGATGATGCACATGAGTTTCTTACCAGCTCTTCTCATAATCGGAGCTGGTACTTGAATTAATTTTAATTCATATCTCTAAGTTGAATTAAAGTCAATCTAAGCTACCGGAGCTCAAATCATTTTATTACAATAAGTATTATAATTTAGTTAGCTCAGTTTTATTTTAATTTTATATTTTTTGTAATTGGATGTTTGTTTTGACGTGTTCAAGCGCTCCTTGGGGCCCGGATATAAATGATTTGATTTGATTGGATTTGATTTGCAAAAAATAAATGAATTTTATTTAAATTTCGAAACAGTCTTTGAAAGTAACTTTTTTTGCTTTAACGACGATCTGTTCTACGAGTTCTGTGAGTGTCTAGAACATTGCTCAACAGTGGACGATACCAACAAAATTATTGTGAAAACTGTCCATTAGGTAGGGTCCAAATTCTTAAAGACTCACCGTACTAATAGAACCAAAACCATCTCCGACGATACTCTCGAAATTATGAAAGACAAAAAGAACATGAAACTGTAGTCATTGATTACTACCACAATAACGCATTTGTTTTCATAATTTGAAAAAAAAGACGTAATAGAAACCGCAACACTATAAAAACCTGGTGCTAGAGCTCTTGTGAATGAGCTCGAGGGCGGCAGCACCACCGTCTCACCTTTAACCTGCCGCCAAATAGTAGTTTTCCATTACTGTGTTCCGGTTTGGTGGTGAGATCAGGCCCTGAACTTACTGGCATATGAGGCATAACACCGTAGTCCTCAGCTGCAGCGACGCATCTATAATCTGCTTTTGTGGATTGTTGATGTTCATGGGCTGTACTCCACTTACCATCAAAACACAATTTACGTAAAAGAAATTAAACAACCAAAAATAAAAAAAATAACACACATTTTTGTAACGTATGAGCTGTAAGAATATCGGATTGCAAGGTAAAATGCTGACAAACCGGAGATACTCATTATTGAACTATTATCATGTCCGATTGTGCGTGTATACAACACGATTAAAAACTACCATCGTGTTTGATCTAATCACATAACTTAATAACTATTGCTTGTCTAGAGGAACCAATTAAAATTATTACAGGAAAAGTCATAATTAATAGATTATCCATTTGCACAGTTTTGCAGTATAGTGATTTATGATTGTTTATTACTAATTTAGTTAATATTTTTATTAAAACTGACGTGAGTTTGTAACAATATTCAAATAATGAAATACGGGTGTTACTCACGTAATGTTGGTCTATTTAGTCGACCGCGGTTTCGCCAGTCTTGCACAGACTCAGTCAGTGCAAGACTGGCTGCGACTCAGGCGCGACGTATCGCACTCTCTTGATAATGCCTAGACGTATAGGCGAAACCGCGGTCGACTAAATAGACCAACATTACGTGAATAACACCCGTATTTCATAATTTAAATAATTTTAGTTAATTATTTATTATAATTACTAATTTATTTATTATAATAAAAATAGCATATTAACTTATTTAAGTATTACATCTATTATTAATGAGCGTTATATCCTTTCTCATTTTCGTCTTAAACTACCATTCTGTAAATCTTTTACACTTAGGTCCATCCAAAAATTGTTTGGGAGAAATCGCGTTAAGCGATAAGGCTGCCCTTTGTGCATATAGGTATACTATTTAACGGTTCGTACAAAATGTGTATCCTATGTTGTATGCACAAATAAAGTTTTTATCTATCTAACTATAATTTCTACTTCGATGGTCTAGTGGTTAGCATATGCGCCTTTCACTGCGCGGTCAGGTTCGAATTCTTTGTCGAGCAAAAGTGTGATTTAGATTTTGTTGTGTCAGGAAATTCTTAAATAGCAGCAATGAGTTGGAATGGGGTTGGTGACTGATCTATAGATAGTAAAATATAGGATAACGATGAACCAAATGCAAGAATTTTTAGTTACACAGCTGAGATATGTTTAGTTCATCAGTAGGATAAATTTTATCAATCACGCCAAACAGAACTTGGGATCGTGGCTTGACTACGCGGGCTATAAGCAGGCTAGCAGATTAAAACAAAACGATTTATATGATACGATAGTAGAGTTGATATCTGTTAAATTATCGAAATATAATTCCTTTATAGGAGGACTACCACGAAAACACTTTTGACAGTCATGAAGTCTTATTCTGTACGTGTTAATTGCTTTTTAAATATTATTATTTAGTTACTTGCCAAATCAGTAGGCAACCTATTTTTTTCGGGACCAGGACCAGGCTGTCTCGATTTTTCCCGGGGTTCGAAAATTGCCAAAAAATGGTATCCTTAACCCTGTCCCGACAATAACGCAAAAAAAGAAACAGCTATATGCCGTAACCAAGAGAAATTTTATTTTATTTTTATTTTATTTTATTTTATTAGGGGAGCTAACAGCCATACAAAAATAGTTGAACAAAATAGGTCAGCAAACGCCAATTACAAGCTTCCACATACAGTCAGCAACATAATGGTAACATTACAAAATGTTAAATTAAATCACTATATAGTTGTTAAAAGAAAAGAGCACCCAACTGACACCTTAAAACTTAATATTTAAAAAAAAAAAATGGTTTCACATGCCTACAAAAATACACACAACAGTATCTAAAATTAAATTTAGTAATTACAAATCTATACATTTTTAACAAAGTAATTCGTGAGATGGGTTCTAGCAGAATGTTTACTAGTAGTAAAGAGATCAAAATGACTGTCAACATTCAATTTGTTAAATTCACAAAACACTCTAGGCATAAAGCTATTTATTCTAAAGTTTGATAGGCATTTTTTTTGTATATGACCAGTGGATGAGAACCAAGTAGAATATGATGCCGATATTCTATTCGCTTTGGGTAAAAGTGGTCACTACAATAAAAATTTTTGATAGCCAGCAGGATTGTGGAACCCCAAATACATCGTTAAGGCCTCTCAATCGAAGCTAGTGAAAAAGGAACTAAGTTATTTTATTTTCAATACCCGAAAATGTATGCTTATCTCTGCACCACCCTAGGTTGACTGTACGAGAATGCCAGCCTTTGTACTATTTTTTTTGTGCAAAAAGTTTAATAAATAAATAAATAAAATGTACCGTTATCAGACGCTTATGTTTCAACTCCAAATTTAAATTTATTTATGGTCAAACGCGTGCCAATCCACCATAAAAAGCCGCCATCTCAAAACCTCTTGGGACAAGCTGGCTGAAATATTCTAACTACAGCTGGGATCAGCAGCTGTTAACAGAGTCGTGGTACTAATACTCGACGGCGACAATAAAATAATATAGCCACAATAAGTGACTTCGCGATGACTGCCACATTTTATGCGACATTCATCATGAAGAAACGATACTTAGGAAGAAGTTCACAACACTCGGTCTTGATAGATCTTTTATTACCTTCGGCGTCGATTATATCCCAGCCACCGATGAGCCGCGGCGCCCTCCGGTCCATGCAAACAGTCCGGGCCTTCCACGATACCTACCAAACTTGAAAGAGGGTGGAAGGGAGGGTGGCGGACGAACCACCTCGGCAGGAACCAGCCACCACAGAGCACTCTGATTACCCAGTCGATTTATAACCGACTTCAAAAAAGGAGGAGGTTCTTAATTCGGTTGTTTTTTTTTTTTTTTTTGTTGAAACGTCTCATGTACCCAGTTAAATTCTGCCAGCATGTTTTCTTCAAAGTATAAACACCCAACCTTCTATACAAACAAGATTTATTTAACTTTACCCTCTCTCTAAAATAAATAGTGTGTTGCCAGTGACAGAAAAAACGTGAAATTAAAATCTCTTAATAGTGCGATTTAATATAATATGTAGTAATAGTGTAGGATTTAATATACTACATTTAAAAGATATATCTTCGAAGTAAACTACTCATATTATATTAATCGAACTTCGCTTCTCGAAGTGCGTTTGTTCATACGAGTATATGAATGATGGGTTTGGCTGACTAGCTGGCGAGGCCGATTATTGGATTCGGTTAAATTTAAAAGATAAAAATAAAGATAAAAGATCATTTATTTCTCGAATATGAGAGTACAGTTCAGTATAATGTTACATTTAAAATATTTGTTCCACCAAATATTACATACCGAAAGGTTACATAACCGTTAAAATAAAAGTAATAACACAGACAGAAAAATGTAACAAACAAACAAAGAAAAAGGTAGACAATAATTTAAAACAATTAACTAAAAACTATAACAAACTACAAAAATTTACAATTTTTTCATGCAAAAATTCACTTCTGCTATAATAAACTTAACTTCCAGAAAGTTTCTAATCTTTTTTGGATAAAGAAATATTTAGTTATTTCCAACACTTTGGTAATTTGCTGTAAATGCTTGGGCCTTGCAGAAAACACTAGTGTTAGCAGCGCATTAGTGTTGTGCTGGCAGTCTGAAGGCATATATTACTATTGTCTCGCCTGTTTCTTGGTTCTACGTCAGTTAGACGCATAAATCGGTTTGGGTTCGATTTTACGAATTAAGCAACCTCCAAAATGTATAGTTACGGTAGAGTCCATAGACAAAGCATCACTCGCTCCGCTCGATGTTCTCTGGTAGAGTCAGTTTCAGTTTCTATTTCAGTTTGAACATCGACCGTCAGCATCTCTAGTTGCATATCATCTAGTTCTAAGTTTAAATCACTTCTAAGTTCGTTATTGACAGGTAGATGGAAAATATAAGTGGGTGGGTTTTCTTCACCGCTTCACCATTATGTCACGCGTTGTTTCATAGGTACATATTATTGCAGTTTTGCTCTATTTCTAATGGTGTTTAATTTATAGTAAAGTCAACTACTCTATTACTAGTCGGCGACTACACTTAAGTGGCCGACTAGTCGACTGTCTAGTCGGCACCTGTCTCTTTACAATATTAATAAATAACTGGCAAAAATTATGCTTTAGAATGATTTAACGCTTGCTGATTTGAATTGGCGTTTTGTCGCCTGTTTTTGTACTTCATGAGGTAGTAGCACCTGACTATGAAATAGAACACTAGATGTAACACTGCAACAAAACAATACATACATTTTAAAAAGTGATGACGTAATGTTATGAAATTATTAATATCTATTTGATGAGAAGGGTGTGGCGGAGATGTGTAAGCCCTCAATTTACCGGTTCATTAAGGTCTATGTAAGTCTCACTCACCAGATCAAGTCGTAGACGATGGTTGCCAAGAGCGGTCCGAGGACAGACCGCTGGGGAACACCGCAAGACATGGGTCTACTCAGCACGTGGATAATCTATCTATATTGTTTGCCCGACTGACTGACTGATTCATCAACGCAGAGCCTAAACTCCTAGGGCTAGGAACTTGAAATGTTGCAGGTTCCTTACATGGCGTAAACGCGCACTAAGAAGGATTTTTGGCAATTCCTTCAAAGGGAGTAAAATAAGGGATGAACGGTTGCATGCAAGTCCGTCATTTTTTAAGTTAGAAGCACGGAAATTCGTATAGTTTAACTTGAATAAGAAAAAAAAAAATTGCCGGGGTTTTTCTAAATTGTATTTCCAAGAGGGTAAATTGAGGGGTTTAGAAGTCATTACACAAAAAATGCAATAGATGGCGTAGTGTAAATTTTCTAAATTGCGGGCACTGAGCAGAATAACGTAGTATTAAGTAAAAGTAATATTAAGGAATCAATTTTCAATTGTTAGATAAAAGTTATTATTAAGATATTAAAATGATCCAACGCAATCTTATATTAAATAAAAAAATCACAACATTCACACAACGTCATATAGTCCCAAACTTAACAGACCTTCTACTATGGGTTCTAGAACAACTGTACAATTCATATATGATATTATGTTTTACAATTTATTTTTCGGATAACTTAATTTTATCCAGCTGTTGATAGATTTTATAACCTGAATTTTGAATACTTACGTAAGTCAAATAATACGGAAAAAAACAGAGCTATAAATTTCGTTGGCTCAATAAAGATCAAGGCGATTAAACTAATGATCATCAACACCATATGCACCATCACGTAAATGAGATAAATTTTTACAAATAAGCCTCGTTCCTGAAACAAAAAAAAACCACAAATGTTTAATTAAAATGTAGGACAATAAAGTTTAATTGGCCTTGTAATTTTGAGCATTGCATGTCATTGCTCCTGGTGTTTTAGCTAATATAAAAATCAAAATTTTTTATTTAAAGAATAGAGTATGTCATGGCTCTTCCTTCTTTGCCTTCATTCCCTCGTCATCTCATTAACTGCCATAATTATGATAATGATCATTGCATTAGATAGCCTTAACGTGCGTACGTTATATGTTGACAGGTTGAGTCGTCGATGCTTATGTTGGTAGCCGAAATCGCACCGGGAATTCTTTTTTAGCACCCCCTGCCCCGCCGTAACCATGGCCGCTACCATGACCAGGAATAACAGAGCTGCCGGGTACTAGGGGCAGTCTGTTTTTGGTGCGGTTCATTTTGGTGGTTTCTGCCATACTCACCAAGCTTGGCATATGCAGGTTGGCGAGCGCAGTAGTTGAGTAGGAGAGCGCTGCTTCCCAACATCTCCTACTGAGAAGGGGGGAGGAAAAATTGGGAAGTAGATTGGATTAATAGGATTAGAAGGAAAATCGTATGATGGTTGGGATATATAGGTGGTGTAGGATACTGCTGTTTTGGAAGAAGAGGGATTGAAACAGCAGAAGCTCGGTAAAGCCGGGGTCGCATACACAAGGGTCCTTTCTTTAGCCTCCGGAATCGATGCTAAGTCATTTGACACCCCCTGACCTGACCATTAGGAGTGGAGAAGTAATATACAAAATAAATACTTACATGATATACTCCAAGAACCAGAAGTACACAAAAGGCCATGTTTACAATAAAAGTAATAGCATAGACGACTATTCCAGTACCGCCACCATATAATGATGGCTTGCAGATTAATGTCAAGAAAGTGAGGATCCACAACACCTGGTAACAAAGTATCATTATATTATAACAGCATCTGTGTGAGGCTCCACATGCGTGAAATATTTGTAGTAAAAGTTTTGAAAAAATAAATAAATAAAAGGAATTATAATTGATAGCTCCCTAAATTTGTCAGCGCACATAGCAAGCGTCGTGAGTCGTACTAGAAAACTCATTCCAATTTTTAGAAAACTAAGATGTTCTGCTGATCGAGAGACACTGTTATATGTTTACTTTGCGCTAACTCAAAGTCTACTGCAATACTGTATCACAACTTCGGGAGGGGTTGGTATAACCAGCCTAATTCCCCTAGAACGGTTAAAGGTTATGCTTGGAAAGCCACGGCGATACCCTACTGTTCTCCTGTATGCTGAATGCGCTGTATTGACCATTAAACAACTATTCATCCAATCCGTTATCCTCCGAAAGCACAAAAGCATTGAATACAAGCCAATTTTAACCAGAAATAAGACCAGGGTATGCTCTATGATAGTGCACAGAACAACACTTGCACGTTGTCAGTATTATATAAATAGTAATAATTTATATAACGTAGTAAATCGTATTAATAATATAATAATATATCAATTACCCTACAGTAAGTGTTAACAAATATTAAATAGCTGGTTACAAAAACTAAATTTTAATGATACAGAAGAGCTACTTCACATTCATGCCTAAAACGAACATTCACTAGAAAAACTACCGCACGTACACACTCAACCCACACACAAACATTTACCCACAACATCTACACGCCACACATTATCTCAATATACATACAATTCCACATTTTATATGGTATCTGACTCATATTATTGTCATTTACATCATTTTTAAAACTGTTTATTATTATTTTATTTTATTCTCTTAATTTAACAAAACAAAAATATTAGTAATTTTTAGATTGCACTGTGCAGGGTGGTGGACGCTGATGGCTGTGATACAATTTATACTAAGAAGACAAAAAATATTTTCTCTAATCGGTCCAGGTGTCTTTGCGTTTGTATATGTATATATAAAAAAACAACAAATCCAATGCAATAAACTATCGTAAATATCCATATTCAGCATCTTAAGGATGCCTGGAAGAAATCGCGTCAAGCGATAACTGCGATAAGGCCTTTGTACGTTTTAGTTTTAAGTACCTATTTCTTTGTATGTTTGTGTGATGATTTGATGATGATACACCTTTTTTGGAAGTGGGCTAAAAAGTAGCCTTTGTGGAGAAGTAAATTCATTTTATTAAAAACATACCACTTGTACACATCCTACGATCAAACTGACAGGTTTATTGGAGATACATTTAAGACAGGCACCTCCTTGCCTCGGGTCTAAGTTTGGCATCGCCATTTTGCAACTGAAAAATAACCATAGAGTACACATTACTTGATATCAGAAATCCAGATATAATCTATACTTATATAATTGTTCGCCCGACCGACTGATTCATCAACGCAGAGCCTAAACTACTAGGGCTAGGCACTTGAAATTTTCTAAGAAAGGGTGCAACGCGTAAGTTTAAAAGTTAGTATTTTGTAATATTTAGTAAGCTTGGTAATGTTATAATTTATTTTTTCTCATTTTATATAACTGAGTGAGAAACCCTTTTAAAATTGGTAGGTATAGTGGATGCCCGTTGAAAGGCCATCTAGGTATCGGTATAGCTATCTTGGCGTATTCGAACTACTTGAAATATATTTGAAATAGGACTTTTTCTTCATATATATAAAGTCAACACAAAAATTCAAACTCACCTAATTTATTTGAAAAAGTTTTGATCCAACACACTCACTGAAAAAAGCGTCAAATTAAATTAATTAACTGAACTTGATGCTCGTCCAACACCAATGAATAACATTTATAAACTAAGCTCTGTATAACTCTTATCTTTTCTGTGGTAGATTATGTATGTGTGTGTGCGCGTGTGCATTTGACTTATTTGTATATAGGGTGAATGCAACATAACTACATTGATTAAAACCACAAGTTCTATAAATTGTCAGTATTAATACGTACCGGTTATTATTTTTATACGAAATATAAAAACCCGAACAAATGTTTTGGGATAGTGTAACTAAGCTAACGTTACTCTTCCATACAGTCGAAAATATGAAATTAAAATTTGTAAAAAAAAACAGATAAATCTCGGCATAAACATCAATTTTGCGCGTTGAAATGTCATTTACACCCTGTACAGGAAGGATAGGTTAAATTTAACAGTATATAATTATGTCTGCTTATTTCTGTGATAGTTAACGAATTTAATTAATTTTGCCAATTTATTTGATAAAACGGCACTGGACATAAGGCTGCTTTTCCTCCTGGGATGTCCTGCAAGTTGCGAGACTATGTAACCATTTCAATTAATGCAAACCCTGTGTAGCGAGGGGTTGGAGGGGGGAAGGGACGTCAAGATGTGCAACACTACACAAACACGACGCAATCAATTAAATATCATTCTATTGATAGTATCACTGCACAATATTAATATCGTTTGAACTATTTTTAACTGACTTCCAAGAAGGAGTGTTTTTAGTACGGTTGTTTTTTTTTCTTTTTTATGTTTGTTTGGCGATTACTCGACGACGCCTGGACCGATTTAAGAAATTAGCTTTAGTTTGAAAAAAAAAACTAATCATGAAAATTGTTATGTGGTTCCATGGTCATCTATCTGGTCATGATCTCGAAATCGAAGGTAACCCTCACATTTGATTGGCTTTTATATTGTTTTTTTTTTAATTTATATTCTTTATTATACAAACAAAAAATACAGATTACAGCTTTATTTAATATAATATGTAGTAATAGTGTAGGATTTAATATACTACATTTTAAATGATATATTATCTTCGAAGTAAACTACTCATATTAAATTGATCGAACTTCGCTTCTCGAAGTGCGTTTGATCATACGAGTATATGAATGATGGGTTTGGCTGACTAGCCGGCGAGGCCGATCATTGGATTCGGTTAAATTTAAATGATAAAAATAAACATAAAAGATCATTTATTTCGCAAATATTGGAGTACAGTACAGTATGATGTTACATATAAAATATTTGTTCCACCAAATTAGCCATTTTTCGGCTACGAGCCCGTTCACTCCTCAATGTCCACCCCTGATTAGGAATAAGTGCCCGTTCACTCCTTAATGCAGATACATTCAAAGTACAGTCATCAGAATAATGGTATTATAAAATAAATAAAACAAACAGTACACGGAAAAAGTTTTATTTAACGAATTCGTTACTCTGGCTTGGCTGAGCTTAATAACAAAATGGCGGCCCGTCCCGGATTGGCACTGGTAGACATAAGATTTATATTTAAATTTCTTAGCATTTTTTGTCTAACGGTACTTTTTAATTTGTAAAATAATTCAAATAATATAGATTTTACGTAATGAGTGTATATGGGCTCGTCAAAAAATATTAAATTAATTTTGTCTTGATACACCCCTTCAAAAGGGGTGAAAAGGCTCTCCAAAAAGGGGTGAATTTGCAATTTTAATCTGAGGGGTGAACATTGAGGAGTGAACGGGCTCGTAGCCAATTTTTCCACTATGCATGCGCAAGCTCACATAATCGTTAAAATAAAAGTAATAACAGAGACAGCAAGAAGTGTAACAAACTAACAAAAAAAAATACACAATAATATAAAAAAAATACTAAAAACTAATACAAACTACAAAAATGTACTACCTTTTTCATGCAAAATTTCACTTATGCCATAATAAGCTTTATCTGCCTAAAATGTTTGAATTTTTTTTTTATAAAGAAATATTTTTTGTCATTTTAAGTTATTGCCAACACTTTGGTAATTTGTTGTAAGTGCTTGGGGCCTTGCAGAGAACACTCTTGCGCATTAGTGTTGTGTTGGCAGTCTGAAGGCATATTTTACTATTGTAGCGCTTGTTTCTTGGTTCTACATCAGTTTGACGCATAAATCGGTTTGGGTTCGATTTTACGAATAAAGCAACCCCCAAAATGTATAGGTACGGTAGAGTCAGAATTTTATACCGTTTGAAATATGGCAAGCAGCTATCTATTTCAGTTTGAACATCGACCGTCAGCATCTCTAGTTGCATATCATCTAGTTCTTAGTTCAAATCACTTCTAACTTTTATTATACTTAAAAGTTTCGTTTTTGACAGGTAGATGGAAAATATAAGTGGGTGGGTTTTCTTCACCGCTTCACCATTATGTCACGCGTTGTTTCATAGGTACATATTATTGCAGTTTTGCTCTATTTCTAATGGTGTTTAATTTATAGTAAAGTCGACTACTCTATTACTAGTCGGCGACTACATTTAAGTGGCCGACTAGTCGACTGTCTAGTCGGCACCTGTCTCTTTACAATATTAATAAATAACTGGCAAAAATTATGCTGTAGAAGGATTTAAGGCTTGCCGATTTGAATTGGCGTTTTGTCGCCTGTTTTTGTACTTCATGAGGTAGTAGCACCTGACTATGAAATAGAACACTAGATGTAACACTGCAACAAAACAATAAATACATTTTAAAATGTGATGACGTAATGTTAAGAAATTATTAATATCTAATTGATAAAAAGGGTGTGGCGGAGATGTGTAAGCACTCAATTTACCGGCTCTTTAAGGTCTATGTAAGTCTCACATGATGCAATCATCATGAGAAGAGCTGGTGAGAAACTCATGTTCACCATTTTTTCAAATAATTCATGCAATTTTGTTTGTTTATTGACAATATTTGTTATGTGTAAGTTATAGCAACCAAAATAACGTTAAAACCTTAAATAACGTTAATTCTGGGTTTGAAATAGTGTCGTTTGAACAACCATAAACTTCACAATAATATCTTTTGACTCGCGAAGACATTTTGCAGTGCAGCGCGTAACCGTACCTAATTTTTTAAACAAACACCGACCGCTCACAGTAATGACACGGCCCGCACTACCGGTGACCGAGTGAGTGGCTGAGCGGCGTAGTGTGCGTGCGTACGTACATGAACCCGGGGCGTGGCAAGCGCTACGCGTACATACAAACGGCGCGATGTACCTTTGTTCGAAGATAACATACTTATCTATTTTTACTATGGTTGTATGCAAGTCCGTCATTTTTGAAGATAGAAGCACGAAAATTCGTAAAGTTTAACTTTAATAAAAATTAATATTTTCTTTTGCCGAGGTTTTTCTAAATTGTATTTCCAAGAGGGTAAATTGAGGTGTTTAGAAGCCAGTTTACACAAAAAATGCAATAGATAAGGCGTAGTGTACATTTTGCTGAATTGCGAGCACTGAGCAGAATATCGTTGTATTAAATAAAAGTTATATTAAGGAATCAATTTTCAATTGTTAGATAAAAGTTATTCTTAAGATATTAAAATGATCCAACGTAATCTTATATTAAATAAATAAATCACACAACATTCACACAACGTCATATAGTCCCAAACTTAACAGACCTTGTACTATGGGTTCTAGAACAACTGTACAATTCATATAATTATGATATTATGTTTTACAATTTATTTTTCGGATAACTTTTATCCAGCTGTTGATAGATTTTATAATCTGACTTTTGAATACTTACGTAACTCAAATAATATGGAGAAAAATATAGCTATAAATTTTGTCGGCTCAATAAAGATCAAGGCGATTAAACTAATGATCACCAACACCATATACACCATCACGTAAATGAGATAAATCTTTACGAATAAGCCTCGATTCTGAAACAATAAAAAAAAACAAATATTAAATTAAAATGTAGGACAATAAAGTTTAATTGACCTTTTAATTTTGAGTATTGGAATGTGTAATTGCTCCCGGTGTTTGATCTAATATAAAAGTACAAATTATTTTAAAGAATAGTGTATGTCATGGCTCTTCCTTCTTTGCCTTCATTCCCTCGTCATCCCATTAACTGCCATAATTATGATAATGATCATTGCATTACATAGCCTTAACGTGCGTACGTTATATGCTGACAGGGTGAGTCGTCGGTGCTTATGTTGGTAGCCGAAATCGCGTCGGGGATTCTTAGAAGCGATGTTATGGATATGAAATTTCGGACACGGATTGGTTACGGATATAAGATTGATTATTATACCGGATACGGATTCGGTTGCGGATATTAAATAATTTCGGATCATCCGTTACTATCGGATTATTTCGGTTACGGATGTTAGATTTTTAAGGAATTTCAAAAGTAAAATACATAAAGCATAATGGTTTTATTTATATGACACCATTTGGTACGAATTACAACCAGTCTTTAAGTAATTATTACAGCTATTTAAAATAAAAATTATTATAAATAAATATTGAGTACTTACAATGAAAATGTAATAACAAAAGTATTAATTAATCAGTAATTTCCGCTCCGGCCCTATCCGATATTATCCAAAACTTTTATTTCATAATCGGTTACGGTTACGGATATTTTTTAAATAGGATATCCGATTGTATCGGTTACGGTTGCGCTCCCTAACATTCCTGATTCTTAGCACCCCCTGCCCCGCCGTGACCATGGCCGCTACCGTGACCAGGAATAGCAGAGCTGCCAGGTACTAGGGACCGTCTATTTTTGGTGCGGTTCATTTTGGTGGTTTCTGCCATACTCAACAAGTTTGGCATATGCAGGTTGGCGAGCGCAGAAGTTGAGTAGGAGAGCGCTGCTGCCCAACATCTCCTAGTGAGAAGGGGGGGGGGGGATTGAGAAGCAGATCGGATTAATAGAATTAGAAGGAAATCGTATGATGGTTGGGATATATAGGTGGTGTAGGATACTGCTGTTTCGGAAGAAGAGGGACTGAAACAGCAGAAGCTCGGTAAAGCCGGGGTCGCATACACAAGGATCCTTTCCTTAGCCTCCGGAATCGATACTAAGTCATTTGACACCCCCTGACCTAATCATTAGGAGTGGAGAAGTAATATACAAAATAAATACTTACATGATATACTCCAAGAACCAGAAGTACACAAAAGGCAATGTTTACAATAATAAAAATAATAGCATAGACGAGTATTTCAGTACCGCCACCAAAATTAAATAATGATGGCGTGCAGATAAATGTGAAGAAAGCGAGGATCCACACCACCTGGTAACAAAGTATCATTATTATTATAACAGCATCTGTGTGAGGCTCCACATGCGTGAAATGTCTGTAGTAAAAGTTAAAAAAAAAATAAAAAAATAAACGGAACAGGTTGAGAATCTCTTCCTATTTTAACCGACTTCAAAAAAAGGAGGAGGTTCTCAATTCGGTTGTATGTTTTTTTTTTTTTTTTTATGTTTGTTCGCCGATTACTCGAAGACGCCTGGACCGATTTGAGAAATTCTTTTTTTTTTTGAAAGGATATACTTGTCATGTGGTCCCATTTTTTCAAGTCACGTTTTGATGATGGGATCTTAGAGAAATCGAGGGCAACCCTCAAATTTATCTTATCTAAAGCTACTCGGATATTTGCATCTAGTAGTCAGCATTTTGTTGCTGAGCTGATGCTGGAAGGTGCAACTCCTTAATGGTTAGGAGTACGGGTATAATTCTTTAAATATAGGCTCCTTGAGGCCGTTTACTGTATTCTTTCAAGTTATACACAGATTTGGCGAGACGTTGAATATTACTTATGTATATTCATAATATGAGGTCATGATTTGATGATGGGATCCTAGAGAAATCATGGGTTACCCTTAAATTTCAAAGGCTTCTATTTTGTGTTTCGTATATTACCTAAAACTACTTGGATATTTGCATTTTAAGTTGCTGAGCTGATGCTGGAAGGTACAACTCCTCAACGGTTAGGAGTACGGGGATTATTATTAATAAGTTTTCCGTCTCAAGTAACCGTCGTCGCCTCATTCGAGAAACATTCTTGCTCGGTCTACCTATCAATTAAAATCGTAAAATAAAATAATTTTTAACAAAAAAAGAACCGACTTCAAAAAGTAGGTAAACTAAAAAGCAATAAATAAATTTACTTGGCACAAAATAATACGTTTTTTCATTTAGTTAAATAGATATTATTAAATAATTATTTTATAATTCTGAAGTCGATGCCAAGTAAACAATAACTCTGTATAGATGATATCAATCTTTCTAACAACTATTTTCTGACTGAATATTACTTCATAATTATCTGATTTACTTGGCACCGACTTCAGAATTATAAAATGATTATTTAATAATATCTATTTAACTAAATGAAAAAACGTATTATTTTGTGCCAAGTAAATTTATTTATTGCTTTTTAGTTTACCTACTTTTTGAAGTCGGTTCTTTTTTTTTTTTGAAGTTGGTAAATGTAACATTTGCCCTAAGCTTAACAATAATTAATGATTAATGTATTTAAATTTTTAGTTTGTATTTTCTAATAGACAAAATAACTTAATAAATTCCAAAATCTGCTTATTTATTGCCTTTGAGGCGGAACAGAGTTCGCCGGGTCAGCTAGTAAGCCTATAAAATTTTAAGGTTACTCTCGATACCTCTCGGTTCCCATCATCAGATCGTGACCAAATGACAATGGGACCACATGCATAATATCCTTTTTTAACAAAAAATATTTTCTCTAATCGGTTCAGGTGTCTTAGCGTTATCGCCGGAAAAACATTAAAAAATATAAAATAACAACTTTAAATAAAAAATCCAATGCAATAAACTATCGCAAATATCCATATCCAGCATCCTTAGGATGCCTGGAAGAGATCACTTCAAGATTTGAACCTGCGACCTTACTGCACACCGGGCAGTCGCTCTTAGCCATCCAGCTACGGTCGCCTCTTACCGGAACCTTAAATTTTTCGGAACCTAAATGACGTATCATACATTTGAGAAATTTAGGGTTCCGGTAAGAGGCGACTGTTGCTGGATGGCTAAGAGCGACTGCCTGGTGTGCAGTAAGGTCGCAGGTTCAAATCCTGCCGGGCCCATTTTTTTTTCAACTGTTTCTTAGTATAATTTGCTAAGCATAGCTAAATGCTATAAAAAATAATTAGAAATCACTTCAAGAGATAAAGCCTTTGTACGTTTTAGTTTTAATTAACTATTTCTTTGTTTGTGTGATATTGATACACCTTTTTTGGAAGTGGGCTAAAAAGTAGCCTTTGTGGAGACATAAATTAATTTAATTAAATAAAAAACATACCACTTGTACACATCCTATGATCAAACTGACAGGTTTATTGGAGATACATTTAAGACAGGCACCTCCTTGCCTCGGGTCTAAGTTTGGCATCGCCATTTTGCAACTGAAAAATAACCATAGACTACACATTACTTGACATCAGAAATCCAGATATAATCTATACAATTATAAAAATATTGTCTAACTAAATATAAATTAAAGATTATTAACTGAATATAAAAAAAAATAACTAATAATAAAACTATTTAACACACACACACATACAATCAATAAATTATTATCTATACTTATATAATTGTTCGCCCGACTGACTGATTCATCAACGCAGAGCCTAAACTACTAGGGCTAGGCACTTGAAATTTTCTATGAAGGTACCTTACAGGGCGTAGGGGCGCACTAAGAAGGGATTTTTGGCAATTCCATTTTGAAGGGGTTAAAATGAGGGATGAACGGTTGTATGGAAATCCGGCATTTTTGAAGTTACAAGCATGAAATTTTGTATAAATAGATAAACTTGAATAAAAATAATAATATATGAATTTCTGTTCTTGAGTTTTTCAAAATTGTATTCCCAAGAGGGAGAATTTTCAGTAAGAAGTGAGTTGACGCAAATATTCAATAGATGGCGTTGTGAATATTTTTTAACTTGCGGGACGGGCCAGTAAAACGTTTGACGCGGATGAAACCGCGCGGGGCATCTAGTTAATTATAAACCTATATTACCAAAATTATCGATGTCTATAAAACCAACATTTCACCTTATATGTTTAGATGATAGGCCCTATGTGATGTAAATAATCCTTGCCTGATATCCCACAGACTTTCAAGATATCCGTTCTGTATTATTAGTTCACAGAAAAAAGCATTTGTGAGTGCGTAAGCTGGCCTCTACGCAATTTCATCATAAAATTGTTTACTAAGGCAGTCGTCGTCGTCGTCGTGTCGATGGCTGAGTCAATTTTTATTGGTCCAATAAGTAGCCACTGTCATGGCGCTCTCGTCGGCATTCATGAGCGCCTCTTTTGTGCAGGTGGTAGGGCATTTTGGACAGTCAGTAAGGTGGTTAAGGTTTAGACTTGCCATCGTGGTGAAAGGATTAGCTAATTCGCTTTTAAGAACTCGCGAATTGCCCAGGCTGCGCCGGACATAGGGAATCGTTGTGTACGTCATTCGGAGAGGCTCCTTTCATGCACCCCGCACTAAGGCAGTAAACATACTAAAGCCTTGGCGTCTAGGAGGTGCGCCGGAGTAGGATGATGCGGGGCAAGGCCAACTTTTGAGATTTTCGCAATTTTTTTTTCGAACGGTTTGACGTCGTAGAGAAAAACTGTCTTTGATGGAAAGAAAGCTCATTTCTACAAATTTCGTCTCACACTTTTTTTCACCCGGCAAGTGAAAATGTTCTCCCCAACGCGATTGCCTCAAAAAAATATTAACTATAAGGGTAAAATATTAACTATAACTAAAAGGCCTGGGCTAGGGTGTGAGCCGTAATGAGCCGTTAAAAGGCCCTGTTTTTATGTTTTTCGGAAATGTTTTGAAAACGGTGCGACCGCGACGGAGAGAAAAATGTCTTTAATGGAATAAAGCTCATACAATTTGCTACAATTGTCTCACACTTTCTTTGATTTCTTACCCATTTAACCAAGTATCTGAAAGCTGCAAGCCAAATTTAACTAAATATAAAATACTTACACTTCCTTCAATGTATATATTAGAAACAGCTCTTTTTGTAAAATCAAATCCTCATTTATTTCCACGAATATCAGATGTTGTCCAACGTAATAGACGCGACAACACCAAACTTTGTATTTACTCAGCAAAAACAGCTTTATTAGGGAAAAGTTTATTTTGTTTAGCTCCTAAAATAAACAATAAAATTCCAAGTTCCTACAAGAGATTGAGTTTATATGAATTAAGAACCTAATTTATTTGAAAAGTTTTGATCCAACACACTCACTGAAAAGGCGTCAAATTAAATTAATAAACTGAACTTGATGCTCGTCCAACACGAATGAATAAAATTAATAAAACTATGCTCTGTGTATCTCTTATCTTTTCTGTGGTAGATTATGTATGTGTGTGTGTGTATGTGTGTGTGTGTATGTGTGTGTGTGTGTGTGTGACTTACTCTTATATAGGGTGAATGCAACATAACTAAATTTATTGGAACCACAAGCTCTATAAATGGTCAGTATTAATACTCACCGGTTATTATTTTTTTACGAAATTAAAATATCACGTTTTACGAAAAAATGTTTTTGGATAGTCTAAGCTAACATACAGTCGAAAATATCGCGAAAAACGGAAATTTTCTCGGAATAATCATCAATTGGTGGACTATGGCCTATCGCTTCTCATCATGAGAAGAGGCCCGAGCCCAGCAGTGGGACATGTATTAGATACAGGGCTGCTATTAATCATCAATTTTGCGCATTTTTTTTTGCATCCAGGGTCTTAGTTTCATATACTGAATCACTGACAAGCGGCTACGTCGAAATGTCGTTTACACCCTGTATATGAAGGATAGGTAAGAATTAACAGGATATAATTTTGACCGCTTATTTCTATGATAGGAATCGTACCTATAAACGAATTTAATTAGTTTGCCAATTTATTTGATAATACGGCATTGGGCATTAGGCTGCTTTTCCTCCTCAGATGCCCTATGTTGAGTTTCGAGACTAATATAACAAAATTAAATACAGATTACAGCATTAGAATAAAGTTAATGTATAAAGGCAAGCTTCAAGCAAGTTTTTCGTATATTATCTAAAGCTTATCAAATAATTGCAATTAGCAGTCAGTATTTCATGTTGCTGAGCTCATGCTGGAAGGTACAACTCCTCAGAGGTTAGGATAGGAGTATGAGGATAATTCTTTAAATATAAGCACCTTAAGATCGTTTACTGTATTATACTAAGAAACAGTTGAAAAAGATATGATATATTCATCCATTTGTTCCTATCTCAAGTAGAATACAAACCAACCTGGCAAAGTAACATTCAGCACAAATGTTGTAACGAATGAACGTGTACGTATATTTTAACATCTATACACAGAATTTAAATAATATACATAATATGATAAGTCGTTGTGGGTACACGACCTTCTAACTTGTGGACAAGCCGTCAAAACGAGAATGCTTAATGGTAAAAATACTTGTAAAAGCTCTAGCTAAAGCTAAATAATCTATTGAAATAAAAAACCGACTTCAAAATATCTTGAAAAAGCATTTAACAACGCAAAAAGTCGAAAAAATTGTTCATGAAGTCTGTGCTAATCATATTTTATTAATTACAATTTATGAGAACTAACTTCAAGCACTATTAAATCGACTTTTATATCCTTTAATAGCTTTTTTCTATTACCTTTTAATTAAATCCATATAAAGTTTTTACTTAGCGTTTATATACGACACTTGACGACAAACAACTATAGAAGTAATAAAATACTAAAATTGTTGCGTGCCTAGCAGTTAATTTTTGTATTTACAATTATACAAAGCGTGACATTTAATTTGGAAATTAATTAACTTGTAAAGGCCTTCTGCACACCGGGCAGTCGTTTTAATAATCAGCTAGGGTCGTCTCTTGCCAGGACCCTAAATTTCTCAACTGTATGTTATGGCATTTCGAGACGTCACGTTCATTCATTTGTTCCTATCTTAAGTAGGATACATGCCTTAATATTTAAATAATATTTTAATGTTAGTATAATTTGCTAAGCATAGCTTAATGCTATAAAAATAATCATTCAAAAATTAAGATCATGGTTTATTTTAAGCATTTCTCCCTACCAGAGGACTGGTTTTTACTTCGCCCAGCGATTAAGCATTGCCATTCAACGTAGCGATGCTACCAGCCCTCTGGCCACGGTATCTGCTGTGAACAGCGATGCGAAAGAATAATATGCCGTATAATTCAATTATTATGCTTTTATGTATTAATGCCGTATTTTGTATATTAGCTGAGTCATTACTTATTTTTGGTTATAATTTTTATCTGTTGGTTTTAAATAACATTACAAAAGAATTATTTCCTATTAAAACGGATTTAAAAGTTTTTCGATATTTTTTACTTATATTAAATGAGGTACAAATTAAAGTCCATATTCAAATTAAAATAGCTGCTTTTATTATTACTTATTATCTACAAAGAAGAAGAGGTCGATTATTATATAACAATTAAATACAAAAAAAAAACACTTATTATGTGTATATATTGTAATCTCGTGTTAAAAACATACATTACCAAATTAACGTTTAGGTCATGAAGATACGAGGATATTTTCTTTGGGGCCACTTGGTTAACTGAAAGTTGACACACAGCGCTGTCTGTTGTTCATTTTTATGGATAGCTTATATAATTTCCTAAGAATTAGAGTAACAAGTGCAAAATCGCTTCAAAACAAATTAATACTTACAGTTTTTAATTACCCTGTATTAAGTGGGGTAAATGCAAAGACGCTTCAGTCCAAAACATAGAAATCGAGTTATTTACATTTTTATACTGACAATAACAGTGTATTTTATAAAATTAAAGCATTGCTGCGTTAATTAATTAAACTATAATCGTAACTGATTGAAAAAATATATCATATATATTATCAATAAATCACAATAAATATTTCTCAACTCACACACAACGACATCTAGTCCCAAACTAAGCAGAGCTTGTACTATGGGTACTAGAATAACTGTTACTAATACATAATTATACTTTTCTTTTGTAAATACATACTTAATATACATAGGAACACCCAGACTAAGACAAACCCCCATGTTCATGCACACAAAGATTTGTCTTAAGTGGGAATCGAACCCACGAACTCGGCGTCGCTGGCAGGTACACTAGCCACTCCGCCATCCGGTCGTTAAATCATCAAATTTATTTAATTTTTTATATAATATTAAGGTTGTTAAATTAAGAATCCAGCAGGACTTGAACCTGCAACCCTCTGGGTATACGCCTATAGGTACGTCTATTTAATTTGTTTATTATTTTAGAAATACTTCAGAACGAATGTGATTTTTGCTTTGACACTTGACTGAATCGTGTTTGCTTCTTATTCATATGGATCGAAGCTAATTCGCTTTATTTGACAACTTTTTCGACATAAAAATATCGTTTAGAAATCGCGGCTTCCGATTCGTTGAATGTGTCTGAGGCGGATTGGCTTCTAACATAATTTTCATCGAACCAGATTTGCATATAACTGCTACTTTTTACTCTTGAGTTAGCTGGATTTTATATACATGAATTTCGTATGACTAGTTAAAAAATACAATTATGGCCTAAATCGGTTTTGCTTTTAAGCCTTTCAATTTAAAATGTAATACTCGTAATCAGAGAGAATGCATGAAACTAGAGACAACGATACGTTTTAAGTAACACAATATCCCATTGTGCAAGCAAAGCGCGTTCCAGATAAAATGCACGACCATGTTTAGAAATGTTTTGACAGCTTCAACCCCGCGCGGGGAAAATTCTATATAATTTGACAATCCAATTGTTGCAAAAAAATAACCGTAAAACCGTTCTTCATATTTCATCTTGACATCTATTATCTGCTTGTAATAGCTTGTGTGCAATGAGATCAAGCTTTAAATTCATTTGACGTTAGTTGATTGGAGCCGCTGCAGTATGCGATGACGTAGTAACTTCTGATCACGAAGAAGAAAAACAGTTTGGTAACTGGAACAATACATTATTATTATTATTGAATTAAGCCATTTATTATAATACAATTAAACATTTAAAATTACACTATATTATTAAAAACGAGCAAACTAAATATTACACCTAACTATACCTATATATACATCAAATAAAAATAATGCAAACTTATTAAATAAAATAGATCTAATAAAAACTTCAGATGTCAAAAATATGTCCGCATCGATGTCGACCGCGGGTAACGTGCCCAGAAGGCTGGCGGCATTGCCACATTCTATGGCAATGCTGATAAGTAGCAAGTAGAAACCAGCCTCCTGATCGCGTGAGGAGTCAACTAGTCTTTTACTTATATCACTTTTACTACTACGTCTAATCTAGTCTTTTACTACGTCATATACATGGTGGAAATGACATTATGACGGAGCCACTTGCCGTTCGGTACATGATTCTAAGAACCAGGATGCAAAAAAATGCGATTTTGCTGACGGTTTATGAAGAGTAACGTTATATTTAACTATCCCAATATATTTGCAATTTTGCGATCATGTTTGGGATATTTGTTTTTCATAATTCTTCGCACCTATAGCTTCAAAAACACTGATGTAATGAAAGCTGTTACGTGTTTGCAAGCTTATTCTCATATATTAGATTTATTTGTATGACGTGTACATTTTTTACCAAATTTAAAAAAAAATGGTTGCACTCTGAATATCGGTATCATGTACTGATCACAGATTTATGCAGCTTCGACACGATATCAATTCATACCTTGTATAATGTATAGGGACCTTGGAACTCATAATTATTATGTGGCTATCTTTTATTCTTTTACTAGTAATTTGCAAATACAATTGACTAGTATTCTTGTTAACCGCCTCCAGCTAAGCTGAATTCTTTAGTGTTAGGAGGAAGTTCACGTCCGTGGTGTATGGCCAGGATTTGACCCACTACCTCTTGATCGAAAGACCGACGCCTTATCTATTACGCCACAGCCACTTATAAGAAAGGCTCTAGTCTGCTACCACCTTTTATAATTAACACACTTAAAATTTAATTAACATTAAGACTAAAAAACTCACAGAAGCTAAAGACCAGTGTGAAAAACCCTCGGAAGCCAAGATTTTCTGGATGAAGGAAGATATTGAGGAAGAACGACAAGGCTAATAGCACCATGTACACCACTATGAAGATCAGGTATGTTTTGACAAGTATCCGCCTGTCCTGAAATAAAAAAAAAAACAAAATATTGAAAGAAACACCAATTATGACCTGTCGGCGTCTATGCCAATAATTTAGGGTTGGCAAAGTCAAATCATTTATTTCAATAATAATTAACTACAAGGGGCGCTTCAACACGTCAACAACAATTATTAACATTACAGGGCAAATAAAAAAAAACTAAAGAATTAAATAAATTATTTTTTTCTAATAAAAATAATATGACATGAATTTTCGAAGCTTAGATCCCTTTAAGCGAACTGTTTAGGTTCAAATTAAAATTAATCTAAGTACTAGCTCCGATGGGTATTGCATCATTAAGAAAGCTGATGAGAAACTCATGTATTCATTCTTCTCACCAGCTCTTCTTAATGATATATGTTTTTTAACTTTCGCGATTTGAGAACATTTTACAAAAGTTAGACAACGGGTCTGAATCGCGTAATTATTATAAAGGTAAATAAAATCTCTCATCACCTGCGTACTCCTAAGGATGTCATACCCTTACAAACACCTGGCGTGTACAAGGTTGACTGTAGCTGTGGTAGTTCCTATATCGGACAGACCAAAAGAACGATAGCTGAACGGGTCAAGGAACACATCGCAACTGTCAAAAACCGACAAGTTTACAAGTCAGCTATAGCCGAACATTTGCTGGAGGCCGGATCCAATCACTGGATCGAACTACATCAGCCAAAAGTTTTATCCACGGAACGGCGCTATTATTCCAGGATAGCACGGGAGGTGGTTGAAATCAAAAAACATTCTAATTTCAACCGCGAAGATGGATATCGCTTATCGTCATCTTGGAATCCGGTAATAAGCAAGTGCAGTGTTGGGCGAACAAATGTTACGCGTAAACCATCTGATACCGTTAGTGTTGTGTGTCGAACTACCGACGGTTCCGAACTAAATAAAAATAAAAAATGTGACGACCAAGTGAGGGTAGTGGACAATATCCGCGCTTCACGGAGACGACGCTGAGCTTCACCAGTCGGCTCGTGACCAAGAATGATGCAAGTCATTCGAAACGTCGAGCATAGGTATTTATTTACCTTTATAATAATTACGCGATTCAGACCCGTTGTCTAACTTTTGAAAAATCTTCTTAATGATGTAAACCCCTTCGGAATTACTTTTCAAATAATAAATCATACAATTCTGTCCGATTTGACAAAAAATTAGGTAAGTGTTAGTTATTGCAACACCAAATCTTTATATATTGAAAAATAATATAACATGTTGCGAAGGCATAAACATTCTTAGTCAAATAAAAATGTAGAAAGAAAGAATAAAAAATTGTGTTTTGAATTGTTGGTGAGATTAGGCCTTTTAATAGTAGCAAGTAATATATTATATGGTATAATATTATTGGAACGAAATTCCTTATCGCGCGTTGCGAAAGGGGGCTAGACGGAAAAATTAAGACCAAAAGTTGTAACGACACACTGCTATAGTTGTAAGCCGTGCGGCGTGCGCGTGTTTCTATCTCTCTCTCTCTCATTCTCTCATAGAAAGCAAGCCAGTTACTTTTGTTTCGTCTTTCTATTTTGCATTAAACAGTGTGGTGTCGCGACGATTATTTTTGTTATGTCTATACATTTTTTTGTACATAATAAATAATAAAAAATAATAACAATAATGAATCCTGACAGTGTTTCTGCACAAGTGCCGGATATTGCTGATGGAGTTAGGTAAGAACTTCATTCCATCCGGGTGTCCCTTGACACCTCTCAAGCTTTATATCTATTACAGTACTTGGATACGCATAAGAAATGTATGTGTGTGGATGGCAAAGAATGTTCATTAGCACGTTCATAGCTGTCACCTACCATCAGGAAAAGTTACTGCCTAGTCATTGAAGAGCTCATATAATGGTATTGATATAATCAATACCGATGTAATTAGAACTTTTGAAGAGCAAATTTTTGTACGAGTAGGGCGTCCCACCCCCCTCTAAAAGCTAAACCGATAGCTTAAAAAATCTGAAAAAAATCACGGTGGGCGTAGGTATATGTAATAAACTTTTCATGAAAACTATAGCGGTTACTTAAACTTAATTAGTTCTAGAGTAATTGGGGTCCAAAGTGTAAAATGCAGTTACTTAGAATAATTCGTGCAAATTACAAAAACCTTTGAAAGTAATGACTTGTATGAAGATGTTACTTGTTTAATACAGATAGTAAATCCCTTTTAAGTCGAAATATGTTGTTACGACTAGCTACGGAACCCTACTGCGCGTGGCCCGACACGCACTTGGCCGATTTTTTTAATATTGTTTTAAATCTATTTTTTTTTTATTTATCGAATTATTGCATTGTCATCGATATTTGAGAGGTGTGCAAAATTTGAATGAAATCTGTCCGTTTAAAGTGGGTCAAAATCGAGTCCAAAGGAGTCGGTTACATACATACATACAGGTGAAGCTAATATAAGCGTGTTAAAATAGCTTAATACTTACTTTGTGCAATCCAATCAGCAAAATGACACTGAAACCGATCATGATAAGAGTTACAAATCCAGTTATGATCATTAATGACGTGCTCGCATTTTTAACTACCGCCATCACTGATGATGGATTGAACACCAGGGTCAAGAATCCAAGAACCCATAGGACCTGTGAATCAAAATATTACCCGTTAATTTTTCATAAAAAAAATGAATGCCAGTAAATGGAACTTGCGGACAAAATTATCTTTATTTGAAAGATCTGAACTAGCCGGATAGACGATTATTTAAATACAGAAACCATAATGTAAACTTTATTCAATATTAAGCTTGAAAAATAGGAATCCAGTAGGATTTAAACCTGCTCCCCCCGGATAAACGACCCACGTACTTTTGCCAATTCAGCCATAGATTCGCATGCTGCTAGATAATGATGTATGAAATACAACAAGGTATATCAAAGCTATAATTTGCTTTATTCAAGTATTCAAGTCTTTATTGCACTCCACAATGTTAAAATGGTCTTATAAATAGGTACGGTGTCAATTATGGACCCTGACGGGCACGGCAAAAGCAGGAGAGAGGAAGAAAGAGCTCTTTGTGTTTAATAACATAAAAAAAATGTATATTATTTTATTTATTTTTTGGCTTTAAATACATAAATATCATACTTATTGAATATATATATGAAATAAGAAATCATTTCAGTAATTTATCTAGCTACTAATTGTTGAGGAAGAATAATTAAAGTAATATGGTATATATGTATATGTATCATTATGTTGAATGTTCATGTAGTCTCATTTAAATATTCATTTATGTGGTAGTAGCATTTTTTTAATAAATGTTCCTTTAATTTATTTATGAATGTGCTGTATTTTTCTTCCTTTTTTATATATTCAGGTAGTTTATTATAGGACCGGTTGAATGTAATTTTAATCGGGAAGTTGGTAAATTTAATCTGTTTCTGTGTCTCAAGTTATACGCTATATTTTTGTCTCCTCTTTTTGCTTTAAAATATTATAAATATTTAATTTAAACTTGTTACAGATAAAAACTCTGATTCTTCTTCTTCATCGTGTCGATGGCGGAGTCAAATTTTATTTTGACTTGCCATCGTGGTGAAAGGATTAGCCAATTCGCTTTGGAGAACTCACGAATTGCCCAGGGTGCGCTGGACGTACGGCATCCTTGTATACGTCACTCGGGGAGGCTCCTTTCATGCAAGTAAAGTATACTCTTAAATTTAATAATATTTAAAAAATAATTACCAGTTGAACCCATCCTACAACCACGCTAACAACTTTCTGGGACATGCATCTGAGGCAACAACCTCCTGTCCTCGGGTCTAGATTGGGCAACGCCATTTTCAATCTGTAAATAAACAATTGAATAATAATTATAAGATAGGAACAGTCAAAGATCTGGGTTCGAACACACCTCTATTAATAAATCGTTAAGATTCGTCTTTTCGAAGATATGTGTGTATTTATCTAAATGATCGCTTTCTAACAACTGTGAAGGAAAACATCGTGAGGAAACCTACATGCCTGAGATTGCTAAAAGAAAGGTCTTGAGAGTGTGTGAAGTCTACCAATCCGCACTTGGCCAGCGTGGTGGACTATGGCTTAACCGTTATCATCTGAGGCCCGAGCCCAGCAGTGGGACATGTGTTAGATACAGGGCTAGGAAACAAACTCCCTCTTCATGAAGAATAATATAATAAACAGAAGCTTCAAACTCGGTAGCTATAAAGTACATAAGAAAAAGTAAATAAACTATTTTTATTTTATTTATTTTATTTTTATTTTATAGTATATTATGTAGTATGTCATAAAACAAAGAAGAAAAATAATCATTACAGCTGCCGTGTTTTCTGTTGTCCTGGTCACCTGTCAATTTATATGGAAATATGTTGTATTGAGATGTAAATAAACATTTTTATATTATAATACGTGTTTTTTTTTAATACGTATAATTTTATTTTTTTAATAGCTGACGTGTGTGAACTGCTTTACTGTAACATGGGATCTCAAACAGATGTTGCACTCCCATGTCCATGTGACAGTGTCGCTATATACCAAAGACGACTATAGACATCATGCGGCTACTGAGATTATTATGATGGATGATGATCCCTATAATGCTTTAGAATAGAATAGAATAGGATCATTTATTCACATAAAATGTAGTATGTAGTAAGTATACAAAGATGGTTAGTAGTAATTCGTGTCCACAATACATTATACTTTGACCATTCGTTAATTTTCTTTTTGACAGATCACGCCTATGAATTACCGTTTTTTTTTGTCAGATTAATGTACTACAATAATAATGTACTTTATTGACAAGCGACACTTTTCATGGAAGTTCACTGTTTGTAACAAACAACCACAGACTATAAATCAAATCGTGAAATGAAATAAATCGATCATTATGAAAAAGAATAACCGTTTTTCGGCATACAAATATTTTGGATCTTTGGCGCGACCCGGCAATCGACTTGATCGAATCTCAACAATTCAACAGCTTATGGCTCGTATTAATCAAGCTTTTTGTTAAAACTAGTGATGTGCCGGTTTTCCGTATTCATATCAGATATCGTATAAAAACTGGCTATGTGCGAGTCGGGTCGCGTACAATTATCTATAACAACGGAAAAAAAAAAACATGTTTGATGTATTAACGTGCTTAATAAACGGAAAATAGAGACTTTAGGGTTTCAGGATCAGCAGGACTTGAGCCACAGCCTTACAGTTTAAATATATTATTTCTGAATTCTATACCTATCCTGATAGGTAAAGAATTGTAAACGCTGTATAGTGTAGTCACATAATATAACGGTAATGATTACATCATCAAATATCCGTGGGCTTGCCGGTCTCAAATTGTAGGTATGAATTATATATATGAAGGAGATAGCGATATTGGTGTGTAAGAGAGCTATGAGGATAACAGCGTTCAAAACTCGCGTGTAGGACTTGGAAAGACTTAACGACTGTATTATTGCTTTCTAGCCAGTTTTAAGTTATTTTAAGACAAAGAATTTAATAAAATAATGGTTGCCCCATTTTTTGGATGTAAACGATATAATGTTCCCGTGCCAGTAATTTCAGGACCTATTCTGACCATCAAACTGGTCAGAAAGGTCAACAACAACAATGTTCTAAGCACTTATATTTGCTGGCATATTAAATATGAGACAGTGGAACTTTCACTCTCTTACCCGTTCTAAAGCTCCTTTTTTGGAACCGTCCCACCTCTTGATTTAGAAAAGTCGTACTTAGGTTAGTACTATTTAGTAAATTTAGATTACTTGTATTTTGGTTAACCCCCTCCTGAACTGATTGGCTGATGACAGGTGTAATGATCACGATTCGAAACAACGACCTTTCGATCGCAGGTCCCGCGCCGTATCAATCGCGCCACGGCCACGGCTGTATTGAAGGAGGAAAACCGTTACCTGTATTTAATTATCATAAATAATCATACCAGGCGTTTTCCTCGAAAGCGTATCTAACAGGAAATCTCGTTGATAAACACGGTTCAAATAAATTTTAATACGCATAATGACGTATATAACGCATACCTTTCAAAATTGTGATTATATTATACTAGTTTCTCTAGTCTTGAACTATCTCCATACATTTTTTTATCAGGATCGGTAAAGTAGTTTAGCCGTAAAACCGTGACAGACAGACATTCAAAGTTACTATCTCATTTATAATATTTGTAAGGATAAGGATTTTTATCTTAGACCGTATAATCCCCTAAAATTTGGATGAGACTCGTCTACGTAAACGTCGAAAAAGTGTATATCCAAGGTTTAGTGTATGCCCAAGGACAAGGTATCATCCTTCTCATAATACATTTTTTTGACGTTTATGACAGCGCTAATGAGCGCACATGGAAAACCAAGATGGCGCTCTGTAGCAGTTACCTGCTTTGCATTTTGTTTTGCGTTGAATTATGACAAAGTTTTATCCCATCAGCATTTTGCGGAGACTATACAATAAAATGTATGAATGTCTCAGCAACGAATTTATGTGTAGAGCGATCCTAGAAATGTACTTTGCCTTCGGCAAAAAAATGCCATCTAAACAGCAGCAATATAGTTGGTTGTCAGCTGTAAGCTGGTCATTTTAGTAGCCACCCTGACTTAAGATTGACGTCTGAGTAAAAATCTATAGCATCTGTAATTCAGTGGTATCGTCTCGGGGTTAGCAAAGTAGTTGTTGATAAGAATGTCTGCGTGTGTGTGTGTGTGAATGAATAGCATCAGTGTTGGTGAGGAAGAGTGTTGTATGTTTTGTAGAAATATATTTTGTAATGGTTATAGGCAACTCAGTCCTTTCGTAGTCTTGGGTAAGTAGCCACACTGTATTTTTTTTCTTGCTAGACAAGTGTGTTAGTGGATAGACAGAAGGAGGCGGCGGTGAGGCAGTTGCTCGACCTCTATCAAGCACAAGTCCGGTCGTGTGTGGAGTACTGTTCTCATCTGTGGGATGGTTCAGCAAAATACCAACTTGAGGCACTCGAGTCAGTCGAGAGGAGGGCCAAGAGAATTATCTGCGATAACGATCTGACGGAAGCTCGACTACAAAGTCTGGAGCACCGTCGCAAGGTTGCCAGCCTATCGGTCTTTTATAGGATACATTTCGGAGAGTGTGCCGAGGAACTACACGAACTTATCCCTCCGTCCCCGTTTCACCATCGGACTACCAGACAAACGGCACTCAGGCATCGCTTCACGGTAGATATTCCACCATTACGCACTAAGCGTTTTGCTTCTACATTTCTTATGCGAACTGCCAAAGAGTGGAACGCCTTGCCCGAGTCTGTGTTTCCGCATGAGTACAACTTGGATCTCTTCAAAGCAAGAGTCAATAGGTATCTCATAGGTAAGCGTGCTCCACCGTAGACCGCATCATCACTTACCATCAGGTGAGATCGTGGTCAAACGCGAGCCTATCCACCATAAAAAAAAAAAAAAAAAAAAGGAAAGAATTATTTATAAAATATATATATATATATATATATATATATATATATATATATATATATATATATTATAATAGAGAAACCCCCAAAGAAACAAAAGAAGTGGTTAGAAAATTAAGTAGAAAAATAATTTGATGTAGGTACGATCGACAGGGTTTTGGCGTCGTGTTCAATGAGGCGCTGGAGATTTTAGCCTTTGCAGGTAAGATAGCTAAAAGAGAACGTTCGAACACACGTCCACCTGCGTCCCGAGACTGCAAAGCTTATCCGTTTTAATCGCATACTTACAGCCGTTCTGTTTTAATTGATTTGACATTAAGGGCCAGTTTCTGAGGTGCCGGATCCGAATATAACGTGACCAAATTGAAACGAGACGCAAGTTACACTTGAAAATAGAATACAGCAGTCATTTAAACTTATGTGTGTTATATGCTGCCTATAAGGTTAATCTAACATCTGTGAAATTGGGCTTATTGTACTAATACCACCTCATTTTTACTTTACCAGCAACCTGAAAACTGTTTTTTCAGAATCAGTTACGAGTCGGTAATGCATTCTAGATTTTACGAGTTAATACAAAAAAAGGTTTTCACATTTGTCATACAGTTTTACTATTTGTTTGTTAAATTTGTTTAGAAAACGTCAATATTTTTTTTCACATAGTTGAATTATAAAAAAAAATGAATCTGATAAAATAAATATAATTAAAACTAAAATTACTTTAAGGTATTGCTCAAAAACGTGAGAAATAGTGAAATTTAATGAAATTGTGTAAATTGAACACATTTAGGATAAATAGTAATCTAATACTTCATTTTAGAAATTTTTCTTACCACCAGAACAAAATATCTTCTTTGCTGGCAAACTATAATAACAATTTGCCACAGTACTTAATAATAAAGATTATTCAACTTCTACATACTTTAAATATCAAGTAAGTAAAGATACTTTTTTTTTTAAAAGTTAATTGATGTATGTCGTCAAAAAATCAAATTATTTCAAAGGATAACGATTCATTAATATTAAAAGTATATAGAAGTTGCCGACACAAAACTTGAATATTGTCAATACGTGCTATTTTTTTTCGTCTTTGAAGCGGAATGCTGTCATTTTGTATTCAAGTTATTTGCCGGCCGGCATCCCTACCTACATTATAAGTGAAATACTAATTTAGAAAATAAATTAAATGCTTCGATACTTACTGAAATGACAAATAAGCCTTGGTACAAATTTATAAAACACTTTAGAATACAACACGACACGAAACAAGCACCACAGAGCACGTCACTTTGTTAAATAATATTAAGAGTACATCCTTCTTACAACTTAGCTTGGAACCGGTTTCTCAGCAGAGTCTTGACGGGCTTTTGTGGTTATCAATACAAATAAATAAAATTGAAATGTCTGTTTTTAAGGACAAAATAACAATGTTTTTTTCAGTTGATATAGGTATTTGCACGATGCCAAAATCTAAAACAGTTCTTAAAATCTTCAAATCTTAAAATTGTTGTCTGTCTGTCTGTCTGTCTCTTTGCATCGGCTAATCTTCTAAACGGCTAGACCGATTTTAATGAAATTGTATATACAGGTAACTGACTACAAGGCGCCTAACATAGGCTACTTTATATTAATGTACATACCTACCACGCAGACGAATCCGCGGGTGAAAGTTTGGTTGTTTGTTAGCGCTAATCTCGGAATCTAATGAGCGGGTTTTAATAATTATTTTTGTGTTTGATAGTTTAACTATCCATTAAATATTTTTGATATTTAATATTACGCTGAACTTCACGAAGCGGGGCAGTAACGTTTGCTGCAAACTGGCAATACGGTAGGATTCAGTAAGGGAAACTGTCAGTTGGGCCAATGTAGTGCAG